>QJPP01001165.1:0-139552 GCA_003996215.1 Jaltomata sinuosa | reverse complement strand
GGAGACTATGCTTGTAGCAATGGAGGCTATGAGTATGATGATGATGGGGATTGTGAAGGCTATGATAATAGCCATGATTTTGAGCCATATGGTGATGAGAACTACTACTTCGGAGATGGATGTGAAATGAATGGGGCTTATGGCTCTTATGATGAACATGAAGGAGTAGAAGTATCTTATGATGAAGATGGTGGGGTAGAAGAACCTTGTGATGATTCCAATGATGATGATGGAGAATATGAGGAATCTCACCCTACCTACTATGAGGATGAAAATGACTTGAGGTATAGTTCTTCCTCCCACATACTTTATGAGTCTTGTGATGAGAACACCGATGGAGCTAGAGAATATTCGTATGCCTTTTCTTGTGGTACTTATCCTAGTCAAAGTGGTGTGGGTGGGTATGTTGGTACAAGTGAAAGTCATCTAATGAGCAAGAGAAAATGTGCATTCCCTACTTGTAGAAATACTATGTCTCATGCTTCTTATCCTAATTTCAATGTGTCTTGTTCTCAATATGGAAATGGTGTTGGAGGTAGGATGGAAGGATCAAAGGGACATGAAAGTAGAGTGAAATCAAATGAGCCCCTTTCAGTGAGGGATCTTGAATCTTTAAAAATTAAAAAATTAGGGGATGCCATACAAAAAGGAGTTGACAAGATCATTCGATGGGTTGCCAATCTTAAGCCCGAGGAGTTACAAAAGATGATGAAGAAAATGATTCCTCATGAAGATGAACCAAAGGAGTTTCCATTAGAAGCAAAGAAAGCTACTCCTTGTGAGGATGGCATTAAGGGGTTAATCATGAAAGTGAAGGCATCTACTCTTTGTGCACTAAAGTGGAAGCTTGAAGTGAAGGGATCATCTAACCCTTCACAAGGGATACTTGGCACTTGTCCAAACTCTAATAAAATTGAGAGACAAAAGATTGAGAGGAGTAAGGGTGTGATAAGTGACAACTCTAGAGTGGAAAAAAGAGAGGGTGTGTGGAGTGATGTGAGAGGGTTGTCACAATCTTATCCTAATTCATGTAACTTTTCTTGTTTCTCTAGTTGTCTTGATACTTGTGCAGGTATTCTTGGAAGCAAGCCTAGCAAAGCACCTCAAAATGTGGAGAATCAAGAGGTGTTAAAGGGCTTCCCAAAGGAGCATTTGTGCTTCAATGTTGGAAACCAAGGTGAAGACAATCATTCATATGAGCTACGAGGTAACAAAGCTAAACCATACACTTTATTGAAAGTAAAAGATCATTGTGTGGCTAGTAGCCAATTGAGTGTAAGTGATAGCTTGTATATGTGTGAGCTTAAAGAGCCTTTACCTTGTGATGATCTTGATGACACCTTGTTGCATGATGATGATGCCATTGTTGTGAGTGCCCAAACACTAGTTGATCCTATAGATGACTTGATTGATTCTTCTAGTAAGATCGATTTGAGTCCATCTAGTGTTAGCACTTGTGACTTGAGTGAAAATGTATTGTCATGTAATGAGGATAGTCAAATGCTAGTTGGCTATAATGATGGTAATCATGTGTGTGATTCTGTTGAGCTTGATATGCTACCAACTAGTCTTTATTGTGGTATTGACCAACTTTCTTGTAATGATGACCTACTAATTGAGGAGTTGTGTGATGTGATAAATGAACCTCAATTTAGTAATGGTAATGATATAGTTGGTCATGTAGTTAGTCATGTAGGATCTTTACTTAGAGGTGATGATTCCTTGGGTGTTGATTCTATTTCTAATTTTTGTCATAAGGATCTTGAGGTGGAGTATGAACTTAGGGATAATCCCTTATTCAATGATGACATGACTAATATGAATGATGAAGATAGTGGTGTATCTTATAATATTGGAAGTGTAGCCACCCTTGAAGGCTACCAATTGTTTGAAAATCCACTATGGTATGATGACACACTTTCCAAAGATGAAGCTCTCTTCTTGAAAGATGATAGTACGTCTATTGGAGGGGTTAGTGGTCAAAAGAAAAGGGGTGTATGTTCTCTAATGACCTCTTCATTCTTGTGTGACCCCATTCTTGAGCAAGGCCTTAATGCTTGTGGATCAAAGGGTGATTCTATATGTGGGAACACCTTGAATGAAGTTCATTTAAGTAACACCTTTCTCTACTACCTCTTTGCATATGATGATGTCCATGTACGTATGAAATTTGTTTTATATAGAGGTAGGGGTTTCTTGGGATGGTCCATTTGTTGTTGTGACCAAACTATGTGGGTCTTTCATATCTTTGACCCCGGTAAATCCTCATGGGTGTTTGAACCCTCTTTATTCAATGATATTTCTCACAGTCGAATCCTTTGTATGCTCTACAATGCATTGATCTTATTTGATAAAAAGGATAGTTGGTTGTATTTCAAGTATGTGCCTCCTTGGCAAGTTGGTATGGTTGGTAACCCATGTGCTAACCCTCATGCTATGAGGATATGTTTGTTGTTTGTCCTTCTCATATTTTTGCAAGGTTCGGATTCGAGGACGAATCCTTTTGAAGAAGGGGAGGATGATACAATCATGGTTAGCTTGGAGCATATTAGGAGGGGCTTTTATATATGGATGATAGCTTGGAGCCCGGAGAAAGCCATGGAGCAACAAATGTACAAGGCCATGGGCGATCAAGATGTCATTTGGGCAATCAAGAAGGGCCCTTATGGGTTATTTCGAAAATAGTCACTTTTGGGCTATTTTTGTAATAGGCTATTTGTGTAAAGGCAATAACTATAAATAGTTGCCTTAGCCATTTTCATACTTAGATGATTGATGATTGAATTGTCTTGAATAGACTTGATATTTTAGGTTAGGATATTGATTGGGTTCAATTCCAATTATTAGTGTAGAATGAGTGATTAGGGTGGATTCTCGAATTGCTTGTGTTATCTTCTTTGCTTAATTGATCATCGAGTTATCATCTTGTGGATTCAATTTGGTTTCTCATGCATTTGATTGAGTTCTATTCTCCCTTGGTTGATTGTGGATTCAATTAGCCATTCTTTCTTCTATCATCATCTCAATTTCTTCTAATTCTCATCTTAATTTCTCCACTATCTTTATTTTGTGTTGTTGAACTCCGTGTTTTCGATATCGATTTTAGTCACTCGATTGAGACCGTTATCAGGTTTAGCATAGAATAGAAAAGAAAAATAAAAGAAAACCTATCTCATTTGAAGCTTTAGAAGCTTGTAATTTTTTTTAAGGTTTTAATTGGAAGAAGGGGAAAATCTGATAAGGGAGAGTGTGAAAAACAGGGTTGGTTGGGGGGGGGGGGTTAAAAAGGTGGGAGCGGACGTGCGCCTCACAAGGGGCCCTTTACCTTGCATCGAGTGGCCAGGATCGCACGGGCAGTCCCGAAAAATGGGCTCTTTGGTCTAATTTTTTCGTGTACTTTATTTTCGCTATGTATTCAATCTTTGTACCTGCACATGATCTTAACAAACATTAGTAGGGTAGGTTTCCTCCCACCAAGCTCCTTATTTAAAGTCGTGGCTCAATTTTTTTTGTATTTTCTTTATTTTCTCATTTTTTTTATTTTTCTTTACTTTCTACTAACTACAACTACTAAAATAAATAAAAAACACGAGTCGCCTCCCGAGAAGCACATGATTTAACATTGTGGTATGATATAATTAACTTTTTCCTCCACCTTGAACTTATGAATTGGATACCTAATTTTGCATCAAGCTTTCGGCTATGCTCCAGTGGTGGAGGTACAAACAGAATTAGGCCAAGTGACCAATTGCACTTCATGGCTTTTGGATGTGGAATGTAATTATGTCGATATGACGCAACAACTCTGAGGATGTAAGCATTTTGTTCTTCATCCATTGACTCCTCCATTAGTTCATGTTGACATTAATTCTGGTGGATTGTCACTTTCCACCCATAATGTTGAGAAGTAATTTGAATGAAGTCAATGTGCTCCAAATCTGAAATTGCTTTCATCTTTACACCCACATACTTACGTACACTAGAGTCTTCACAAATAATATTATTTAATTATTTACTCAATATTTCAATTTTTAAGATTGTATTTGTTGTTGATTATACTAATTATTCTATTAAAGCAAGTAAATATTGTAGAGGTTGTTCATAGAGAAGTTATGACCTAGGGTTATGGTGCTTGCGTAATTTCATCATATCTTTATATGGTGGATAAGCATAATTAATATATCTATTGAATTATTGAATCACAACATTAATAGTATGGTCATGGGCTCTCACTCCTCTAACCATCTACCCGAATTATTCTTCAAAATACATTGTTGAGAGGGGATAGTCAAACTAGTTAAAATTGAATTAACTGTCATCAAGTGTTTGGAATCAAGTTGGGTAATCTAGGTACATCTTTGTCCTAGACGCAAATCTGCCAGTGGAGGCATCCTACTCCCCTTAATGCACGTTTTATTCCTAGTCTCCATCTCTCGAGTTCCTCTAGGAATTATCCGTTTATCTTATTGGTAGCTAAGCAATATAATAGTAAGCATAAAATTAAGAGAATAAAATGTAATGGTAGAATCCACAATAACAAAGTTATATAAAGATGACGACATTCATACTATAGCTATAACTCTAGAAACAAGACTTAGTTAAACAAAGACATATTACAAAGCTTTAGTCTAAAAAAATAATGATTAGTAAAGAGTTAAAGAAGTAACCCTAGAAGACTTATGTGTATCCCTTGCTCTGTGCCTCTAAAATGCGTGTCTAAACTTGAATCTCACTTAAAAACGTCTAGGGATGGATTATTTATAATATCTAAAAATATCTAAAAGATCCCATCCTAGTTGGACTGGGATAGGGGAAATTTTTACGTTGTCACTTCCTAGCTCGTTGTGCGAGGATACTTTGCTCGCCCTGGAGCTCGCGCCGCGAGGCCCTTTTATTTGCCTGGGAATTCTTCTCTTCAGGGTACAAACTTCATAGAGGGTATATATTTTACCCCTCATTCGCTTTGAAAGTCTCCTGTGACCCTCTGGCTTCACTTTGGGACTCTACTTTGCAAAAATTACCAATTTATGCTTCATTTGAGTCCCTTTTTAGCTTTTTTTTTCATCTAAAATGCATAAAACATTTTACATAAGTTCTAAATCATGAAATTAAGCCTAAGCTATAAGTATCAAGTAAGAATATCCTCAAAATAAGGCTCTAATATAGATAAAAAATAGTGAAAAAGAGTGTATCTTAGACCTACATCAAGAGCCAAAATAAATAACTTATAATAAAAAGAAGTAGTAATCCATATGTCACGCCCCAACTAAGGGAGGTGCGACTGGCACTCAATACCTTATTCGACCGAGTTAGCCATTAAAACATACTAGCTGACTAAACTGTGAGCCTAAAAAGTCGGGCAGCATAACATCTGAAATACCAAGCCTAGACCGTTAAGGTCATAACCTGAATGACAACAAGTCATATAGACAAAGGTAGATAAGCCAAAAATAATAAAGTACTGGCTGGCCAACGAGGCCGCAACTGAAGACATACATACATACATATACATACACACAAAACCTATGGATCTGGAGACTGAAAGCTGCAAAAAGAAACCCAGAATACTATGCCCACAATAGCCTCTAAGAGTGTCATAAGCACTGGTCCGGACAAGACCCCGACTATACCCAAATTGTACAACAAAAGTAAACGCCCTCTGATAGCCCCAGGAAGAGGTGAAGCTTACCAACTCATAGCTGAACCCCAAATCCTAGCGGAGGGGTCGCTCAGAATCCCTACCTGGACCTGCACGCATGAAATAAAATGGCAGCATCCCCAGGAAACAGGACGTCAGTACGAATAAAAATGTACTGGTATGTAAGGCGTAGAGTAGAATCATAAATAGCTGCTATAAAAAGGGTAATAGAGATACCATCTGAAACTAAAACTCTGATAGCCTCCATGGCGACATCCGACTTTAATATAAATTAAATATGCATGGTCTGCTCGCATAATCGTATGTCAGGAATACATATATATATATAGATGCAAATGCATGTCATACCCAACCAAGTGCTAGCAATGGTGGTGTCTTTCGGTAGATAACCGGTATCATATCTGCCAACTCGTGGCCATCTGTATCTCATACGTATAAATATAGGTAATAGGCCTCATACCTCCCGATTATAGCTCGAGAGTTGGATGCATAGCATGTCATGTCATGGATGCGTAATGCACGTATGTCATCATAATTATGTTTCCAATCTTGGCCCGTTGGTACTCTTGTTCTCATAATCTCATAATTACTTTCGCATAACATGTAAATGCCCCGTAGAACCTTATATGCTATTAGCATAGATTTGAACACTTAACTCGACAATAGAAAGGTAACTTAAACCTGAGGATCTTCATAAAGAGCTTAAGGTGCTTCACTTAGTTTCTATATATGTTTCCCTAATAGTTTGTAAAAGAAGGATTTCAAAAAATCAAGTCCTTTAGTAGTTTAAACATAGGATTTACATTTGAGAGTTTTGAAAATCGACGTATTATTTTAAAGTTTTCTGAAAATCATTTTAGCGAGGAAGGAGGGCTGCTTGCAAATTCTTAATGTTCCTTTGCAATCATTTTAAGTCACAACACCCAAAGAAGAATAAGAACTCCTACATATAGACATATAGTTAAGGAAGACGACAAAATGACATATAGATGCCGAATATCCTATGTAACCGAACGAGTGGAAGATCACCATAATAATACCACAAAAATACTTCAGCTGCGATCCCAATGCCTTTCACAGAAGGTCTTTTTAGCAGTAGAATAGTAAAATATCGCATTTGATGATTTAAGAATTTTCTAAAGTTCGTGCTCAAAGGAAGGACAATGCTTAGCCTTAACATACCTTTCCAACGAATGTCCGAATGCCCGTAGTTCCTTCACGGAAGTTGTTCCTTACATCCTAAGCTTCACTAACACTATATATACGCAGCTTTTACACACCTAAAAATAGTTTATAATTAAGCTTAAATCGGAAAATTTTCCATAGGATCATCACTTGACAAAACGTCCATAGAACTTCGTAAAAATAATCATAAAAGAGCTCCGAGATGGTTACCTTAGCAAACCAAGTGTAAAACTTGAAGAACCACCAAGAAATACCAAGTCCTATATGCTGAAACCAGCTCCAAACATGGCTTATCAAAGGGGAAAATGGTTGCCACGCGTAGAGATCACGTTTCTAGGAATGGGGAAAAACTTTAGCGATAAAAATCACCAAAAACGCACCTTCATCACTCAAGAACTGCTTTGTAACCCTCTCCTATTTCTCCCTGTTTCAGAACTATTTTTAGAATGTTTTTATGACTTAAAACGTCAATAGACATATATATTCTAATCTTGACCCGACCCGGTTCGCGACCCGCTGTGTGACTTGGTTCGCGACCCGGTTTGTGACCCAGTTTCATCACAGACAGTCCATGGTAAAATAGTCATAACTTTTTATTTCGAGATCGGTTTGATGTGAGGTTTTGTGCGTTGGAAACTAGACTTGTAGACCTTCGATTTGGTAGGTTGGAGGCCCTCTAACTCCTCATATATTGGGAGAAAAGATCCAAGACATTTGACCAAAGAAACTTACGGTAAATTTTGCCGACTTTTATTTCGCAACTTGCTTGACTTCCAAACTTAACATACGACATTGAGCGATTATAATACCTCATAACACATCCTTCTTAGAATATCATATACTCTTAGTCTTATCCCGAAGCTACAGATTAGTTTAAACTTTCCAAACGAGCAAGGTGGTACACGAGGCATTTCTTTAACTCAAATTTTTGTCTAAGGGATCTCCTTGACCTAAGACTTAATTTAATTCTTTGATATTACTACCCATTTGAAACCTTATTCTCCTGACGTCCACACCAAATCATATACACCTCATACACTCACGTCACACTATGTATATTATATGAAAAAAATTACGGAGTCTCACACCATATATATAATGTTGCTAACATACAATTTATTTCTAATATTCATAGAAGGATTCATGTTATTCACTTCAACATACATAGGCCACAGTCACACCAGGTACATTTAGATGATCTCTTATAATGAAATAAAAAACTTAAACATAAGGAGTCTGTGATGTTTTTGTTTTGGATCCTTGAAACATTGCCTTAAATGGACCAAAGATAAACGAACTAGATTAAAATATTATTTGTCATTGGTTGATCAATCTAAATTTCTGAAGTCTTCCCAACTGAAAATATCATTGAGAAAATCATCACCCCATTCCCCTGCATCATTATCATATGCTCTTTCAACAAAATGTTCATTGTTTCCCATGGTGTTCTCCTGATAATTGTGACAAAATATTTAAAGTGAGTATTTGTGTGAACAATATAATAAATAGTGAATTTGTAAAGAAATAAATAAAGTTAATTAATAATAATAATAATAATAATAATAAGAAGAATGTTTAGAACTAACCTCCATGGTATTGTTACATCCATTAATATTAGGAGCTCTTTCTTCATTCTGAACTGAAGATGTGATTGTTTTTATGTTATGATCATTGTGTTGAATGATATGATTGTTGTTGTTATGATTCAAGTTGATATTCAAATTTGAATGGGCATACTCCATCCCTAATTGGGAGGGATTATTCAATTGTGTACCCGTAGCGAAGAGTGAATCCGAGATAGGCCTGAGATAGATATAGATACATAAATAAATAAATAGATAGATAGATAAAGAGAGAGATCAAAAATCATATCATGTTAAACAAGAACACTACCAACATAAAGAAAAAAAATATTCCGTCTGACTCACTATATATAACATAACAACAACAACAACAACAACAACAACAACAATAATAATAATAATAATAATAATAATAATAATAATAATAATTATTATTATTATTATTATTATTGTTATTATTATTATTATTATTTTATTAGTCTCCTTTGTATATGATAATTTGATTTCGTATAGATTTTACATGCATTAATCATTATAATTCTAACGTCATTATTCCTTTTTAAACAGATAAAATATTATCTTGCGAACAATAATTAAATGCATGAATAGGCTTTGTTTGGCATAGGTTAATCAAATCAAGCTTATAGAAGGAAACCTTGTAGAAGTGCAAACATTGTGCCAGAAGTTCATGATAGAGTTTCCACTATTATCATCAAAAGTTACTTGTGCCTGCAAAATAACTTAATTAGTTTAGTAAAAGGGAACAAGGCGTGTGCGCGGGGGGAGGGGGGAGAGGGGGGGAGTTAAAGATTTAACAAGGAATAATATTGTATCTCTGATTGTCCAAATGTTTGTGTTGGATTTTGCTGGATATCTACTACCATGTTTTGTTGCTGGCTCTATTGTGCGGATACAAATAATTATACGAATATCTCATTTTGTTCAAGGAGATCTTAATTATTTACAGTATTTTAAAAAAGTGTTACCTGCAATGGAATATAAGGCGATGGATTTTGAATTTGAGAAAATGATACATTCTCAGACTGTGAAGAACTTGCAAAGGGAGCATTATATGCGTAATTGCTACAACTGCTTGCTACGCTCTTCCCTTTGTCTATCCAATCTTGAAATATGCTCCCCTGGATATGACTTGCACTGTAATAATAACGGCAATAACAATAATAATGTTAACAGAGACAAAAGAGTAATGATCGTTTACTCGAAAATACCTTCAATTTACCTAGTTCAATTTCTTAAAAAATGTACTCAACCACTCCAACTCTCAAAAATAAATATTGTTTGAACTATAATGATGATGATAAAGAAATATTGCCTCCATCTTACATTTAATAACCGTAGTATAATATTAAGAAATTGATTTGATCTAATCAATTTATAAAATCAAACAACACCTTACAAATTTTATCTTAAAAAAAGAATTTGGTGATGTGAATAATACTTAAAATAAGTTATATATGTTATAAGCATTTTAATTGATGTGTATATATATATATATATATATATATATGTGTGTATATATATGACAAGAAAGAAGCTAAAAGGAAAAGGTAGAGTGATTTTTTAAAAATAAATAATCAAATATCATGTGAAAAATGGACCTGTATGGGTTAACCCAATTATCAAATTGCTGGAGAGTTGTTTGTTGTGCAGCAAAGTGAACATCCATATTTCCTTGATTCTCCAATTCCATCTGATAGAAATTCAGTTGACACTAATCATGATTTTATTGATTATATATAGAAGTTGATTTGACTAATTATTTCTAAAAAATAATTATTTTCTTATAAATTGTGATTTTGCATTATTCTTCAATAATAAATCAAGGTAAATTAATTGATGAAAGAACAAACTTTTCTAGCCATGACTTTTTGCAGAGCTAGTTCCAAGTTCCTCTCACACCAATGAAGTTGATAAAGAGAAGGCTCTTGGTTTTCTCCTGGTTCGTAATCTCTGCAAATATTTAACAAGAAATTAAACCAATGTTTATTGCATAAAATCATGAATAGAATACACGGAACTAATAATGTTAGGAGGAATATATCCATAACCTCCTCAACTTGTCAGATATTTTATTATATATTCACAACCTCTTCAACTTGTCAGTATATTTCATTATTTAGACATTAGTCGCAATATTTCATAAAATCTCAAGCTTGTTTAAATTGAGGTCGATGTGTATAATTAAAGGAGATGATATATATTTTAAATGAAAGTTTGAGAACATACATAAAAAAAAAAATTCAAAATTTGAGTGACTATAATTTAAATGTATATATGAAAGTTTAAGGTGAAGCTGCATCGAAGAAGTACTTCCCGAAGCGAGTAAGGCATAGGGCCATGCCTTACGAAGCGAAGGCGTCCTTCCTCCGTTAGTTTAGCTGCAACGACCGCAGACGCAGGAAGCGCGGTATCCACCTTCACCTTATTCTGCTCTCCTTAGCCTCCGACTTGGGCGTGGTGAAGCAAAGGGTCAGTGAGATCAAGGGCGTGAAGCGAGTACTTCTAGCTCCCCTTTTTGAATTACCCCCTCACTCCCCCGATGTATTAACCATAATGATATAATTAAGAAGAACTATAAAGGAAAATACTTGTGATATATATTAAATCAGACAACCTTATGTTAGCATCAAAAATCTGCAATTCCAATGTGCTCTTCTTGATTTGTAGCTCCAAATTCTGCATCAAAAAAATTTAAGTTTATCAACTTTTCTCATTGGGTCTAGAATATTATTTATTTAGCCTATTCTTAATTTTATTTCAATGTCTCACTTAATTAACACATTATTACTCTCTCCGTTCCTTTTTAGTTGTCATATATATTAAAAATAGTTATTTCAATATATTTGTCAATTTAAAGAATCAAGACAAAATTAATTACTTTCTTTCAACTTTGCCCTTAGCATTAATTATTCTAGAATTAAGAGACACATATATAGACAAAGACTAATAAGGAGTATATGAGTCAAATTACACTTTTAATTAATTTTTCTTAATGGTTGTGCAAAGTCTTAACATGACAACTAAAAAAAAATGGGTGGAGTAATAATTAACACACTATTAATTAGAATAATAAGGATAGATTGAAAAAAAAGAAAATCATAAATGACTTCTTATCTTTTTGAAAAAAGCAACTCTTTGAGACCCACAGTCAAAGGAGAGACATTAAATTATGTTGTGCTCACCTCAATCCTGTAGAAATATTAAGACACCAGGAACATGTTGAAACATCCAAAAGCAGCCATATATGGATCATGAGAGAGTTAAATTCATTAGTGAAAGTCAATATCACTTAATACAAAATTAAGAAACAAGTATGATGTACCATAGGTGATATCTAATATGTAGAAAAATCAAGATGCTTTAACCCTTAATTTAGAGTTTTTTTAATAGTTAAAGCTAATGGAAGTGGAAGGTACTAAATGATTGTAAGTCAAAGTTTAGTGTTATCACAATAATACTTAAAAGCTGCAGAAGGACTTATGTGACGTTATATTAAAGTATAAGGGCTCGTTTGTATTTCTTTTCATAGTCAAAATAGATTTTTGTAATGCTTAGGCAGACTATCAGATTTCTTTGGTCTGAAATAAAACACACTACTATGATAATAAAGTAATAATAATAATATGAGTATGATTGGTTAAGTTTATAAATTAGTCAAATTAACTTATAAGCATTTTTTAAACTTATCTACATACTCCATTCGTTTCAATTTGTTTGACCTACTTTTCTTTTTAGCTCATTTTAAAAAAATGACTATTTTTCATTTTTAGCAACTCTTTAATTCTAACTTTCCACATGACATGTTTAAGACCACAAGATTAAAGGACATTTTGATACATTTGACATATCTTTAATTTAAGATCACAAGATTCAAAAATCTTCTTTATTTTTGTAAACTCTGTCAAGTCAAAAAAACTAAACAAATTGAAACAAAGGAAAGTATTTGGTAATTAGTCAAAGCTCTTATAAGATAAGTATTTATAAGTCAAAATCCGTCAAAACTAATAAGTTGTCACCCTATAAATTTATAGGTTTTCATCACTTTTGATTTGACTAATTATTTTACTCATTTATCCCAAATATTTTTTCTAATTCTCAAAGTACTTTTTTCAAAATATAACTCCAAACTCTCTCTTAATTCCATTTTCGTCGTTCACAATTCACCTTATACATACACTCCTTTCGTTTTAATTTATTTGACCTACTTTTCTTTTCAGTCCATTTCATAAAGAATGACCTTTTACCTTTTTACCAATTCTTTAGTTTCAACTTTCCACATAACAAGTTTAAGACCACAAGATTTAAGGATATTTTCGTACATTTGATATATCTTTAATCTAAGACCATAAAATTTAAAAGTCTTCTTATTTTTTTTAAATTTCGTGCCAAATCAAAATAGGCCAAACAAATTAAAACGGAAAGAGTACTTTTTAATGTACAATGTTTGTAAATAACTTTGAAGAAAATATAATTAAGAAGATATGATAAATTAACCCTAAAAGGAAAGAGTGAGAGAATGAAAAGAGATCCAAACTGTTTATCAAGAAAGTTTAGCTTGCTGATATCTCCCTTGATATGGTTCAGTTTCTTCAGCTTTTCCACCTTTACCTTCATTTATGTACCCAAAAAATAAGAAAGAGGTGAACAAAATTTATTCCAAAACTAAACCTAGTTAAAAATTATTTTGTATTTTTTTAATGTCAATATTTCATTTTCAGAGTTTTAATTATTATTATTTCATTTCAAACTTTAATCAATTAATTTTTATTTTAAAATTAGTCAAATTAATTCACATTAATTAATTGAAAGAATACATAATTTTAAAAATAGAAAATTCATGCAAATACATATAGATAAACAAGTAAATGAGTAAAGTACCTGAACATCGGCCATGTGACTGACCCCAACACACAAAAAAAAACTCATAAGTTAGTACTATAAGTTACTAAGAGAAAAATAAAAGAATTCAGTTCAAGAAAATTTAGAGAAGTTCATGTACATCAATCTCCTCTCAACCGGAATATTAATATAGCGCTGAAGCATGTCTTCAATGCTACAAAAGTAAAATTTAGAAAAAAAATAAGATCAAGCTAATCATTCTATAGATTAATAACTAAGAATCTAAAATGTTCGTATGATATTTGTCGGAATCATAAAAACAATACCTCTTTTTAGTAGTGAATTTACTGAATCGACCAGAAGGCGAGAATGCAACAAACAGCACGTCAACATCACAACAAACGGCAATCTCTTTCGCCTTCTTCATTAAACTACTACGTCGCTTGGAAAATGTGACTTGACGTTTTACCATGTTTTCTATTTTCTTCATCTCAATTTTTCTACCCATTTTTGTTATGTGAGTGAAGAGAAGGGATTAGAGTCACTTCTCTCACTTGGAAGAAAGAGTAGCTAGAGTGTTGCGTAAAATATACGAACAATGTAATGACCGAAAGAGAAAGCTCAAGGAGCTACTTTATAAGGTCAAAAGCTATTGTGGTCAAATATGAAATTAATAGAAAGTTGGCCAACCTCGTCCAAACACATTCCTGTGGCTACCTTTTATTAAATGCTAAATTATCATCATTGAATTTGATATTTATATATTATTATATTTAATTATGGAGTTTATGTTATTTATTTGGTAATTTTTTGAAAAATATACAACCCAACATAATATATTACACTTGGTAGTCATATTTTTAGTTACCCGTATAATCTTTTATTTTTTGTAATAATATTTATTGTCACGACCCAAAATCTCAAAGATTGTGATGACACCTACCCTAACACAATTATGTTAGGTAAGCCTAACTCAACAAATACAAGTAGATTAAAGTAAGGCAAATAGAAGAATAACACAATGAATATCCAATAGTAACTCAAATCAATAATAATAAAAAGGATACCGAATAATAACAAGACTGCCAAAAAGCATTCCAAGACTCAGCTGTCACAAATACAAGAGCGACTCTAAGTATAAAATATCCTAACCAAATACTACAACACTGTTTGAGAAAGTAAAGAAAATAGAGATAAATAGTAGAGGAAGCCGAGGCAGTTTTTGAACACAGGAGCTCACCACAGCTTCAAAGATATCAAAAAGCATGAACTTTAGCCATGGGGTTCACTTGTACCTGGATCTACATCAGAAGGATGTAGAAAAGTAGGGGTGAGTATGATCCACTTGTACTCAGCAGGAATCATAGGCCGACTGAGCTTAAGCAGTTACTATATCGAGTAAAGAATACTGAAATAACCTTACACACAGAAAAATTTCAGTAGTTCAATACCAATAATAACACAAAATATCTAAATCCAAACAACAATCCAAATATTAATGCAGTGCAATGATATGGATGAAATGCAATGACCAATGCCTACTGATATACACCTCCTCCAGCGGTTTGCTGCAAAGGTAAGACCCATGAAAGATTCACCAGATCCATATATCATGCCCAAACTCGAACCAGGACTTTCAAGTATCATGCCAGTACTCGAACTGAGATTAAAATCAATATCAATTACCCAGACTCGAATTGAGATTTCAGTAAGTATTGCTCGGACTCAAACAGAGACTAAAATCAGTATCAATGATTCGAACTTGAACCAAAATTAAAATTAGTATTTCTTTCCATCAATTTCTTTTAAATCCATTATTTCCATGTGCAATGAGATGAATGAATATGCATGATGTCACATCCCGAGGCTACTCCCTAGACACAGTATGGTGTTTAGAGTCATAAGTGACCCCAAGCAAACCCATGAACTGGCATATACTAAGCATTTCCGAATAAACTATTATTTGTGCGGAAGCTAAAATGATATAATCATAATAGTTTAAAACGTTTGAATATATGTAGCTATGAAATAAATGAGTAGCGTGTCCTATTTTGAGCTAGTTTTTCATTTAGCTATGAAATAAAGGAGTCCAGGAGACTTTTTGAAATCGAATTCGGGTAAGTAGAACTCCCGGTATCGAGGTTGACGTGAAGGAGTAGTTCCAGAATGTCAAGGAAATGAGTGTGTTGTAAAGTGGAACAATTTGGGGGACTATATGACTTTCTATCCCGTGTCAACCACCATAGCGGTTGACAAACTACCATAGCAACCTCCGCTATAGCGGAGAAATTACTGCTATAGCGGAAGTCAACATCGGTCAGCCTCCACCATAGCGGTGGACTCTGCTATGGCGGTACCGCTATAGAGGAGTGGACCGCTATAGCAGAGCGTGATGGTATTTAATGCAAAAACTTTCTCAAAAATAGTCAGTTTTCTTTAACACGTTTTGGGTGAAGGGCAAGGCGATTTTGGGTGATTTTCATCAGTTTTTCACTATTTTTTATCCTAAGGGTAAGGATTATACTCCTCAAACTCCATACTATCTTTCCTACACTATAGAATTTCTAGGGGAATACTTAGGGAAAGGTTTGGAATGACCTAGGATGGTAGAATCCAGGGAAAAAAGGGATTTTAGGGTGTAGAAGTTCTTGGGTGTTGTTAATTTCCTTAGATTATGATCATGTGACCGTAATTCCCTAAATGTATCCATAAAAATGGTAAGAATAGGTGAATTAATGGTGGGAAAGCCTAGAAAAGGGGTGGAATGATCATGGTTGGCCTGGAGTTTGGGATTTTGCATAATCCGGGTAATTTGTAGGCCATAAAGATTAATTATTGGTTATTGTGTGTTATTTTAGACCAAGAACTAGCAAGAACTTTGAGAAACGAAAAAGCTCCGATTGAGTAGAGCTTGGAATATTTCGAGGTAGGTGATGGTTATTGATTCCTATATGCATTGTATGTTTGTGTACTTTTGTCTAAGTATTGTATGAGTTGCATGCTTAGAGAATGAATAGGAATGTCTAAGGATCGTGTTATCAGTCTTGTGAAATGAACTAGGTGTTATTGCTTGTTGATTTACATGTGTTGATTGTTCATTGTTTGTGACTGTGGATTTGTGTGACATTCGGTTGGCTCAGGTACCATGCCTAGTACGAGAATACTAACAATCGGCTTGGGTACCATGCTTGGTATGGGAATACTAACGGTTAGCTCAGGTACCATGCTTGGTATGGGATACTAACTAGTTAGCTCGGGTACCACTCTTGGTACGGGAAGCACCGCTTGAAAAACTGGGTACTGCCCCAACCTGAAGTACTGAAACACCCACCGGAGGACTCGGAGTCCTAGCCATGGTGTCCTAAAGAATTGGGGTAGTATGAAACCCTATCGGAGGCTGGACTGGTCCCGCACCCCCTATATAATGCAGCAAACTCTCACCCTAAAACTCTAGCACTAAAGCAACAGGCATAGAAGCCTCGACATCACCTGCTGTCACACTCGTCTTAGGCATCTGTGAAGGAATGAAACAATCAAAGTTTAGAAGTCAATAGAGCCAGGAATGCACGATAAGGAGCCAAAAAGATGGAACTTTTCTTAACAATGCCCTGTAAACTCCCGCAGATAGGATATGGACGTCATCGTACTAATTCGTGAGACTCTACTTAGACACTTGCTTCTGTACTACGACACCGGTGAACCTAAAGCTCTGATACCAAGTTGTCACGACCCGATTTCTCAAGTCATGATGGCACCTACAGCCCCTAGTAGGTGAACCAATTCTCGTAGCTCGAAACGGTTAGTAATGGGCTACTACCTAACTAATACGCACAATAAGCAGAAATAAGCAAAAGTAGAATATAAAGATAAAGACAACGCGAAAGCAAATAACAAAATATGCATATATAAGGAAACTACACCAAACCCAAGACTTGGTATCAATAGTATAGGAGCTTCTAAATAGAATACAAGTGCTATATGTAAAAAAATTAGATATACAACTGTCTCTGAAAGTACAAAGAGCAACGGTTCCAAAAAAATGAGATGTGGTTAAGCCTCGGTCATCAGGCGCTCACCCTAGTCTTGAATATCCAAAAGTTGCACGAGTATCCACTTGATCAACGGCAAAGGCTCACATTAATATCAACACCAAAAAGATATAGAAGTATAGTATGAGCACCAATTTCTAAGCAATGGGTACCCAGTAGGCATCATCGGCCGACTGAGAGCATATAAGATATAAAAATAGTAATGTAGCAGAATACAAGGAAGCAGTCACAGAAACAAAAAGGAAGCACAAGGAAACTAGCATGTATAGAAGACAACAAGAATACAAATAGACCATGCTAGCCACAAAAGATATACATACACAGAAACACAGGTGAAAGAAAGAAGAACACACCTAGGATCCTTGCAACAACAGTATATAAATAGAGAGAGCTTAATGAGAAGGGTGGTATACCGGTAATCTCAACTAAAAAGGGAAAGAAAGGAAGCAATCTAAAATATTCAAGCTAGAAGCAATATACAAACAGAATCATGCTAAAACCCAATAACAAGATAAGCATAGATAAGAAGCAGTCTCTCGAGTGCAACCCTAAGATGGAATAACTAAGTCACAAAGAACCGAGATCCACTAATCAAAACCCACAATAAAGAATAACATCCGATAACCCACAAGTGCTCCGAAGGCCACAAAGATAGTGCCTCAACAATATAGGACTCACTAGCCTCTCGATAATCAGAGTCCAAATAACCAGGGCCTCAACAAGCTAGAAACCACTAATCCCTCATTATCCAAGGCCATAGCAAGTTCTACAGTATGAAAGGAATAATATAATCTACCTACAGTTCCAATGGCCGCCTATACAATCGAGGAACGCAATCAAGTGAAAACAAACCCTCCGACATCCCATACTACCAGAGCGTACACTAATCACACAACAAACAAGGGTGGAATCTGAATACAATATGCATCATGATGATATGATAAATCCAAGTGTGATAAAAGTGTCGTATGTTACCCCTTCCGGTACCTCGAAGGCCTAATAGAGGTAGGATCCATAGAAGGCGCACTCGTATACCTTAACTCCACCGTATACCCCTTCTCCTAGCACACTCGTCGGCCCATAGCCATTAGCCCAGAAATGGCAGGGTCCATGGGGGTCTACTCATAAACCACATGCTAAAATTGTGAATCTGAAAGTACAATTGTCCGGAGTATGATCGGATATAGATCAATAATCAGAGTCTCGTGATACGCGCTCGAAATTGAATCGAGTCTAAAACAGTAGTAGTAATCTCAAAAAATCCTTATAAAGATTGCCTGGAGTGTATCCGGGTCTAAACCAGTAATCAAGTCTGAAAATTCCCCAAACAGGATGCCCGACACGTATCTGGGTCTACATTCATACAAAAAATCATGTCTAGCGCTACGTCCTAGTTGCGCCTAGTATCACTATGAAAACTAGTGGTGAAATCAACGTACTATTTCCTCTACTCAAAGAGGTTTTATAAAAGTCAGTATAAAAAACCCTTTCCATAATTATTTTATCAAAAATGGGCCCTCGGGGCCATGCAGAGTTTAGAAAATGTTTGTAGTAGGCCCGAAGCCAAAACAATAGTAAGACATGAAGGGAAAACCTTTTTCATGAATGATATGCTCGCAAACAACAGATTAGCCTACAATGGCTCACAAGAATTCTAATCGGCCCTGCATAGGCACAAACAGCTCTACAACAAAGATAATCAGCCTAAAGTAAGTTCACGATATCTGGGACTCGCAAACATGCCCAAATATCCCACCGTCTATGGTCCAGAGGCATATACAAAGGCCACACAGGGACACAAGGATAATATAGAAATACTACACGAATACTACAATCAATGTAAGAAATAAATGGATAGAAAAGGCTGACAAGGTCTGAGGGTACCAACCTAGAAAACCAACTCAAGGACGCTAATTAATGTAGTAATAGCCTATATACGCAGAGTCTAGGTTTGGAAAGCCATAAACTACCTATCATTCGATGACTAGATACAGGAACGGCATCGTCCAGGCTCGAACTGCTCCGAGAAGCTCCAACTCGCGAAAACACTATCAACACAATAATCTAGGCGTCAAAAAGAAACCAATAATACCTACAATGCTATAAATATAACCGGCTTGAATTTGGGTCACAAGAGGGCTCGTGGGCCCCATAACCCAAAGCAGGAAACAAAAATACCACAGTGTTTCCCATATTTTCGGGAGCACATACTTAAAATTTGAGCGGAAACGGACATCAATTGGGGCTCAAAACAGCCCACAAATCAAGAAATTACAAAAGGGAATTAAAAGAGGAAAACAGAATTAAAGAGAGGATTTACCCATTTTAGAAGCCACCAAATGAGCAAGGATCGCCAAAATATTACCCTCCAATAAGTTGGGATGAACAATGGTGGAAAATGGAGGTTTTAAGAGTTTTAGCAATGGAGAATCGCCCAAGTGAAGTTGGAAAATGAATTGGAGAAGAAGGAGTTTTATAAATGTTGCCAGTCGATGCCATGCCTACGCGGCCATGCGTACGTAGGCGGCACATGCGTATACGTAGGCCAGGCACTGGCTAGCACGCATGCGACCAGGCGCCGCCTAGGCGATGGCCAAGAAAAATAGGGCGGCTGGCATTGCTGCTATGCATAAACGGCCATGCCTACGCGTAAGTATAGGCTTGCTGTTGCCATGAAAGCAACTAGCTGCCAACAACCATGTCAACTTAGAATTTAACTCTGACGGACCCTCGGAAATTCATCCGAGGTCCCGCGAACACAAATAACCTGAGCTATTCAACTAGAAATGGCATTCCAGATCAAACAGAATCGATGAAAATCCCGTCGGAGGTCTATTTAATGAAAAGTGTGCCCCGCGCCCAATATCAACCTTTAGACCAACAATTCCAAAACGGAACCCAAGGGCCAAAATCATGTCCGGAAGCCTCGGGACCGAACCAATGATCCCTCTAGCCTAAACTCAATATTTCAGAACTAACAACGCTAGCGAAATTTTCATCCGAGGTCATCTTCTCCAAAAGTTGACCAAATTCAACCAAACAAGCCCAACAGGCCTGAAAACACAGAACAAGAGAGAATTCCAAGCTGAATAGCTCCTGAATCTCGACCAAAGGTTCAACTAGACCAAAGTCCATGCTTCGGAGCTAACGATACTGCTGGAATTCGATTCTGAGGACGATAGCTAAGAATGTTGACTGAAGTCAACGATTTCCTAAGTTGAAACTCTAAAACAAGGAAACGGTTATAAAGACCAAACAAATGGTCTGGGCACCGGACTACCGGTCCCAGCAAGCTATAAATGACTTAGGACAGCTACATGAAAGCTCTAACAATACAAGAAAGGCAAAAACACGAGAATAACCGGAAGGGTCATTACAAGATATAATGTGAAAATATAATGTGCACCAACGAAATTTTGGTAAGGTCACATACTGTACTTTTAGAATATTTTACTTGATTATAACCATTAACAACTTGGTCAATAATCAAATTAAAGCCTTATTAAGCAAGTCAGTATAAATTGAAAACAATAATCATCTAGTCAATCATCAAATTAAATCCTTACCAAAAAAGTGTGTACAAGTTTGAATACCTAGCCATTTGCGACTTCTACAGTAATGTTACAAATTTTACAAGCCTGTAAAGGAAATCCGTTTGAAAAAACTACAACTGAAATAGAAAGAAGATGAACTGGTGTCAATAACAATAGGTAGTAGAGAAGTGGTTGTTCAAACCTGTAGTAACAAATCTTTAATTCCAATGTAATTAATGTTAATCTATTCTATTATACAAAGAAAAATGTAGAAACATTAAAAAACTTTTAATAAAGGTATATCTTGTAGATTTTCTTGCAAATGTATTAACACTTGATTTTACCGGTGGAAAAGGGTAACACTTATTTTTTCTCTTTTTTGGTACGAGGGTGAACATCTATAGATCTGTCCCTTTCTTCTCTTAATAAAACCATCTACAACACATATGGTGATTGTCAGTATTCATTTTGACATTATATATCTTCATTTACATTATGCAGAATGTTCTGGGAGGCTCTTATACTTATTTTGAATTGTCATCTCGATCTTGTATTTCAGGGGGTTTCATCTAGACTCCTGAACATATTAAAAAAATAGTATTTTCAACACCCCCGACGCTATGTGTTGTTCACTTTCCATGAAAAGGAGGACACATCAGATCCACCTATATATATTATGGCATATCATCATTTATTGTTACATAAATTAAATTTTATAAGAAATTAAATTCATCTCTTTTTCTTAAAATTTAAAAAGAAAATCCCAAACTTTTGTCTTCTCTATCAACCTTCCTTACTCTCCTTCTCCACCCATCACCACTTCTTCCTCCCTCATCACCATTCCTACAGTCCTTTCTCGTGGACTATATTTGACAGATGTGTGCATTTGAATTCCAAAAAGTCAATCTATAATAAAGCAAACTAATCAAAATAAAATATTTACAAAAACAAAAATACCATTCGAATTACCAATAATCTTTACCATAGAGTCAATCTTTCCCTATCAATAGATATAATATATCTTCATTTATATTAATTAGTATAATCTTTGCCACTGAGTCCACCTTTTCCTATCAATGGAAGTTGAGACGCCTATGAACAAGTCTTCTGAATCTGTCGAAAAATCAGCATATTGATGGTAGATGATGATGCCACTTGTCTTTCCATTGTTGCTATAATACTCAAGAAATGTAACTACCAAAGACATAGAAGGGTTTCTCTATAGACGATGTTGACATCGCCAAAGATTTTGTGTAAGTACTTTGGTAGTTACATTTGTTGAGTATCATAGCAACAATGGATGGCAAGTAGCTTAATTTTCATCAGATTTAAAAGACTTTTTCATAGGCGTCTCAACTTCTATTGATAGGCAAATGTTGATTGTGCCAAAGATTATACTAGTTAAATATAAATGAGATCTATTAGGTTAAACTAAAAAATGAAAATGGTTTTGTTTAGAGCAAAATGGGATAAATTTATAGATGTTCACCTCGAACCAAAAAGGTTTTGCCAGGTTTCTAGATTTCCTTTGCATATTAGAATAGATCACCCATTAATTACATTAGCTTTTTTAGATTCGTTTAAGTATTTTGTTACCAAAAAGTTCTGCCAGGTTTCTAGATTTTCTTTGCATATTAGAATAGATAACTCATTAATTACATTAGCTTTTTTAGATTCGTTTAAGTAATTTGTTACCAAAAAGTTCTGCCAGGTTTCTAGATTTTCGTTGCATATTAGAATAGATCACTCATTAATTACATTAGCTTTGTTAAATTCGTTTAAGTATTTTGTTACCAAAAAGTTCTGCCAGGTTTCTAGATTTTCTTTGCATATTAGAATATATCACTCATTAATTACATTAGCTTTTTTAGATTCGTTTAAGTATTTTGTTACCAAAAAGTTCTGCCAGATTTCTAGATTTTCTTTGCATATTAGAATAGATCACTCATTAATTAGATTAGCTTTTTTAAATTCGTTTAAGTATTTTGTTACTATAGTTTTTAATAGCCACTACTCTACTACCTAGCATTTATAGATTTTCTCTTTTTTTAAATTGATTTCCTTAATAGGCTTGCAAATGTATAACATCAGTGTGGAACTCTTGGCTGGATAGGTCTTCCTATTTATACACACTTTTTGGTAAGGTTTTAAATTGATGGTTAACTAGTTGATTGTGATTTCACATTTATACTCACTTGCTTGATAAGATTTTAACTTGATTTATGACCAAGCTTATAATGGTTTTAGCTGAAGCAAAATATTATAAAAGTACACTATGCGATATTACCTAAATTTCATTTGTGCATTGCTTCTTTTCATATTATATCTTTGGATTTGGCTCCTCTCCATTTCCTTTCTCTCTATTTTCCCCAAGTTCCTACTTAGATAAGTGATACATAGCATAAGTTAAATTTAATGATTAAGATTTAATTGATCAAAGTAATTTCTAATCATGGTTTATTATATATTTGATTCCAAAAATAATTATAATCTCACAATCTTAGCAATATATTATCTTATCCATAAATATAGTTAAAAAAATCTCTTCCTACTTTTTTTTCCTACGCAAAATTTATAGCTAACTCCGGTATGTTTCTATCTTTTTCTCTATATATTTATTTACTTGTAATTCCTTTGAATTGTGTTTATTTAAGATATACCACCGATTTTGGTTGTTTTAATATATTTACACTATACCCTTTACATTTTCTTGGATTTTTATCACTTTTTATTTGTTCAATAAATATTGCGCAGGGAAAAAAAAATATTTCCAAGTTTTTTTTCACTATATTAATGAATAATATATATATATATATATATTGTTAAGATTGTGAGATTAAATAATTTTTGAAATCTAATATATAATACATTTATTAATTAAATCATGGTTAGAGATTTACTTTTAATCTTAACCATTAAATTTAACTTATGCCATGTGTCACTAATCTAAGTAGGAACTTGGGGAAAATGGAAAGGAGCCAAATCCTATATCTTTGTAGTGATATAGCTGTAAATATGATTAAGTAATAGAAATGTTCCCTCTAGCTATTAGGCTTCTAGATAAGATTGTTACTCACTTATACATGATGTCTAAATAGGGAAACAGTCTGAGTTCAACTCTCACTATCATCCATTACCAAAACAAATTTATTACGTGTTTGCCCAACAAATAGAGGTCAGGCCTCACGTTAGTAAATAATTGCATAAAAAAATTAGTATACTTTTAATTAACCCAAAAGAAAGTGTTGACCTCATGTAAGTAAATGTGTGTAGACATAAACTAGTAGACGTACAAATAACTTTGAGATTTTCTTTTTAATATTGTATGAAGAAAGCATAAGATTAAGTACCACGAAAAGACCTGTAGTGATGATTGAGAAAAAATGAATTCATATTAAATATATAAATGTCACAAAGGACATGTAAGACGGAGCCGTCACTAGCATGAAAACAGTGGCAAGAGATATATATAAATTATCCACAATTGTTGTTGTACACCAGGGATCGATATTATGCCCCTACTTACCTAAGTTATGGATGAGTTAATGTCACGATCCAAAAATCGGGAACATGATGGCACCTATCTCAATCCCTTTTAAATAAAATAACTTTTTTTTTGAATTTATACCACTAGACAGAGCGTCTATCGGCTATTTATTAATAATAAAATAAAATTCTCAACATGAATAAGTACAAGCAAGGAGGGCTAGGCTTTACCTTACCAAATCCTAATGAGGTAAAGAAACCCCTACTTATTAACAAGCATGAAGAAAATAAGAGCTAGAGAAAACTAGGTATTCTATGATCATCACATAATTTATAATACGCTCTATGATGATATTACAAATGAGGATGCTTACATAGAAGAATGTTGAGTTATCAAACTCAAACTTCCTTTTATATATGTATGAACTAAAAAAGATGGCTTGCCCATTTAATGTTGCTTGAAGTACTTTTTACTTGTCTTCTTCGTCAAATCTATCCAATAGCACTTGATAGTTCATCATTTCTTCTTGGATTTATTAAATCTTACTGAAGTTATAAACACTGTCATATGATTTTGCTTTGTCAGTCTGTCACGCTTCGAGCCTACTCCTAGGACACAACACGGGACCTGAGACCACAAGTGATCCCAAGCTAACCCTTGACATTGGCAGACCTTAAACATAAACTTAAACCTATAGAGCGGAAGCTTAACTGAAGTAATGAGCAACTTAATTTATTATATAAATATACGTTTAAGAATGACAATCTGAATTAAGCTAAATATCTGACTCTATGTCTAAAAGCCTCTACTAATGACGAGCTGCTAGGATAAGTCCCCAGCTAACTCTAAATACTAAAAACTGAATGAAGGAACTTACAATACTAAAATTAAGCTAAACTCCAAGTCCTCGAATAAGGAGGACTCACCAAGCTGGCTGGATGTGCTGCTGATCTACTAGCCACGAGTATGGAAGCGAGCTACTGAATCTACATCATGATAGGATACATCATGATAGGATGCATCATAAAGAAGCATGCGATCATTACTATGGAATGTATTAAGTATGTGAGCTATGCATATGTCATGATAAAAGCATACTTGAAAACATGCTTATGGTTGAAATCATGTAATAGTAGTAAAACCGTAATGTAATGACTCAGAGTAAAATCATAGGCGGGAAATATGTTTATAAGCATAAGTCATGAATAGTAAGTCTACACTGGAAAGCTAGGAATCATATACATTTAATAACTTAAAACCCTTTTTTTCTTGTGGAGTTTCTTGTAATCGACATAGACCATGTGAGAGACATGGAATCCAAATACATAACCCTAGTTGGCAAAGCTACCCTGTATTTTATCGGGTTACAAGACCATGTTTAGAGTGGAACCACTATTATGAGCCCACTCATCGAAACATAACCTACATTGGCAACATAGTTCTCAACTTGAGTTATCTTGAACCTTCATTGACTCGATGCTAAATACTACTCCTAAAATATATCATAGCGCTCATATCATATCATGTGACATATCTAGATGTCAAAACTTATTCATAATAATGGATGATTTACCTGAATGTCATACTACTCATGAAGCTTGCTTTTTGAGAAAACCGTTCATAATCATTGATGACATCCTCAGATGTCATACTAATCATGAAACTTACTTTATAAGAAAACTATTCATAAGCATTGATGATATTTCAGGATATCATACAAATCATGAAAACATAATTCTTGAAGGTATAACATGACACTAGTTCAAAAACATGTTCTTGCTAGCATTCATACTTGAGGAACTAGGCATGCTATTTTTATAAATACGTGAGGTCATGTTATCTGAGAATACCCAATCTTGCTTGAAATTATGTAATAAGGTCAATTCATGCTAGGTTTTCTCTCAAATCATTGAGTTAAGAAATACTTGTAAAAACTCATGCAAAATCATATAAATAGGATTAGAAATCATATAATAACATGAGGAAAATGAATTTACAGCAAAATCATATAATTGGGTAAGAACCCTAACGTTATAAATTCATGAAATCAAGTAAAACTTGAGGTTTTGGGCATAAGGGTGAAAAGAAACTCTTATTGAATATGCACATACCTGGTTGTAGAAGATTGTTGATCTAGAACTGGAGTTTGAAACTTTGGAGAAGAACCCTAGGCCTGAGGTAGAGGAATATCGCTCTTTTCTTTTTCTTTTTTGAAGTTTATCGATGGAATAAAGAGAGGAAAGGCTAAGTTTGAATAAAGCTCCTCCAAATAGGCCTAAAACGTCTTAGTATAGGAGTTATAAGAGTGGAAAATTACAAAAATATACCTGAAAAAAAAGTCTGAAAACTTGCAGGTTTTTCTGACGCAGGGGTTCGTGGACACGAACCACGGCCTGTGGAATGGACCATGGTCTGTGGATGGAGGTCATGGTTCTCAAACCAATTTTTTGGCTGCTATACTGAGTTCCACGAGTGGATTTCACGACCCGTGGAACTCCCTCATGGTTTTCAGGCAAAATTTCAAGTTCCAGGACTGATTTTCACAGATGCAACCCACGGTCCATGGGGTTTGATCCATGAGCCGTGGATCCCTCCCGTGGTTACTATTGTCATTTTAACAGACAGATATATTTTAGTCAAACGCTAACAACTTTTAATTCCAGGCTAAGATTAATGCATGATCAGTGGAGTTAGAAAAAAGATTCAAAGACCTTTAATTTAGTGAGTACTAGGCCACCTAACTCTTCATATTCTAGGAGTAATGATCGTTTGAAGTTGACCCTAGTTGAGTGTTACATGAAAAATTAATCGGTTGGGGTGCTTTCAACTTAACTTTGAGCTAGGGGTTCTTTATGACCTTAATTCATATCTAATACAGTTTCCACACTTAAAAATTTATCTCAACACCTATGTACCATTTGAAATTATCTAGTTTGGATCTAAAAATATATGAAGAACGGTTTGGATCTTAGCTTAGAATTTTTGGGCTATTACAATATCTCTCTCTTGGGATCATTCGTCCTCATATAAAGATTAGATAAGCTGAGATGGTAGGGAAAGAGCTGCAATCCTACCAACTGAGTTCTAAAAGGTGAAGTATTTACATAGTAACTGATTTCTTACTGAAATATAAATTGAGATGAATTCATGGTACATGTATGCATACTGAGAGCATAAGAACAACTGATAGGATATGAAATTGAACATCTAACATGATATCTGGTCTAGATTAAGAGTAGAGACTCAACTGAAACTCATAGAGAATGAATGCATTCTTAGAAATCGCAGTTAACTGGAAGAAACATTAAACTAGGAGGACTGGCTATTCGAGAAAGCTATTCTCTTCTAAATTGAACTTACTTCTATGGACTGAACTGAACCTTAGTCCTTCTGGCCTTAGGAATGATTACTGACAGGTCTAAACTGATCTGATATGAGGAGTCTAGTATCTTGAAAGTTGAAGCTCCTGGACATAAGATATGAGCACCCTGGGCAGGGAGTAAGAACAAAACTATTCTCGCTTTAACAATATGGTTGACCGCTTTTAAGCTTAGGAACACCATTTAGCCGTACCAACTTCTTTGAATACCATACTTACCACTTGAAACTAAGAGTTCTCACCAGCACATATAGATGTGTTTGACTCTAGTTACCTGCTCTCACCATGTTCTAGCCTACCCTAACTAAATCTCTAGCATCTAGAGTCATCTTCCTAGAATATTGTTCCTTCCTATCACGAAAGTCAACGAAGCTTGAGCTTTAATCAAGGGGTCACTAGTCGCACAAAGCAAAGACCCACATGTATTTTATCATGACATTCGAGAACAATCATTATGATCATCTTATGGCTTCATTGTAGCTGACATCACCTGAGACTTCTCTCCCCTTCCTTAGCATATCTAGAAGTTATAACTGCAAGAGCATCTACAAAAGGACACACTAAAATTTCTCATCTAACTATTTCGCATGAATAATACTTACCTCACAATTCATACACACCTAGAAGCTAAGGTGGAACAAGTACACCAAAAAGGAACATCTACTACTTCCCATCTAAGCTACTGCTTAGCTTCATCCACTAAAACCCATAACAACATAAGTCGAAATCACTGAAGGAATAGAGTGGGATCATGAGCATCACAAATGAAAGAATACTGATTGGTCTGGACTTACACTTGGCGTGATCTAACCACTCAAGGTGAGGTATGAGAAGTCAAGTTCAAAGACATGAGGGTCTCACATCCTGGACATATAAAGCATGGTTAGAGTAAGGAAATAATAAGCATGAACTATTCAAGAAATCTGGTCTGAGCACATACATGACATAACATGATTTCATTAGACATTAAGGCATGTCTAAGGACTGAACTGAGTACATAGAACTGAGCATAATGTGATATATGAGTTTACACATATAAAGAGTTTATGGCATAATGCTGGAATTCATAGAATCATAGAGTAAGACTGGAATTATTGTCTGGAGCAATTTTTGTTCATTCTAGGAGCTGAGTATGAACGTGAATCTGTATGAAGTACATGAACTTAGTCATGAGTGTGACAGAAGGACGTCTAAGCAGAACATTATCTTTGTTGAAGTACTAGGGATCTACTAGAATAGGAATGGATCGATTGAATATACCATCATATATTTTTCTGGAATTCTATACTGGATGAGTCTCCTGACTCGACTTGGTTCTTCATCCTATCATATCCCCCTTAGCTAAATGTCTGACATTCTAACTCTATGGACTTTTTCTCTAAACTGGGTCATAATTAACTAGCTCTGCAAGGCTGGGTCATCACTATACGTATGGATGCTAAACTCTCCCTCGAAGACTATCTGCAAATACTAAAACTTTGGCTAGGACTCCATTATGAGATAATCCCCTAATTTCCCTTTTGTCTCTAAGCTAACACTGTCGGGTTCTTATTCTCACTATAATATCAACATCATACATCTAGACCTCTATCTACTAAACCAAATGAGTTAATGTCAGGACCCAACCCACCGGGCCATGCGGGCGCCTACTCTAACCACCTAGATAGATGAACCCTCACCACCCGTCCAACAGGTAACATGCGGAAAATAGAAAGTAGCAAAATAACCTTCCTTTTATTATAAAAACCTTGTTATTATAACATTTGAAAACAAAAAACAGTTTTACACTTGAATTTTCCCTCCCTAGGATCTAGTCTAAACAGGTACAAGAGCTACTACAAGATTTATACAAGAAAGAAAAGACACCTTCCATCATGGAATCGAAGGGCAGAAGCTGTTAGAGATCCTCATCGCCGTGAACCTATGAAACATCACCAATCCTGCAACCAGACTATACCCCAAAAAGTATAGCAAGAGTAGAATCAGTACAAACACACGTACTGGTAGGCATCATCGGTCAACCCGAATCCACTCCTACCATCATATAACAAAATAGGGAAAAACATGACTGAAAATAATGTAATTTAATTTCCATCCTCCAACCCCCTCCCCATTTTATTTAATACCAACCAACCCTTCCTACTCCTTACGCTGCCAACTCCCTCACTTCTCAGACTACTCAAGTCATACTAACCTTAGACTTCCCAAGTCTTATCAACCTTAGACTTCCCAAGCTTTATCAACCTTAGACTTCCCAAGCCTTATCAACCTTAGACTTCCCAAGCCTTATCAACCTTAGACTTCCCAAGCCTTATCAATATTAGACTTCCCAAGTCTCACTCCTAGTCTAACCCCTAAGTCCTGACCCAGACTACCACCCTGTTTACTCTACAAATCCCCAGGACTGCACATTCTGGAAACCATCCCAACTACTGTCAGTCTAGACCCATCACCTTATAGTACCCTCTATAACAATCAGAACCCCCCAAGGGTTCCCAAGAATCTCTCTTATGATAATACCCACTTGTGATGCAAAGCCCGACTCTCAACCATCTCCCCAACCTAGTTCTCATGTGCAACCCGACCAATCATATGACCATAAACAACTACAACTGATTAACCACACAAATATAGCCAAACCCACCCAGGGATCCCCTCTAGAAAACACCTAAGTGTTAAGGAGACAACCCGGTCTAATCCAAGACCAACTCAATAGATATAACATGATTCTCGATCACTCAAGGACCAACAACAAATATCATATTTTAATAAAATAGCCCGGTCCACTCACAGAACTAATAACAGTCAATGACATACAACAATATCAATGTAATGATGCAGTAAAATAAATTCGTACCAAGCATGGTACCCGAGCCAACCATTAGTATCCCGTACCAGGCGTGGTACCCGAGCCAACCATTTGTTATACCCGTACCAAGCGTGGTACCCGAGCCAACCGTTAGTATTCCCATACCAGGCGTGGTACCCGATCCAATCGAATGTCAATTAATCCACAGTCAAATAATGAACAAATAACTTGTAAAACCAACAAGCAACACACCATTCAATCCACGGACTGTAAAATAGGACCCTTAGATATTCTAAACAATTCCTCTAAGTAATATAATTCATACAAACACTTAGATAAGAGTACCAAAAATATACAACATTCACAGGAATCGTAAGCCATCACCTACCATGTTCCAGGTAGACGGTGAACCGTCAAATCCCCTTCGAAGACTAACCCGGTTTGCCCCCTTATTTTAGCATAACATAACCGATTCCCTTTCTTACTAAATGTTGGCAACTACATGAATTCCGGAACCTTACCACCATGCAACTACAAAAATGGAAACCTCCTCGTAGCCCTTAGTAAGACTGATGATTATATTCTTTCCACTTACATTCCTAAAAACAGCATCTAGGAGTCCCTGATTCTTATACCCGTGGTTTCCAAGCCTTTTCCCGGTTCCCCGAACCTTTCCTTTTATTTTACCAAGACGAAAATAACCAGCATATTATACGCATCACTAACCAGCCACTTACTTCATGCAAACCAAATTCCCACAATAACCAGTATCCAATCCGCCAGACTCCGTGCTCGGAGGCCTAAAATATGAAATCTCCATTCCACTATACGATGAATACAGAATGTAAACAGGTCTAACTACTCATCAAAATCTAGCCTACCTGGACGCCAAGCAGCTGCAACCGTGCATTTTTGGCTCCATGAAGGCATTCCTGACTGAATGATGGTCCTGGAATTCACTGTTCCGCGTCCCTCTAGCCATGACCCTTCCTCCTCATGATTCCCTAGCCTTGGAGCAGCATGGGAGGGTTTTTGGAGAAACCCTTGTATGTTTTATAACTGAGGAGGAGAAGCTTTTTAATAAAATCTCATTCTGAGGCTACTGGCTCCCGTTATTCCGCTATAGCGGTCTAACCCTCCGCTATAGCAGAATAATTACCGCTATAGCGGTTCCGCTATAGCAGAATAATTACTGCTATAGCGAAGTGACATCAGCCCGGATTATTTCTGAATATCAAAAAAATTCTCATGACGTCACCCTACTTACTTCAAACCTATTTTTAATCGTTTTCCCCAAATTTATAAAATCAAAAAATTTATATAACGATGGACCTGGTCGTTACATTTAAAGCCTATACTAAGAGGCTCAAAATCATCTATCCTTCTCTGGCCCGTATATGTATATCATGCTTACACATTCACACTTTCTTCAACTTATCAACTTAAACTCTTGCATACACTATACCAAGCATACCAGATAAATCCCACAAGACTATCATTATCACTCTCATACTATCATCCTTTTATTCACATCCTATACCTGGTCTATACTAGCACAATAACTTACAACTCTTTAGTCCACACAAAGGGATGTATCATCCAATCACCTATCTAATAAAATACAACTCTAAATGCATGCTCTAATCAAATGCTATTCTCCCTTCTAGGCTACTACACTTCTGTCTTCATATTTCTGGCTCTAGGTTCATTCTACTACTCATGGCTTACAACAAACATCCCAAATCACAATATCTATCGGGTGGCAACACTACTCAAGGATCTAGGCACATAATTTCCCCTCTCAAAGGTGTTATTAGCAAAAATGTTATGGAAGAGATATGAGAGCACTTTCTACTATTTGTTCACTGTATGATTTATATGAGTAAGGATACATTATTTTGAATCAATAGACTTGGACGCATCGGTGGTCTCCTCTCAAACCCATGTGCATCCTCTTACTTTTTGATGGCTCTATTTGAGAGCACCTCACTCCGAGAAATTTGATATTTACTGCTTCTATCACCTCATATATGAGGCATAGATGGCGTAACTGGAATAACACATGAATTTAGAGGATAAATAGAGTTAAACTCTATTGCATGATAAAGAACATGAAAGAAGTGAAGTTTCCAATGAACGTTTCATAGCCTCTCCCTCATAAGTGTGACCTCTTTACACCTATAAAAAAACACTACTTAACACGGCTTTCAGACACCCTAGGATACTTTAAACCTGATGCTCTAATACAAGGTTTGTCACGCCTTGAGCCTACCCTCAGGACGTGACACGTGATCTGAGACCACAAGTGATCCCAAGCTAACCCTTAAAATTGGCAAGACCTTAAACATAAGCTTAAACATATAGAGCAGAAGCTTAACTGAAGTAATAAGCAACTTAATCTGTTGTATAAATATAAGTTTAAGAATGAAAATCTAAATTAAGTTGAATATCTGACTCTATGTCTGAAAGCCTCTACTACTGATGAGCTGCTAGGATAAGTCTCCAGCTAACTCTAAATACTGAAAACTGAATGAAGGAACTAAAATACTAAAATAAAGCTAAATTACAAGTCCTCGAATGAATGAGAAGGACTCACCAAGATGGATGGATATCCTATTGATCTACTAGCCATGAGTCTTAGAGCGAGCTACTGAATCTACATCATGATAATATGCAGCACAAAGAAGTATGCGATCAGTACTTTGGAATGTACTGAGTATGTAAGCTATGCATATGTCATATAAAAGGGTACTTGAAAAATTGTTTATGTTTGAAATCATGCAATAGTAGTAAAACCATAATGTAATGACTCAGAGTAAAATCATAAGCTTAAAATATATTTATAAGCATAAGTCATGAATAGTAAGTCTATACTTGAAGGCTAGGAGTCATATACATTTAATAACTTAAAACCATTTTTTTCTTGTGGGAGTTTCTCGTAACCTACATAGACAATGTGAGTGACATGAAATCCAACTACGTAACCCTAGTTGACAAAGCTATCATGTACCTTACCGGGGTATAATACCATGCTTAGACTGAAACCACTATCATAAGCCTATTGAGTAAAACATAACATAATCTTGCAACGTAGTTCTAGACTTGGGTTATCTTAAACTCTCATTGACTCGATGCTAAATACTACTTCCAAAACATATCAAAGTGCTCATATCATATCATGTGACATATGTGGATGTCGAAACTTATTTATAATCATGGATGGCCTACCTGAATGTCATACTACTAATGAACCTTGATTTTTGAGAAAACCATTCATAATCATTGATGGCATCCTCGAATGTCATACTAATCATGGAACTTACATTATAAGAAAATTATTCATAAGCATTGATGGCATTTTAGGATGTCAAAGAAATCATGAAAACATAATTCTTGAAGGTATTAGCATGACACTAGTTCAAAATATGTTCTTGCTAGCATTCATACTTGAGGAACCAGGCATGCTATTTTTATAAATACGTGAGATCATGTTATTTGAACATACCCAATCTTGCTTGAAATCATGTAATAAGATCAATTCATTCTAGGTTTGCTCTCAAATTATAGAGTTAAGAAATACTTGTAAAAACTTATGCAAAATCATATAAATAGGATTATAAATCATATAATAACATGAGGAGAATGAATTTACAGAAAAACCATATAATTAGGTAAGAACCCACGTTATAAATTTATGAAATCAAGTAAAACTTGAGGTTTTGGGCATAAGAGTGAAAGAAAACCCTTATTGAATATACACATACCTAGTTGTAGAAGATTCTTGAATTAGAACTGGAGTTTGAAGCTTTAGAGAAGAACCCTAGGCCAGAGGTGGAGAGAAGATCGCTCTTTTTGTTTTTCTTTTCTAAAGTTTATCAATATAATGAGGAGAGGAAATGCTAAGTATGGATAAAACCCCTCCAAATAGGCCTAAAATGACTTAGTATAGGAGTTAAAAGAGTGAGAAATTATAAAAATACACTTGGGAAAAGAGTCTGAAAAGTTGCAGGATTTTCTAAGGCAGGGGTCCATGGACACGAACCACGGTCCATGGAATGAACCATGGCCCATGGAATGAACCACGATCTGTGGATGGAGGTATTGGTTCTCAGACCACTTTTCAAGCTGCTGGATTGAGTTCCACGAGTGGATTTCATTACCCGTGGATCATTCCATGATTCGTGGAACCTCCTCGTGGTTTTCAGGAAAAATTTCAAGTTCCAAGACTAATTTTCACAGATACAATCCACGGCCCGTGGTTTGATCGTCGAGACGTAGATTCCTCCCATGGTTACTATTTGTCATTTTGACAAATAGACATGTTTTAGTCAAACACTTATAACTATTTTACTCCGGACTCAGATTAATGCATGGTCAGTGACATTTGAAAGAAGACTCAAAGACCTTTAATTTGGTGGGTACTAGGCCACCTAATGCTTTATATTCTAGGAGTAATAATCATTTGAATTTGTACCTAGTTGAGTCTTACATGAAAACGTAATCGGTTGGGGTACTTTCAACTCAACTTTGATCTAAGGGTTCTTTATGACCTTAGTTCATATCTAATACACTTCCCACACTTAATCATTGATCTCAATACCTATGTACCATTTGAAATCATCTACTTCGGGTCTAACAACATATGAAGAATGGTTTGGATCTTAGATTAGAATTGTCGGGGTGTTACACAGTCGCATTGGTAGGTGCCTTGGAACAAATTTCTCAGTTACCTTACCATCCCAACTATGTTGCCTTCCATGTGTCTTCTTTTTGCTTTTGTTGCTTCCACTTATTTGTTGCCTAGGTGAGAGATCCCCATCCTTGGACACTTTTTCAAAGCATATATCCAATTTATTATCTTCCTCATCCTCTTCAAAAAAGTCCTCATCCAAATCAACAACATAAGCATTAATTAGACTAAGTCCTGAGGCTAAGGCCCCTTACTCATTCTTCTTTACAATCACACTTTTAGGCACAAATGCTGGAGCTTTTGGACTTAATTTGCTATTCAATTAAGGAAGTAAAACCTTCTCTTCTTCATCAACTAAATCCGCCCACCTAAGAGCATTTATCTCCCCTTGTTTTTTAGTAGAAATAGTCAAATCATTCGTGAAATTAGCTTAAGAGAGTGATGACATATCTTTATGCTCTAGTTGAATTCTTCCAGGAGCTGACAATGGTTCAAAAATATTTTGAGTTGATAAAATTAAATTACGATTGCCACACAATTGAAAATTTCCAGCCATACCCTTTTCCTGACTTGGAGAATTACTTCGACTTGTCGTAGAACCAATACGACTACCATGTGATTTCTTGTGTGCAATCACGGTCCAATTTCCAGATGCATTCTCTTCACTGCTGGAATTTTCAGCTTCCAAATCAAGAGGTTTTGAAGTTGCACTTCTTAAATAAAATAACAAAGAATATTAAACATGGAAATAACATCCTAAATCATAATAAGTCTTAAAACAACCTCTTTCATATAAACATAATGAAAAGCAGAAAACAAGACAAAATACTCCATCATTTGATATCATAATTACAAGCCTCTACAAACCATTAGGGTAATAGTAACCTCTACAATGTCCGGGAATGAAAAATATATAGACAAAATGAAGGATTGAAGAGATTCAATGTCACGACCTAAATCGCCGCGAGTGGCACCCACCCTAAACCCCCGGTGATCGAACCAAGTAACCAAGTCAACATTTATCAAAATCTAAGCAACTAAAACAAATTTACACTAAATAAAATAAGGTTCACATCTAAAATGTAATTAATAAGAATCCCTGCGTAAATAATCTCTAGAATCTGAAAGTCGTGTACTAAAATATCTAACGAGTCTAGAATACGGGGATGCAACCCCAAAATAAAGTTGTCTGAGTTCTAATAATGGACTAGAAAGGATAGAAAAATTTATGGCAGCCCAAAAGAAGTAGCTCACCCTTAGATTCAGAATACGCTTGTATCACAACTGAGGTCACGCAACTGCCGCCGGAATATGCCCTGTACTCATCAAAATAAGAGAAAGTACGGTATCAATACACAAAAATAACAGTGTACTGCTAGGATTATCTGCCAGCTCTAACATAAGAAATATGAACACTTAACCAAAACTTAGTAAAGCAGGAAAACACATGTATAAATAAGTCAGCAAATATAACTCAGACCCTCAGTCATCAACCTGACTTACCAACTACATGAAACATGTCCAAAACCACAACAACAATAATATATGCGATGTTATATGCCATTTAAGTAACCCGGACCACCCACGGATTCCTAAGACATCATCTACAGCATTTAACATGCAATTCGATCTACACAAGAACCAACTCGGCATTTAAACACAACCACTCGGCCACTTATGGAGCCAACAAAGTAATAACTATATCACAAGAAATAACCCGGTTCACTCATGGAACCAACACACAGAAACACATTCAAACATGTACCAGGCGTGGTACCCAAGACAACCATGATAAAATCTATACTAGGCGTGGTACCCAAACCAACTGATAGATATCTCGTACCAGGCGTGGTACCCGAGCCAACCAATGGATTGTACCATGCATTGTACCTGAGCCAACCGAATGTCACAGACCACACTACAATCAATCACAATGAACACGCACCACACTTGTAAACCCAACAAGTATTAAAGACAAGTTCATTTCACAAAATTGACAACCAGATATTAGTAACATTCATTATCTTATTCCCTAATACATGAGTTATACAAGAAATACTAATATAATAGTTAACATGCACATATATCATAAATAGGAAACAATCAACCATCACCTATCTTGAATTAAGCTCGAATGCTCTGCCGAACCTAAGCTTTCCCTTTTTGTGAAGCTTTAGCTTGTTCTTGGTCTAAAACAAACACATAAAGACAAAATCAACCAAACATATTATCCCCGGATTATACCTTAATCCCAATCCCCAGGCCAAACTTATGATCACTCCACCTCTCCCAGGGCTTTCCCACCAATAATTCACCTAGAACTACCATTTTTATGGTTACACTAGTGAATTACGGTATTACAATATGAATTAAGCAGTTTATACACAAAACCCAAGGCTTTATACACCTACATTCCTTGTTACACCATATTTTCCACCTTAGGTCAAGCCAAACCCTACCTACTGTCCGTAACTAATATTTCTAAGGTATAGAAATTGAAGTACTAAGTTAGGGGAGTAATTTACTTACTTTTAGGAACAAACTTGATAAAAATTTAAAGTAGAATCGTCAAAATCACCTTTGCCCTTCCCCAATACATTCTTGAGAATTTTTGAACATTTTTGGGGAAGTTTCTGCATTTACTGCAACTTATTCTACTATAGCAGTCCTATTCCTCTATAGAGGCACCGCCGTAGCAGAAGCCGCCCACTCTAGCGGGGTTGACCGCCTTGACTTCCATTGTAGAGAGAATTTCTCTGATATAACAATCAACACCCTAGCAGTGTGTCACCCGCTATAGCAGTTGGCACATAATAGAAAATCAGGATTTCTCCCAGTTTTACCCATTTCGCAACACACCTTCACCCCTTGATGTTCCAGACCAACCCCTTCATGTCAAGTTCGATACCGGGAGTTCTACTCACCCAAATTCACTTCTGAAAAGTCCTACGGACTCCTTAACGTCTTAGCTAAAAGGAATCCTAACTCAAACTTAGACGTTTTACCCAGCCCTTTTCTGGATTTTCCTAGACCTTACCTCACTCAAAATTTATCCGAGTCTAGCCTAGCCCAAATTTTCCAACTCCCCACCCAAAAGTTTTTTGACCCATTTTCTTTGCACAAAAAGCTCACTCATAACGACAGAATAGGTCAATACAACAAATACCAATTTACCCATTGTTCATCCCCAAATAATCAAACACGAAAAAGATGAGCTAAAAGAAGAGAAAAGGGTAGTACCTGAATCCTCAAACAAGTGAAGGTACTTGTTGTAACACCCCAGGAGATTTTAAGCCTAGAACCAGTCTAGAATTTCTAAGTGTGAACTGTCCAAATGCCAGCCAAATCCACGAGCCAGATCCACAGACCATGGAATAGTCCACGAGCTATAGATTGGGCCTATGGAAATTAGATCAGAAGCCAAGCACTTGGTCTGAGAACCATGACCAGGATCCACGGATCATGGAACAGTCCACAGGTCGTAGAAATTAGAACGGAGGGTCATTAATCCCTCAGGAACTATGTGCAGATTCCACGAGCCTTGGATAGTTCCATGAGCCATGAACCTCGTCCGTGGTTATCAGACCCACAATATGAAAAAAATCCCAGGAAACACGATAGGGTTCCACAGGCCATGGAAGAATCCACGGACCGTGGTTCCCATTCGTGGAACTCAGGTCATGAAATTTTCCTGAAGTTTTCTAATTTAATTTCAGGGATATTCTATGCTTTTCCTATCCCTTTTTCAAGGCTAAGCTATGATGTTTTGACTATCCTAAGTTGCATTATTAGCCTAAAACTACCCAAACCCCCCTCATTCTTTCATATTAAGTTGACACTTAGAAAATTAGGAGAAAAGAAGCATTTTCTCTTCTCAAGAACAAGTAGAAGGTTCTCCCAAGTTTAGGCCCCAAATCAAAGGATTCTTCCGTGAACCTTACCTCCAGGTATATGGGATTTCATCAACGAGTATCCTTTCACCCATTGAGTCCTTAAGAAATTTTAGTATCTTCAGTTTCCAGTTAATTCTTCAGAGCTAGGGTTCCTAAATTCTATGAACAAGTTGTATCCCAATTTCCATTATTGTGTATAGAATCCATTACATCTTTTCTTGAGAATCTAGGAAAGTGATATACTCAGAATTCTACAACCCTAGCATATTGTTAATTTCAGTACATTAAATTCATACATGCTAGTCATATGTTACAACCAATCATACTTCATGATTAGAATGCTATAAGTTTTCAGTATTATTATGCATTCTTAGAATAATAAGTATTTGAGCTATCCATCATATTAGTTTATATTCAATTGCATATTCAGTTGGGAGTAGACTTAGCACCGAGAAGATGAAGGGATAAAAGCTCACCCATCATAACAAGAACACCTAGCATTCAATTGGTCCTAAAGACTCTCTAACTCCTAATGACTAACTCTTCCCTCAAGACGGTCGTCAACCATCCATCACCGGGAAGAGTCATTCTACCTAAAAAAACTACTCCTAAAATAAAATAATAAAAAAAGATACTCGGTTCAAAGGGCTCCCCCTTAGAAAAGAACCAAAAAGAAAAACCAAGGGGTGGATCAAGTATGCCTCTAAAAAGAAATTAAATGCTAAAAACTATTATAATTAAAGAATAAAAAAAAATCTTTTTGTGTTTTTAGACTTTTTCACTTTTTTTTCCAGCTTTTCATATAGCTTAGCAAAATAAAAAGAAAACTTAACAACCTATGGCATACTTCACCCATAACAAATAATGGAAGATATCTCACTCCACACTTAAAGTCATGCTTTGTCCCCAAAGCAATAAATAAGATAAAAATCGGGTTAGAAATACTTCCTGAGGCCCTCTAGGGCCTAGCTAGCAGCATGTTTTCTTTAATTCTCAATCCAAAAGGATGAACGACCCCACACTTATGCTTAAACCATGCTCCTTAGCTTCGAAATTCGGGTACTCAGACTTCCTTAAACCTGCACAAAATCACAACCAAAAACAAAAGTGACACAATAGAAAAACTAAACTATTACAAAATTGGGTTGCCTCCCAATAAGCGCCTAATTTAATGTCGCGGCACGATGCAAGTCACAAATTAGTCAATTTCTCTTAATCTCTTCCTCCCCCTATGATAGAGCTTTTTCCTCCTTTTAACTCTTGGAGGATCACTTTCTTCTTTCTCTTTCCTCTTACCCTTAACATCCCTTTTCTGGTCACTATCTAACCATCTAAACACATGCTCATGCTCCCTCAACAAATTGAGCGACTCTTTTTGCTGCACCTCAAACAATTTAGTAGCAATGTTCAAAGTTTCAACTTTTTCAAACCCACTCTCTTCCACCCCACACTTATTTTTGATCACCTTTATGATCATGCACAAATCTCTATAGTGTGAAGGGGTAGAGAGTGATTTATATACCTTGAACGTTGCCTCCTCGTCATGAACTCTCATCTTCAACTCTCATTTCCTCACATCTATCAATTCTCCACCAGTTGCAAGGAATGGGAATCCCCAGATAACCAATACCTGCTCATTTGCTTCATAATCCAAAATAATAAAATCGGCAGGAATGACAAACTTACCCACCTTGATGAGGACATCCTCAATTATGCCCTCTGGATATACACGAGACCGGTCTGCTAGCTGGAGACAAATAGTGGTGGGGCGTGGCTTTCCCAAGCTTAGTGTTTTGAAAACAAATAGAGGCATTAAGTTAATACTCGCCCCAAGATCACACAATGCATGCCCAACCTTATCTTCACCAATTTGTATGGAGGGTGAAGCTCCCAGGGTCTTTGAGCTTTTGAGAAAGTTTTCTCAATACCCTCGAACTACACTCTTCATTGAGTGCAACCATCTCGAACTCTCTTATCCTTCTCTTTCCAACCACCACATCTCGTAAGAACTTAATATACTTTAGTATGTTCGTCAAAACATCAATCAAAGGAATGTTTATGTGAAGCTTCTTGAAGATATCAAGGAACTTCTTATAGTTAGCATCGTTTTTGCTTTTTTGGAACCTTTGGGGGAATGGTGGTGGGGGTTTTTATCTTACCATCTCAGGCTGCTCAACAATCTCTTTTTTAGCTAACTTTTTTGGTGTACTCTCTAGCTCTGGATCAGGAGTTGATGCAGGAATCAACGCTCGTGGAAATTGAGGTGGATTCTTGTAGTTTTCCAGCCCCTTTTCCCAATGACCTTTTCTCTTTGGAGGCTCTTCTTCTTGCAACTCTCACCCATTTCTCAGAGTAATAGCCATAACCTGCTTGGGCATCTCTGTATCGCTAGGCAAGGTACCTTGAGGTCTATCATGAAGTGTGGTGGCAATTTGCCCCATTTGAATCTGCAATTCATTGATAGCCTTCTTGGTTTCAACATTAACTTGTGCATGTGCCTGCTGAACTTGCTGTTGTTGGGTCATAAACTGCTTTAGAGTTTCCTCTAAAGAACTACTCACTTGTTGACCCTATTGTACACATTGTTGTCTCTGGCCCTGCTCAACACCACCTCAAGAGAAGTTTGGGTGGTTTCTATAATTCTGCTGCCCCACATAGAAAATAGACTCAGGATTTAATAGGCATCCTAAAATAAGCATGATTCTCACCACACTTTTCACAAAATAATGCAGCTGCCTGAACCTGTTGCATTTGATGAACTTGGCTCACATTTGGGTTGGTTACCAATTCATTTACCATGTTGACCAGCTGACTAATGTCGAATCGTATGACAGCTACATCATCCAATTTAATCTTACCCAGCGTCTTCTGAGTTGCGGTGAATATTCTGCTTGGTTTTGTATAATCTCTGTTCCCTGCAGATATAACGTTAAGCAATACCTCTATTTCATCATAGCTCTTGGACAAGATTTTCCCTTGAGCTGTAGCATCAAGAAGTGATTTCGAGTCTGGACTCAACCCTTCAATAAAATTGTGCCCAATGATCTCCTTGGGGTGCTGATGGTGTGCACAATCTCTCAAATATCCCTTGTATCTCTCCCAAGCTTGGGGAAGGGATTCTATGTCTTTTTGAAAAAAATTGGAAATTCTGCCTCTGAGCTCTTTTGTTCTTTGAGATGAGAAGAACCTGTTGAGGAACCTTTCAAACAATATATCCTATGATATGATAGAACCGGCAGGTTCACTGTGCAACCACTGCTTTGCCTCTCCAATCAATGAGAAAGGGAACAACGTTAACTTAACAAATTCGTCACTCGCATTCTGGTAGTGAAAGTTATCACTCAAGTCAACAAACTCTTGTAGGTGCTTGTGTGGGTCTTCATATGGTTTACCCTCAAATTGACAAGTGTTCTTCACTAGTCGCACCATGCCTTCTCTTAGCTTGAAGTTCCCTATGATGGTTGGCTTGACAATAGCTTTAGAGGCATTTTCCTGATTTGGCCTCGCGAAGTTAAGAACGGGGACATGTGATGGTAGAGCGGGCTGGACTGCATCCCTATTTCCAGCATTATTTGGGTTAATTGGGTCATTCACATGGTCACCCATAGCTCTTAGACCTCTGAGGGTGAGTTCAAGCTTGTGATCAATGGGAATCAAGGGATTGCCTTAACTTCGAGTGTTTAGCATAAACTAACATGTGACCTGAGGTAAACAAAAACAACAAAAAAAAGTGAAATCTGAATAGTTTAACAAAAATCCAAAGTAGTGTCAATTTCAAATCAAATCCCCGGCAGTGGCGCCAAAAACCTGTTGCGTCCTTCCGCACACGCAAGTGTACATGACCGTACAAGTAATATAGGATGTGAGTCCAGATATCGTACCCAAGGGATTTGATGAATTGATTTGTAGTTTGAGTCCTTATACGAGCTATTCAGTAGGTAACCAACAATAAAGAGTGATTTGTGTATTTTGAAAGTAAACAAATAACAAATTGTAGACAAGCTTTGATTTAATGGGTTGTAATTCAGATTTGGAAAAAGTTCCAGAGTTATGGTATTTCGACAATCCAGTTGAGTCTTAAACCATACGGTTAGTTGATTTCCTGAGTTACTAGTTGTGGGTTGATTTTAACTATGTTGAGCATTTTTCCAACAACTCTAGGTCTCCTCGACTATTCCTAACACCTATATTCCTATGGTCATCGGTCGATAGTGAAGGGCATATGATTTCTCTTCCGTATCAACTGGGTAAGGCTAACGGGTATATTCCTATCCACATTAGCGAATTGTTCCCCCTTCCCTATAGAATTCACAACCAAGCCCTACCTTCCCTTATTGCATACATAAACACCCTATTCCTAGTCCAATTTATGCACCATAGATAGTGTTTGCTAGGTGATCAAGTTAACAAACAATTAAGAGAAAAAGAAGATAAATAACTCAATAATGGAAATCCGAACTAAACAATATGATAATTAAATGTCAACCTTCATGTATTTAACCACAACCCTAGATACTAAAGGTTTAGCTACTCATGAATCTCTTTGGAAGAAGAGATTTCATGAGTTTACAAGAAAAGAATGGAAAATAAAATAAAGAAATAAAACTAGACCTTGTTCTTGAGCTTTGCCGTAGGTTTTGCCTTTCCCAAATCAGTTGTTCTTGATTAAAAACGTGGGAGGGGGTATTTATAGAGTTTAGGAACCCTTAGGACTAAGAAAACTAATCCCAATCGAGTTAGGAGAAGTACCCGCTCGCGCCACTGCCCTAAAGCGGAGCAGTGGCACAAGGAACAACAAAATTTTCAGAGATCTGCTAATTTCCGCGCCACTGCCGGCTTTGGGTCAGTGGCGCAAGGTTGCCAGGTACATTCTTTATCCTTTACAATTTCAATTCTTATAATCATTAATGGCTTGCCTAACTTTTCCTTTCAGGTGCTTGCTTCACTTTTCTCCTTGTCAATTTGTAATCTCAATACCAAATTTAGAGCCCGTTTGGATTGGCTTATTTTAAGTGTTTTTTAAGTTAAAATAGTTTTTAAGCTGTTTATAGTGTTTGAGCAAGGCAAAAAAGTGCTTCTAGACACTTAATTTTAAGCCAAAATAGCAAAAAAAAAGCTAAAAGCTAAAAGTTAGAATTTCCAACTTAAAAAAAGCTGCTTAAAATAAACTTATTCAAACAGGCTCTTAGTTAATATTCATGCCTCCAATGGTTTTTTTTTTCTTTCAATTGCTTTGTTCCTTTTGTCTCTTGATTAAGCTCCAAATACCTCAAGATATTCCTACATAAACAAAACATAAAACATAAGTGTAATTCATAACATTTAAGCACAAGACGACACTAAAAAGAGAGCAAATAAGAAGCGAATGATCATACAAAAGAGTAACTTTTAGCCTCTCATCAGCAGGGTAAAGAATACTTATTTTGGATGGTAACCTTTTTCAATTGCATGTAGTCTATACACATCCTCATGCTACAATCCTTCTTCTTCACGAACAAGACTGGAGCACCCCAAGGCGAAGCACTGGGATGAATAAATCCTTTATCTAGAAGTTCCTGAAGCTGAGTCTTAAGTTCCCTCAACTCTGCTAAATCCATACGATAAGGAGGAATAGAAATTGGGCGAGTGCCAGCTCCAAATCTATACAGAAGTCAATGTCCCTATCCGAAGGCATATCAGGCAAATCCATCAGAAATACCTCATGAAATTTAAAAACCACTGGGATAGATTCAATAGAAGGAGACTCCGCACTAATATCCCGAAAGTAAGCCAAGAAGGCTGAACAACCTTTCCCCACTAGCTTCCTAGCCTGAACAAAGAATATAATCTTCACCGGCTAAGGCCTGTACACACCTTCCCACTCTAGTGTATCCCTACCTGGAATCTCTAGAGTTACTATCTTTGAATTAAAAACAAAACATGATACAGAGATAGCCAAGTCATACCAAAAATAACATCAAAATCTAGCATATCCAGAATAACTAAATCTACCCAAGTCTGAAAACCTACAAACACCACAGAGCAAGTATGATACACATGGGTCACTACCACAGACTCCCCAACTAGGTAGAAACATTAATAGGGGAATCAAGAACATCACAAATCAATTTCAGACCCAAGGCAAATTTAACAGATACATATAAATATGTGGAACCTGGATCAAATAAAATAAAAGCCATCCACTCACAGACTAGAATTGTACCTGTTATCATAGCATCCGATGCCTCGACCTCGGACTTCCCCAGAAAGGCATAACAATGGGCTCTGTCATCAATCTGGGCAACCTCTATAGCTGGCTACGCCACTCCCCTTCCCACGTTACCATTCCCTTTATTTCCATGGCCTCTCTAAAAATTCCCTCGCCCGCCCTACAGGCGCCTCCTACCATGGCCACCTCTACCTGCTGGAACTACAGCCTTAGTCTGCTATTGTACCTTATTTCCTGTCTGTCTGAGAGGACATTCTCTCTTAAAATGACCCGAATCACCACAATGAAAATATCCACGATCAAGAGAGCGCCTGCTAGCAGAAGAGTAAGAAACCCTGGCCTCTAGGAGCTGAAAACTGCTAATTAGCCCCTAAACGACCACCTGCAGAAGCTGGCAGGGCTAACTGAATAGGGCGAGCCGAATAGACCTACTGACTAAGACCCTTGGAGTAAGAACCACTGAAGTTACCCTCAGTCAGGAACTTCTTAGCTAATACCTTAGCCTGCCCAACCTACCTGCCTCCTTCAATTTATTTACATAATCAGTCACCTCATTAAAATTCTTCTCTGCAGAAGTCATATGAATGGATAGAACCTGCAACTCAGTATTCAAACCCTTAACACACAGACGAATCCTCTCTTTATCAGTGCCCAGAAGTTGGGTAGCATATGAGACAAGGTATGAAACTTAGCTTCATAAGCTGAAACAGACATATTACCATGCTCAAGGGACAAAAACTCATCCTTCTTGCGATCCCTTAGAGTATGGGGCACATATTTCTCCAAAAATAGGGCATGAAATGAAGCCCAAGTCATCAGAGAAAAGGCTGAAGATCGACACTCTATATGAGCCCTTCACCACTGTTTGGCATCACCTTGCAGCTGAAAAGTAACAAACTCTACCCCATGTTGCTGTATAATACCCAAGTTATGCAACCTTTCATAGAAATCCAGAATAAACTCAAAGGCATCCCCCTTCTCTTCACCATGAAATGATGGAGGTTTCAACTTCAAGAACTTGGTCAACAGCTCATGCTCAGTCCTGGTCATTACATGGCCTAGCACCAGACAGAAGAATACATCAGTACCCGATGCTTCATCCATCCTGGGAGCTATGGCAACAACTTAATGAGCGCCCAGAACCTGATCCAATAGCACAGTGGGGGTAGTTCTAGTACTTTCCAGCCCGCTCAAAAATGCAAACACCTGCTGAATTACCTCGGATGACTAGGGGAAAGACTTAAACCTCTGACCGATGCTGCCTCCTCTTGTTTTGTGCCTTTCTCGTGCACAACATCAACCTCCTCTTCAATAGGATCCTAGGGTGGGGGAGGGGTCACCGCCCATGGCTCATCCGCTGCCTGAGATCCACCCCTGGCAGGTGTTGCTCTTCCTCTGCCCCTACCCTTGCCCCTTCCTTGCCCTCTAGCCACCGATCCCGCAGCTAGAGCTGTTGCCCTTGCTCTATTTCGTTTGGTGTTAACCATCTGCGGACAAAAGAATGAAGGAAGTTAGATATCAATTGGAATCAAGTTATAAAATGAAGGAAGAAAGAAGAGGTAGTTTCTTAAAGTCATGTTGCCTCTCGAAGAAAAGTACAGACATCTCCGTACCATTCTGCAAGACTCTACTATACCTATTTTGGTATGATGAGATCAACGAACCTAAGGCTATGATACCATATTTGTCATGACCTAAGCTGCCATGAGTGGCACCCACCCTAAACCCTCGGTGAGTGAACCAAGTAACCAAGTCAATACTTATCAAAATCTAAGTAGCTAAAACCAATTTGCATTAAATAAACTAAGGTTCACATCTAAAATCTAATTAACAAGAATTCCTGCAGAAATAACCCCTAGAATCTGAAAGTCGTGTATGAAAACATCTAATAAGTCTAGAATATGGGGATGCAACCCCAAAATAAACTAGTCTGAGTCTGAACAATGGATTAAAAAGGATAGATGAATTCATGGCAGCTCGGAAGAAGTAGCTCACCTTTAGATTCAGAAAACGCTCGTATCACAACTGAGGTCGCGCAGCAGCTGCTGAAATATGTCATGTACTCAACAAAATATGAGAAAGTGCAGTATCTGTACACAAAAACAATAGTGTACTAGTAGGATCATCGGCCAGCTCCAACATACAAAATATGAACACTTAACTAAAACTTAGTAAAGCAGGACAAAACATTTATAAACAAGTCAGCAAATATAACCCAGACCCTCAGTCATCAACCTGACTTACCAACTACATAAAACATGTCCAAAACCACAACAACAATAATATATGCGATGCCATACGCCATTCAAGTAACCCAATCCACCCAGGGATTCCTAAGGCATCATCTACAGTGTTTAAGATGTAATTCGATCTACACAAGAACCAACTCGATAATTAATCACAACCTCCCAGCCACTCATTGAACCAACACAATAATAATTATATCACAAGAAATAACCCAGTTTACTCATGGAACTAACATACATAAACACATTCAAATATGTACCAGGCGTGGTACCCGAGTCAACCATGATAGAATCTGTACTAGGCGTAGTACCCGAGCCAACCAATAGATATCTGATATCAGGCGTGGTACCCGAGCCAACTAATAGATTGTACCAAGCGTTGTACCCGAGCCAACCAAATGTCATAGACCATACAACAATCAATCACAATGAAGACGCACCACACTTGTAAACCCAATAAGTATTAAAGACAAGTTCATTTCACAAGAATGACAACCAGATATCAGTAACATTCATTATCTTATTCCCTATTATGTGAGTTATACAGGCAACACTAATATAATAGTTAACATGCACATATATCATAAATGGGAAATAATCAACCATCACCTACCTCGAATTAAGCCCGAATTTTCTACCGAACCTGAGTTTTCCCTTTTTGTGAAGCTTTAGCTTGTTCTTGGTCTAAAACAAACACATAAATACAAAATCAACCAAAGATGGCCTAATTATCCCCGGATTATAACTTAATATCAATCCCCAGGTCAAACTCATGATCATTCCACCCAACCCAGGGATTTCCCACCAAATAATTTGCCTAGAACTACCATTTTTTATGGTTACACTAGCGAATTACGGTATTACAACATGAATTAAGCAGTTTATACACAAAACCCAAGGTTTTCTACACCCACATTCCTTGTTACACCAGATTTTCTACCTTAGGTCAAGCCAAACCCTCTCTAATGTCCGTAACTAATGTTTCTAAGGTATAGAAATCAAAGTACTAAGTTATGGGAGTAATTTACTTACCTCTAGGAAGAAACTTGATGAAAATCTAAAGGAGAATCGCCCAAATTGCCTCTGCCCTTCCCCAAAATATTCTTGAGAATTTCTGAATATTTTTGGGGAAGTTTCTACATTTACTGTGACTTATGCCTCTATAGCGGTCCTATTCCTCTATAGTGGCACCGCCGTAGAGGAAGTCGCCTACTATAACAAGGTTGACCGCCTTGACTTCTTTTGTAGCGGAAATTTGTCTGCTATAGAAATCACTTTTTGTAGTAGCGTGTCACCCGCTATAGCGGTTTACATGGAACAGAAACTTGGGATTTCTCCTAGGTTTTCCCAATTCGCAACACACCTTCATCCCTTGACATTCTAGACCAACCCCTTCATGTCAAGTTCGATATCAGGAGTTCTACTCACCCGAATTCACTTACGAAAAGTCCTATAGACTCCTTAACATCTTACATAAAAGGAGTCCTAGCTCAAACATAGACATTTTACCTAATCCCTTTCCAAATTTCCCTAGACCTTACCTCACTCAGAATTCATTCGAGACTAGCCTAGCCTGAATTTTCAAACTCCCCACCCTGAAGTTTTTTGACCCATTTTCTTCACAGATCAGCCTAGCGATTAATCACATTGAGGATCACATGCCACTCATACTCGCTTCAGAACCTACACAAAAAGGTGCAGACAGAAGCAAAGGTGAGTATAAATATCCATATATACTCAGGAACATCATCGATTAACCCTAAAATGAAGTGATGATAGGGCCATCCTAAACTGTCATGTTTGATACTTTAACATATATAACAACTCAATTCTAGGAAAGACAAACTCGAAATAGCAACTAATGTCAACAGTAATATATTAGATCTAGATAATCCAAAATGACATCTAGTCCTCGAAAGAATAATAAACCACGCTCATAAACACTTAATCACTTGTTACTCTATGCCAATACACTGTATACAAACTAATAAGATAAAACATGAGGATGATGTAATATCTCCTACCTGGACAAAAACTGTATATATCACCGCTCCTATACCGGATGGTCGGGAATCATGGGGAACTCATGATGTCAATATACACATCCTATACCAAATAATCCTTTATCTTGAAATGCCCTTGGTAAAAAATCTTGTACCAGATAACCCTTTATCGAGCAATATCCTAGATGACCCTTTATAAATGTGCATGAGATGCAATTTTAAACATGACAAATTCTAGGACGGATTCAATCTTGAGCACAAACAATCATTAACAACTCCAAAATAACCAACAATGAGAGTAGGAAAATGAAAGAATAATCAAATAAGCATTCCATATGCAAACTTTTAGATATCAATCATTTTGGTAATGATAAGTGAGCATCACAAGCATCTAACCAATGCTTCAACTAGAAATCAAGCTCACATAGTCAAAGAGTTGAAAAAATTAGGAAGAAAATCTTCAATTATCCATAGCATTGCACTGGTACCCGCATAAATGCTCATCATCTCATTTATATGGGACCCCTATTACCCTTATACATAGTTAATAAAATACTAACACTTTGTAAAGAGTCAAATAAAGTCTCATCTTGTATTAAATAAAGCTTAAAAAGTCAAATTACATCTTTTTCCTTCCTTAAAGCCCCGAGCAGTTCCAATATGGGCAAATACATAATCTAGATAAAAAGAAAAGGAGTTTGTAGATACCCGTATAGCTACACTTCTATTTTGGAACCCAAAAATTCAATCCTAAGCCTCTAAGGGAAAAATAGGAATTTTCTTTGAAAATTAGATTAAGAATAAAGTAAGAAACTTAAATCTAAAATTTCATCAAAAATAAAGATCAATTTAACCTTTAAATCATAAAAATCCAATCTCTTAATTTTAGGCCCAAAATTTCCATTTTCCCAATTTAAAACACTGATTGAATGGTGAAATAAACCATAAATTAGGGAAGAATACATAATAATGGTTTAGAAGCATACCAATGAAGCAATCTTGAAAATCCTTTTTGAATCATCCCAAAATGTGATCACAAGCTCCAAAAATTGAGTCACTGAGTTTGAAATCATAAATGAACATTTAAATCTGTCAGGGTACTTAGCTCTTCGCGATAGCAGGACCCTCCATTGTGATCGCAAAATACCTAAACTTGGACCAATCATGATCACAAGGGTCCCTTCACAAATGCAAAGCATAACAACAACTCGATGCCGACCCGTTTAATGCCCTTTTTCATGATCGCGACCAATCCTCCCACAATTGAGATGCACTGTCACGAATCGAGCCAAGGCTCTAGATGTAACAAGCACCCAAAACCATGAATGTTTTGAGAGGACCTCTTAGCTTATCTCATGAGCATTTAACTAAAAATGCAAAAAATCATTTAAGAGAAATACTTAACAATGTTCTTAAGTCATTAAATCATGATTATGGAAAACTCCCAAACCATCTGAAAATATTTAAACTGACATCAATAAAGGTCTACAAAGCCTATACTAAAAGTAAAAGTTTAGGTTGGGATAGGGCCCTGACAATACCATAAAACTAAAATGAAAACTAGACTTTAAGTGGATAATGCCTTCCATAAGATGGAGGGATCACCAATAGCTTAAGCTAATACGAATAATCCTAATAGTTCATAGAACCACTAGTGTGCAGCTCGGGACCTACATCATGAAATGATGTAGCGTATAGGACAGTCAATACATGGAATATATTGGTATGCAAAATGGGGAAGGGGAATATAACATAAAAGATACATATGAAACTGAAATTGTGCTGAATAGCGAACATTACAACAACTGAACAAGAGACAAATTACATTATTACATTACTTTTGAACAAGATGTTATTGCTGACATCATATATACACCACGAGCTATGTGGGTTCGATCAACACCCAACCGACTGAGCCCCAATCCATGTTTTCCATATGGATCGGGATATACATCATAATAGGTCTGCATAGATCATCCTCATAGAAGTGACATTTGAGATTGTATGAATTACGGAATGAACCATCCCTACGTCGGCAAACATAGGTTTCGGGTGTTTGAGCCACGAGGACTCACCCCTTCTCAGCTAACTATCTAATTCTCTTAAGCCATTCCTTTATTCATATTCATCTCATCAATTCTCTTTTTAACATACATTTGGTCATAACGTAATGGTATGGTCATACCAAGACTTGCAAGTCATCCATTCATAGTTCATAGCCTCATTATAGGGGTAAAGAAGTTTCTTTCAAAAAGTTTATAAGTTTAAAATAAAACAAAAGAGTTCATCAAAGGTTTAAATTTACAAATTCTTTTTAATATTTACCCAAAACATAGGTTTTAAGAACAATAGTGACAATCCAAGGAAATATTTTAGAAAAAGTAAGGGAAAACATTTCTTTTGGGAAAAAATATTCATGAAATAACCTTCATAAAGAACTTGTCATACATTCTAATTCGATATTTGATGCATAGGGTAGACGTGAGGGAATATGATTATTAAATCTTACAAGACTTAGGGTAGTTCTACATACCTTGGAGAAGAAGATTGTGGAGTGGAACTCTTGGATAGAAACCCTAGCCTTTGATATCTCTGAGACTTGGAAGGTTGGTGTTTTGAGGGAGAGGAGGAGTTTTAATCTTGAGAAACAGATTTAATGAGTCGTAACTATGATTTTTAAGTCAGAAAAATGGCTCCCTAAGAGGTGCAACAACCTAAATGCCCTATAAAATATAAGAAGTTTAGCAAAATATGACGTTTGGACAAGACTAGGCGCGATTCACCTCCCCTCTCACTTGCTGAGGGGCACGACACATTACCCATAGCGCCAAACCCAAGGCATGGTGAACCTCCCCCCATGGCAAGAGTCCATTTTGCAATCTCTCTGAAGTTTCTGTAGAGGTTTGGTGCCGATCTCAATGCAAGGACCCTCTGGCGCGATGCACAACCCTCTTCACATGCCAAACACCTTCGTACAAGTGATGTAACTCATCCCAAATATTTTTCCCCCAACTTAATGTTCAAATGAATTCATTTGTAAGTCTAAAAGGCATAAGAAACCATAAGAATACAATAAAACTTGTGGGGTGTTACAATATTCCCCCTTGGGATCATTCGTCCTCGAATGATTTTAACGACTTAGCAAATTTCTATAAGAACAACGCAAGGGCTGAAACATAACATCAAGACTTTACTTCTAACTTACAATACCCCATAAGAGGTTTCATGGTAACCTCAAGAAATGATTTAAGCACGAGTCAAAAGCTTACTCAAGAATTCAACATAAACATGAACTAAAGCATAAGTTCTAAGGGGCATGACTTTAATTGACATAAGACAAGAATTTGAGAATGAAGTATAGTTAGAAGTTAGGATTGATACCTTCGGTGTCAACGTCAGAGGAGTAAATAATTCAGGAAATCTAGCTTTCATATCTTCTTTGGCTTCCCAAGTAGCTTCCTCAACCTTTTGATTCCTCCACAATACCTTCACTAAATCAATCTCCTTGGTCCTCAAATTGTGCACCTGACAATCTAAAATCTCTACTGGAACCTCCCCATAAGTCAAAGAATCTTCCATACCAATGCTCTTTGCAAGAACTGTAAGCGAAGGATCGCCCACACTTTTCTACGGGCAAGTCTAACTCATAAATAACTTGATCGAACCTCCTCAAGATCTGATATGGAACAATTTACTGAGGATAGAGCTTACTTTTCCTTTTGAACTGTGTAATACCCTTCATAGGAGAAACTTTCAATAACACCTAATTATTCACATCAATTTCTAATTCCTTTCGCCTCACATCAAAATATGACTTTTGGCGACACTAGGTAGCCTTTAATCTCTCCTAATGACATTTACCTTCTCCATGGATTGGTGAACAAAATCTGGACCCAGCAACTTTGCCTCACCAACTTCATACAAACCTATGGGAGACTGACATCTTCACTCATACAAGGCCTTAAATGGTGTCATCCGGATACTAGAGTGATAACTATTATTATAGGCAAACTCAATAAGAGGCAAGTGATGAACCCAACTACCTTTAAAATCAACAACACATGACCTCAACATGTCCTCCAATGTCTGAATTGTTTGCTCTGCTTGACCATCCATCTGAGGATGAAAGGCAGTACTAAGATTTACCTGAGTACCCACCTTTCTCAGAAGATATCCAAAAATGAGAGGTAAACTTTGTACCTTTATTGAAATGATGGACACAGGTGTCTCATGCAATCTGACAATCTCCTGAATGTACAACCTCACATAATCTTCCATGGAAAAAGTCATCCTGATGGGTATAAAGTGAGATGACTTGGTCATCCGATCAACAATAACCCAAATAGAGTCATACTGGTGGCGACTACACGGTAAATCAGTAATGAAATCCATATTTATCATCTCTCACTTCCATAATAAAAGTTCTATGTCTTGAGACATCCACCAGGCCTCAGGTGCTCAACCTTAACAAACTGGTAGTTTGGGCACTTAGCAACAAAGTCGGTGACATCCCTTTTCATATTGTTCCACAAATAGATTTCACTCAAGTCATGATATATTTTCATGGATCCTGGATGAGCAGTGTACCTGGAACAATGATCCTCTGCCATAATCCTCTCACATTGCCCATCAATGCTAGGAACATACAATCTACCTTGGTACCTCTGGATATCATCTCCCCCTATTTCAAAAGCCATGACTTTCTGCTAGAGGACTTGCTCCCTAAGTTGTAAGAGAATGGGGTCACTACTCTGCTTCTCCTTGACTTCATCTCCTAAGGATGATTCAGACATATTCTGAACAACCACCCACCATCTCCGGAGTCTAAGAGTCCAACTCCCAAATTAGCAAACCAATGAAAATCTCTTACAATTAATTTCTTCTTTTTCTCCACGTTCACAAGAATCCCTATAGATATCCTGTTAAGAGCATCATCAACCACATTAGCTTTACCCGAATGGTAGCACAAACTCATATCATAATCTTTGAATAATTCAAGCCACCTCATTTTCCTGTGATTCAACTCCTTCTGTGTAACACATCTTGCAAGCTCTTGTGATCAGTGAAAATGTCCACATAAACACCATAGATATAATGGCGCCAAATCTTAAGTGAAAACACCACTTTTGCCAACTCAAGATCATGAGTCGGATAATTCTTTTCATGATTCTTAAGTTGCCTGGAATCATAAGCCACAACTTTACCATTTTATATCAACACACACCCGAGGCCAACCCTCAAAGTATCATAATATACAACAAAACCATCCGTCCCCTTGGGTAGGGTTAACATTGGAGCAAAAGTCAACCTGTTTTTTCAACTCCTAGAAACTATTCTCACAAGCATCGGACCATTGAAAATTTTCTTTCTTCTTAGTCAACTTCGTCAATGGGGTAGGGATAGATGAAAATTCTTCCACAAACCTCCTATAATAACCAGTCAAACCCAAAAACTCCTAATCTCCATTGGAGTCATGGGTATTTGCCAATTTTTCACAGCCTCAATCTTCTAGGGATCCACTTGAATCCCTTCACTAGAAATGATGTGCCCTAGAAAATCCATTGAACTTAACCAAAATTCACACTTAAAGAATTTGGCATACAACTCTCGGTCCTTAAGGATATAGAGCACAACTATGAGGTAATTATCATGTTCCTCCTTATTCCATGAGTAAACCAGGATGTCATTAATAAAAACAATAACAAACAAGTCCAAAAACTGTTTAAACACCCTATTCATAAGATCTATAAAGGTTTCAGGAGTGTTAGTTAAACCGATGGACATAACCAAGAATTTGAAATGACCATACTGGGTCCTGAAGCACTTTATCTATAGGCATTGTACAAAGGATATAAGACATCATGGGAATATCAGCTTCCCTAATCTTCAACTAATGATAACCCGAATGGAGATATATCTTGGAAAACCATTTAGCACCTTGAAGTTGGTCAAAAAGATCGTCTATTCTGGGGATAGGGTACTTGTTCTTCATAGTAATCTTATTCAACCGACAATAATCTATTCACATATGGAGGGAATCATACTTCTTACGCACAAAAAGTATGAGATCATCCCAAGAGGAGACAGTGGGCCAAATAAAAATCTTATCAAAAAGATCCTTCAACTGTTCTTTCAACTCTCTTAGTTCTACATGAGCCATTCTATAGGGTGGAATGGAACAGTTGAGAATCTGGAAAAACATCAATCCCAAAGTCTATCTCCCTATCGGGAGGGACTCTAGGAAGATCTTTAGAGAAGACTTCTAGATACTTATTAACCTCAAGGACGGACTGGAGTGATGGATTGCATTAGAATCTCTAACCCATACTAAGTGATAGACACACACTTTGGAAATTATCTTACGGGCCCTAAGATAGAAAATGAATTTGCCTTTCAGCATAATAGGACTACCCTCCCATACAAGGACTGGTTCATCATGAAAATGAAAGGTAATCCTTCTAATTCTAAAGTCCACAGAAGCATAACAATAATAAAGCCAACCCATTCCTAAGATGATATCAAAATCTACCATATTTAATTCTACTAAGTCGACCATGGTATCCCTATGAAGAATAGTCACCACACAATCTCTATAGACTCTTCTAGCCACTATAGACTCACTAAGGAGAGTGGAAATTGAGAAAGGCTCGAGAATATTTTCTGGATGAATTCCAAATTTCATAGCAACATAGGGAGACACAAAAGATAGGGTAGCACTAGGATCAAGTAACACATATACATCATGAGAGAAAACTTGTAACATACCAGTGACCACATTCGGAGAAGCCTCTGAATCCTGGCAGCTGGAGAGACCATATAAGCGGTTATGACCTCCACCAATACCTAAAGTAGCACCCCTAGCTGTCGGGGTTGAAGAAATAGTACTTTGGGTCTTATTGCCTCCCTTCACTCCTTTAGCTGATGGACAATCCTTATGGAAATGATCCTGCTGACCACAATTGTAACACATATCCTTACCTATAAGGCATTTCCCCAGTGTAGTTTACCACAAGTTCTGCACGGAGGATAATATGGAGACCACTTATAACGACCGAGTCCGTCATTATGGGTAGACCAATTGTGCTAAGTTTTACAGTTAGAAAACTCTGGGTTTGGGAGTTTGGAATTCTGGGCTAGGCTAGCCTCGGCCAGTTTTGGAGCAAGGTAGAGTCTTGAGAAATTCGAGTAAAAATGGGTTTAGGTGTCTTGGATAGAGCTAGTTTTCCATGTAGCCAAGACATAAAGGAGTCTGGGGGACTTTTTAGAATTGAATTTGGGTAAGTAAAACTCCTGGAATCGCGTTTGACGTGAAAGGGTTGTTTCAGGATGTCGGGGGAACCAAGTGTGTTGTGAAATGGCCAAAACTGGCACATTTACAAACTTTATGCCCATGACAAGCACTGTCATATGTGATAGCAGCCACCGCTATAGTGGTAGAAATTACCGTTATAGCGGCGGTCAAGGGGCGGTCAACTCACTTAAGATCGCTATAGCAGTAGGTGACCGCTATAGCAGGCTGATGGGTTTTAATGCAGAAACAGCTCTCAAAACATTAGAATTTCACAAGTTTGTTTTGGGAGAAGGGCTGTTTTGGGAGAAGGGCTGGGCAAATTCAGGCGATTTTCTTCATTCCTCCGCCAAAAATCATTCCTAAGGTAAGGTTTTCATTCCCCACACTTTGTACTACGTTTCCTATGCGGTAGAATTTCTAAGAGGGAAATTGGGGAAGGCTGAAATGACCTAGGGATGGTGGAATTCGGAGAAGAAGGAGGTTCCAAACATGTATGTTCTTGGGTTTTGATTTGAGTACGTTAAAATGATCATAGGCTGTTTAATTTCCTGTTTTGTTCGTAAAAAATGATAAGACTAGAAGAATTAACGGTTGAAAAGCTCGGGAAAAGGGTGGGATGATCATGGGTCGCTTGGGGTTTAGGGATTTTGTATAATCCGAGTAATGTACAGGCCTGTATGTAAATTGTATGCATTATGTGTTATTTTTAGACCAAGAACGTGAGAGGAATCCGAAACACGGGAAAGCTCGGGTTGAATAGAGCTTGGAGCATTCGAGGTAGGTGATGGCTTTCGTATTTTTATAAATGTGTATATTCATTGTACTCGTTGTCAAAGTAATTGTGTGCATTACATTGCCTAGGGGATTTGTGTGGAATGTCTAAGTTCGATTTACAGTCTATGTTTGAATGGTTTTTACTTGTTGGTTTTACAAGGGGTGTGCATTCATTCTATTGACTGTTGTTGTTGACATTCGGTTGGCTCGGGTACCCCGCTTGGTACAGGTATAACACATGGTTGGCATGGGTACTACGGCTGGTACGGGTATAACATTAGGTTGGCATGCGTACCACTCCTGGCACGGGTTTACTTTATTGCATCTTGTACTATTTCATTGATTATTGTATTCCATTGGTTGATATTGGTTCCGTTAGTGGACTGGGTTGTTATTGAAAAGTTCTACTGACTGGTGGTCCTTGAGTGGCTAGGAAACTGTTGTATGATTGTTGAATTGGTCTTGGTTTAGGCCGGGTAAATCATTACTTGTGGTATTTATCTAAAGGGGATTCTAGGGTGGGTCCGGGCTAGACAGTAAGGTGTGGTTATGGTTATTCTTGTTGGTGGAATAGAACTGTAAGAGATATATTCATGCGGTAACAAGCTAGGTAGAGACCTGTAGTCTAGAGATGCCTGTGATATTGTTGCATGTTTGCCATACTTGTTACTGGATTTTGCATACTATTTATATACTATTTTCTTGAATACTGGCTGATGATCCTACTAGTACACAGTGGTGGTGTACTAATACTGCACTTGTCTTTCTTTTGGTGAGTACAGGAAATCTTCCAGCGGCTGAGATGAGACCTCAGATTTAGCACCGGCGATCTCGATCATCAAGGGTGAGCTAGTGATTCGAGCGACCTTGGGATTATCTCTAGAGTTTTAGTCCATTTGTTCGGACTTAAAAACTATTCTTATTTTATTTGGGGTTGCATCCTCGTACTCTAGATTTGGTATTGATGTTTGGTACGATGACTTTCAGTTTTTAGGTGGGAAATTTCCGCAGGTTATTATTAATGATAAGTTTTAGATTAGTGATCTTATTTCTATTGTTAGTTTTCATTTATGCTTGCTGGTTTTAGGCTGTTAGTCTAGGCAAGGATAGAACTCTATTGGTTCGCTCATCTGGGAGTTGGGTGGGTGCCACTCACGACGGGTTGGGTCATGACAAAGATGGTATCAGATCCTAGGTTCGTTGATCTCGTTGTACCAAAAAGGTCTAGTACAGTCTTGCGAAATGGTGCAGAGACGTCCGTACTTTTCTTCGAGAGGCTATGGGGATTTAAGAAAAACTATCTCTTTCTTCTTTTCCTTCATGCTATAACTCGATTCTAATTGGTATCTGGTGATACGAATTGGTATCTAACTTCATTCACTCTTCTGTCTGCAGATGGTTACTACAAGGAATAACGGAGCAAGGCCAGTGGTCCCAGAAGTGGGCCCGGTAGTTCACGGCAGAGGTAGGGGAAAGGGCAGGGGACAAGCTGGAGCCACACCCGTCAAGGGTGGAGCTCGAGCTGCTGCTGCTGCATGTGAGATAACCCCTCCCCTACCTCAGGACCCTATGGATGTGGATGTAGAAGAAGTAGTGTGGCATATCTGTCTCGGCTTATGAGGCTAAGCTTCATGCGTTGTCTCATTTTGCTACACAGATGTTGGGTTTCGAGAAGGAACGAGTGTGGTTGTTTTTCAAGGGTCTGAATAGTGATCTGCAGGTACTGACAATGCATATGACTTCTTCAGGGAAGGATTTTAATGATGTGGTGGACTATGTGAAGAAGAATGAGGGAGTTAGGCAAGCGGGGCAGGTTAAGGCTTTAGCCAAAAGACCCCGAATGAGGGAAATTTTGGTGGTTCATACTCTAGGGGCCAGCATCAGTAGGCTTACTCGGCCCGTCCTATTTAGTCAGCTCTGCCAACTACTACATGTGGTCGTCAGGGAGCTCAGTCTTCAGCTCCTAGAGGCCAGGGGGGACCTTATACATCAGCTAGCAAGCCTACTTTGGACCGTGGTTGCTTCCATTGTGGTGAGTTGGGCCATTTTAAGAGGGAGTGTCCACATAGGAAGGCAGGAAATCAGGGTCAGCAGCAGACTAGAGCAGTGGTTCTGGAAGGCGGAGGTGGTAATGCTAGGGGTCCTCCATAGGGTGGGCGAGGTAATTTCCAGGGAGGCCGAGAAGACCAAGGGAATGGCGATGCAGGCAGGGGTGCGGCGCAGCCATACCAAGAAGTTGCCTGGATTGATGATCAGGCACATAGCTATGCTTTTCTAGGAAGGACTGAGGTGGAAGCCTCAGATGTGGTGATCACAGGTACTATTCTTGTTTGTGATAAAATAGCCTCAATATTATTTGACTGAGGATCGACATATTCTTATGTGTCTGTTAGTCTTTCTTTGGGTATGAATTTGAATTGCGATATCCTTGATTCCCCTATCCATATATCTACCCTGATTGGAGAGTCGGTGATTGTGACTCATGTGTATCGTGACTGTTCTGTGGTATTTGTGGGGCTACATACTTGGGTAGGTTTAGTGATTCTGGATATGGCTAATTTTTATAATATCTTGGGTATGACCTGACTATCTCCTTATCATGTTGTGTTGAACTGTAACACCAAAATTGTGACTCTAGAAATTCCGAGTAAGGATAGATTAGAGTGGGAAGGTGTATACAGGCCTAATCCAATTAGGATTATATCATTTGTTCGGGCTAGGAAGCTAGTGTGAAGGGGGTGTCTAGCCTTCTTGGCTCATCTACGGGATGATAGTGTGGAGTCCCCTTCTATTGAGTCAGTTCCGGTGGTGTTTGAATTTGTAGAGGTGTTTCCAATGGATTTGCCTGGTATGCCTGCGGATAGGGATATAGATTTTTGTATCGATTTGGAGTCAGGCACTCATCCCATCTCTATTCCTCCGTATAGAATGGCTCCGGCAGAGTTAAGGGAACTTAAGACTCAGCTGCAGGAACTCCTAGATAAGAGATTTATACGTCCCAGTGCTTCACCTTGGTGGGCTCTGGGTTTTTTTGTGAAAAAAAAGGATGGTAGTATGCGGATGTGCATAGACTACGGACAGTTGAACAAGGTGACCATCCGGAATAAGTATCCTTTACCCCGGATAGATGATTTGTTTGACCAGCTTCAAGGTGCATCAATGTTTTTGAAAATAAACTTGAGGTCGGGTTACCATCAGCTAAAGATTAGATCTGAGGATATTCTGAAAAGTGCTTTTAGGACTCGGTATGGACATTACGAGTTTCTAGTAATGTCATTTGGTTTGACCAATGCGCGGCAGCATTCATAAGTTTGATGAGGTGTTTAAGTCCTACTTGGATTCTTTTGTTATCGTGTTCATTTACGATATTTTGATCTACTCCAAGAGTAGGGAGGAGCATGCTAATTATCTTTGCATTGTGTTGGACATCTTGAGGCACCAAAAGCTTTATACAAAATTCACTAAGTGTGAGTTTTGGTTGAATTATGTGGCATTTTTGGGGCATGTGGTGCCAGAAAAGGGGGTGATGGTGGATCCCCAGAAAATTGAGGCAGTTAAGAGTTGGGTTCGGCCTAGTTCTATGACAGAGGTGAGAAGTTTTGTTGGACTCGCGGGGTACTACCGGAGGTTTGTGAAGGTTTTGTGAAGGACTACCGGAGGTTTGTGAAGGACTTTGCTTCTACCGGAGCGTGGTACCCATACTGCCAGCCCCAAGGCGCAGCGCGACGCACTTCCCCAGTGGCAAGAGCCTGTCTTGCAATCTCTATGACGTTTATCGATAGGTGCGGCATGGATCTCAATGTGAGGACCCTCTGGTGCAATGCACAACCCTCTTTACATGCCTTAAACCTTCGTACAAGTGATGTAACTCATCCCAAATATTCCCCCCCCCCCCCTCCCCCCCTTCCCCCCCCACTTAAAGTTCAAATGACCTCATTTTCGAGCCCAAAAGGCATAATTAGAAACCATAGGAATACAATAAAGCTTTCAGGGTGTTACATGCATGAACCCTCTATCCAACGCAATCGTGACTAGGCCTTCGTGAATTTGAATAAATAAATAGACCTGCACCAGATTCAGCAAACTAGCAAAAAGCCAAACTCTCCAAATCTCCTCGCTATGAAGATTTGGCGTTACTATCTCTAAGGTGTTCACGTTGATCTCTTCACTGATCACAAAAGTATTCAGTATGTCTTCAGTCAGAAAGAGTTGAATCCAAGATAGAGAAAATTGCCTAAGTTACTCAAGGATTATGATATGAGCATTTTCTACAACCCAGGAAAGGCATATGTGGTTGGCGATGCTCTTAGCAGATTTTCCATGGGAAGTCTTACTCATGTTGAGGAAGAAAAGAAAGATCTTACATACCTTATAAAATCAAAATAAGTGAAAAAATTATCCAATCATCTTGATCTCAACAAACAAGTCACCATATGACGATTCACATTAATTATTCACGTCTTATACTTTATGTTTTCATGTATAATTATTTATTCAAAATTTATTACAATAATATTTATATTATTCAACACATCATATGCTACATTGCTCAGTATGCACTTGCATGAGTGTGTATATATATATATATATTATATTATATTACATTATATTATATTAAATTTATGATTGCCCACCAAGATTCAAGCAGATATGACTTGAAGAATCAAATATTAGAGCTGATATATTCTCTTACACGCACACTCATAGCGTCCATTAATACTCCAATTTGTAGTAATCTGCAGGCATTGATTATAAATGCATTGCAGCACAACTTTAGCCTTTAGTATACACTTGGACTCGTTTGGCCATAATTTCTTTTAGTTTTTTCCGAATTTTTTTAACTTTCTTCGAAAATTAGCGTTGGGCCATGAAAATTATAAATATAACTTAAAGTTATATTTGAAATTCGAAAAACAGCCAAAATTATGTTGTCACTTTTTCAAAAAAAAAATCAAAAAGATTTTCAAAAAAATTCTAATTTTTTTATTTTCATAAAAATAATCCTATTTAAATTAAAGTTCATGTTTAAATCATATTTTATGTTTTTTTTAAAATACATTTCAATTTCGAATATTTATTGCAAACACTATAGCCAAACACAACTTCAACTCCAACCAACTTTGAAAATTCTAAATAAATTAATTTTATTATTATTTCATGGCCAAACACCCACGAAGGGACAAGAACCTCAAAATCAGCATGCCGATTCACAATGGACAATCGGACAACTGCGAGAAGAGCAGCAGGAGTGAGTAGAAAGAATTAGACAATTCAGATAATATTTCACTAGTCCTTAATTAACGGTCCATCCCAGGCGGATTCAACATTTGAAGTTTGTGGGTTCCCACTATCTCAAATTAAAAAATAAAAAGAGACAAAAATAGTTCCTTTTCTGCAAAGAAACCAACAACACACTCTGTTAATGGATTTCCAAATCCTTTTTCTTATATATTTATTGGATTTTTCAATCCAAATACACATTAGCGCAAAAGTTACTGAATTCCCGGTAACCCCATCATATACTCTAAATCCGCCCCTGATCCCCATGCAAAATTACTTTAACACAGAAATAGACAATTCAGATATTTCCACTACTAGTCTACAGAATGTTAACAGAAACAATCAATTAAATAACACTCCAATAATATTCAACTCTTTACAAGGTACACACTGAAACAGTTAAACTATGCACTACTCTATGCAGCTTTTTTTTGTGAAGCAAAGTATTCTATGGGTACAAAGAAATAAAACGACAGTACTACTGCACATGGAGCTCATGCTAAGTGACTATTATTATTAGGATGACCTGATGGTGTAAAAAATTATTCGTATTGACGATAATACTTAAACTCATAGACATAAAGTAGGAGAAGTAGTTTGGTCCTTGAGGTCATTAGTTGTAGTTAAGGGAAAAAGTGGTAGGGTTTTTAGGGATCTATTGACACAACATGGTAAATTATTAGGAGTAATGTTCATCATCAAGATCCAATCTTTTCCATGTGGTCTTATCATGCAATTTTCCATATTCTGATCAGCTTGTCTTGTGAGATCCATTGGATGTAGGTAAGTCATTACTTGAGATGATGCTTCTTTGATTCCACCCTATAAAATTACCAAAAAAGAAATAAAGTGAGAAAATAAGATTTTGTGAAAATGAACTTACCAAAATAGTGTTAATATCATATGAAAGAATCTAATCATACAGCCCAAAATCTTACCGCTATAAACCCTATTTAAAGTTCTTCCACAATCAAAGAGGGACAAATATATTTTCTGAAGGGTTGTTTGGTAGAGTGCAAAACAATGTATGCATTAGTTTTGTGTATTACTAGTATCTTTTTTGGTATACTTTTTCAACCTATGTACAACAAATACTCTATTTGGTATTAAGGTGTGTATAACTAATACATGAAGATCCATAATATTAGTAATGCAATGTGTTCTAATGCATGCATTAGCATGGTCAAAGACAGAATTGTCCCTTACAACCTTTTCTGCATCCTTTTCACCATATTTGTGGAGGATATTTTTGTAAACAAATATTTTAAAAAATAATTATGCAATGCAAGTTATTTTTAATATATTAAACCAAACACTGCATAAGACAAATCTCAACATAACTAATGCAAACATAACTAATACCAATATTACTAATACAAGCATTATTAATACACTATATTATTCTAATATACTCTACCAAACCACCCCAACGAAATAAAAAAAACCCGACTTTTTGTTTGTTCTTTTTTGGGTGGTCCAGCTGGCTAACTATCCATCCAAATGATGTGTGTATGTATAATGTATAGGGGTGGGGGAGGGGGGAGGCAAACTTTCTTGTTTTTCTTTTTTCCCCCCTAAATTTATGCTCACTTCCTAAAGATGAAAAAGACACTTACCAAACTATAGAGATAAGTTCACTAGCTAGCATATGTAATAGTTTACCCATGTGGAATAAAACAAAAAGATAAAAATAAAACTAAATAGAGGACAGGGCATATTAACATTATAAGTATGTGTATTTCTCTACCTCTTGAAGAAATCCAGTAGATGTAAAAGGGCATATTTGTTGGGCATTAGGGCAGTGAAAGAGGCTTGTGTTATTGGAGTTGCTAGTGGTAGTGGTGTTATGAGGATGAATGGGATATTGAGCTAATATTTGTTGTTGGATCATTTGGGCAAGGAGTTTTTTCTTAAGCTTCTGCCTATCTCTAGCTTTGTGGTTTTGAAACCAATAAAACACATTTTTCCCTTCAATTTTCCCAAAAGAAGACAAATGGGCAGTGACACTTTTTATTTGTGTAGCATTTGGATTCCTCAAACCTTTCCTATACATTTCTTCTAAGAACATAAATTGTTCTGGGGTTGGACTCCACCTTGTTGGTCTTGTCATTTTTTCTCTTTTCAAAAGTGACATAATAATGTTTTTCTTGGGTTTTTTGGGGACTAAACTCAAGTGATTGCACTGCATGGAGAGTGAGGGTTTTAATAGGTATATATAGAAGAAAAATGGAGAAGATACCTAATGGAGAGAGTGTCCAATATTGGGGTTGTTTGGAATTAATCATAATATCATTTATTGAGGGACTGAATAATATGTGCACCAATTACCAAAAAAAAAAAAAAAGTTAAGGGTCATAAATTTCACCTTTAGTCCTCTCCATAGGTACGTACTACCTACAGGGGAAAGAACAAAACGTTATCTTTTGACACATGTGACAGTGTGGAAGGAAGAATATATTTTTGTGTACGACTAGTGGAAAAGATGTGGACTCATTAATGTTCATATTCTACTTCTTAACATAGGGACCTAAAAGGTTAAGTGGTTTTACTTCATTTGAAAATGATCAGTGGTTGATTGTAAATTTTCATATTCAAATTTGGAGTTAATATGGATTCTAAATTTGAAAAAGTGCTTCAAATTTGTTTTTTATACTCTGTCTTCATAAATTCTAAGTAAACTGATCTCTTCTTTTCTTTGTAAAAGTATATGATCAAATATAATTTTATATTCAACTTCAATTTCATAAATTTTTAAATAAAAGATATTTAGAATCTATATAAAAATGCCTACTTAATCTTCTTTTTTTCGTAATATTTTTTAAAAAGATTGCTCTTACATAAGGATAGTGAAAGAGGCATTGTAACAATCCTTGTAGTCATTTTTCTATTTTTGCGTGTTTTGGGTGTTTTACCTCTTCACATAGCTTTGGTATGGTATATGTGGTCAACGGAGTTGGGTGACACGGTCTCCGAGGTGGTTGATAGGTTCTGGATGAGTTTTTCATTTTGAAAGGTTGGAAAGTTGAAATAATTGACCAAAGCTCGAAATTGAATTCTAACAGTTTCGTTAGCCCCGGAAGGTAATTTTTGAGCTAGTTGGACCTTTGACTCAGGTCCTAAAGCTTTCAGATGAGTCTTGAGTCGATGGATGGAAGTTTAGAAATTTCTAATTTAAGAATTGACTCTGATCAATATTTGGTTAAGATGACCTCGAATCGGTATTTTGATAGTTCCAACATCCAAAATTTGTTTTAGTCTAGTAACATAGTTTCATTGTCTTCACGAGGTTCCGAATGTATCCCGAAGGTCTGTTTGAGTATTTTGGATTTCTTGGTTTTGCTGGTTTCAGTTGTCATCTGGTGTCTCCTTCGCCTTACCATTAACAAAGGAGGAATCTTTGCGGTTTTACGCATTTGAGTGGAATGGTCCGCATTCGCAAAGAGAAAATCCTAGCTGGTTCGAGTTGGGGAAACTTTAGCCAACACGTTTGTGTTCGCGAAGAAGAACACGACCTGAGCAGAACTTAAATTCCATTTCCAAACCTTAACCCTATATAACTAGATTTTTGAAGCTTGAAAACACATTTTTGGGCCATTCAAAAAGGAATTTTCAAGATTTCTTCATTGGGTATGATTCTTAACCATTATCTACGCATTCCCTTACACTTTATTGATGATTTCACCTTCAAATCAACGTTATATATTGAGAAAATTGGAGATTTTTGGGCTAATGTTATGAAATCATATTTTTGTGATTTGAAGGCCATTTGAACTCAATTTTTGATGACATTTCATATTTGAGTTTCTTATGTTATAGATAATATAATTTTTAAATAAAATCTCAATTTTATCCTTGTGGGCTCGGGGTTAATATTAGGGTTGTCTTTGTGAGTTCGAGATAGAAGTATAGCAATATGTTACTAATGACTCATTTTCTTATGTAGAATACGTATTTGACCAGATTAGACTCACTTAGAGGCTTTGAGTCCTCCGTTCCAGCGGAGATTCAGCACAGCCACGAGGCCACTCCTGCGAGCTTTGGCCCGCTTCGGCGAAGACGCACCAGTGGTCAAGAGTTCGCTTCTGTGGAACAGGGTCGGGTAATGCCTGATCGCAACTATGGTACCACATCCGCATAGGTGATGTCGCGGAAGCGGTGTTTACCCACGCCTGTGATCCTGCTCCTGCGGGACGAGTCCGGTTCCTTGAGAGATCGTGTGGCTCGTGGTACTTGCTGTTGTGGCCTTTTTCCTGATTTGACGATCGCACCTGCAGTCAAACCTCCATGGGTGCGAAACCCCTACCACTTACATAGTGGACTTTTCTCTTTTATTTCATTTCTTTCGTAACTCATTTTTGGAGCTTGAGTGCTCGATTTTGGGGGATTTCAAAGAGGATTTTTGAAGTTTTTTCATTTGGTAAGCTTCTTATATTTGTTTTTTTATATTTTTCAATGATTATTTCATGATTTCACCTTCAAATCTTAGTTTTCCAATTTGAGAGTTTGGAATTTTTTCGATAAAGATAAAGTTTGATAAATTGATGATTTCAAGCTCGATTTTAACTCTATTATCAACAAAATTTTATATTTGAACTCCTTAAGCTTTGGGTAAATTAATTTTCTAACAAAATTCTAATTTTACCCTTGTGGGCTCGAGGTTGACTTTTGAATTGATTTTTTGAATCAAAATTAAAACCTTAGCAGTATGGGTATCGTTTAACTCGTATTTACGTGTAGAACTTGTTATGGTTTGATTAGGTGCACTCGGAAGCCATTCGAAAAGGGAAGACTCATGTGTGACCGAGCAGAGACATGCGGATCAGCTTCGAGGTAGGTTATGGCTAACTTTCTTTAGACTTTGCTTGGGTAGGAACTTATCGTGTAAAACATGTATGAGTTGGGTTATTTCATGATTTTTGAGTACGAAATGAGATGTATTATCATTGTGATGCCTAAATTGAGCCTTATATTGTTGTAGATGACAAGGAACTTAGATTCCTAGCGTGATATTGAGTCTCATAGCCTGTATTCATGGATTTTTTGTGATTTTGAGATTTCGAACTTATCTGTTGTATCTGGATTACTTATAGTTTCGTGTTCATGTATATTCATTCATCATATGGTGAATTTGAAAAGAGTTAGGTCTATCGATTCATTCCAAAAGAAAAGGAGCTTGAATTAACGAACCTAATTCACTTGTCTTTAACCCTACTTTTACAAATTCTAATTTAATTAGTGTGCACCCACACAATTTTTCCCGGCAAACAGTGTGTAAACACTGTAATGTGTATATTCATGTACCAAAATATTTTGGTGAAAAGGGGATACGGACTCGTAAATATTCATGTTGTACTTCTTTGAAAAGATGCCTTCAATTGTACTAGATCGAAAATCACAGCATATATTGTAAAACTTTCATCCAACAGGAAAGTGGATAATCATTCTAAAGATTAAAAGAAAATGAGAGTTTGTACATTTTAACTAGAGAAAATACATAAAAAAAAACCTTTAAACTTGGCTCCACAACTTACTTTAGCACTTAAACTTCACATACAATTAAATACCCCCTAAACAACTTTGAAGTGAATAAACACCAGCCTAAAAATATAATACCACTCTCACAACGGAAGGTGCACTACACTCGCGCCACATCACTGCCATGTCAACGCCATGTCATTGCCACGTCAGAGTCACGTAAAAAAAATTTTAAAAAATTAATCACACTAATATATATATATTATATAATTTTAAAAAAGAAAGAAAAAAAAACTACCCTTGCCCCACTCCTTTCTTCTTCGTACCCACCCACCTCGCCCACCTTCTGCAATTCCCCCGTCTTTCTCCTTCTTCGTCTTCATTAAGGCCTCCCCACCCCCAGATTCTTGCCCCTCCCCTCCCGTATTTCTACTCCTTCGAACCTCCATTAATGACTTCTTAGTGAAGCAATAACAAACTACTAATAATCACAACAAAAAATAATTAAAAAAAAAGTGATTAAAGTTTTTTTCAAATTTACAGTATTTTTATTTTTTTCCAATATATTTTGAAATTTCTCCATGAATTAAGCACTTTCAATCGTTGTTAATGATTTTAATCTCTTTAGTGAGGTGGGGTGAGGGTTAGAAAAAAAAGGAAGGGGGTGAGGGGGTTTGAAGGATGAGAAAGAGACTAGGGAGGGATTTGCAGAGGAAAACGAGGGGGTGGGTGTGAAGAAGAAAGGGAGGTGGGGGTGTTATTTTTTCTTTTTCTTTTTTTTTATTATAAACATATTAGTGGGATCGATTTCTTTTAAAAAAATAGAATTACGCATTTTGATTTTTTTTTTCTTTTTTTAATGCCACGTCAGCTTTAAGGGTGACATTTATTTCACTTCAAAGTTGTTTAGGAGTGTATTTAATTGCCCATGAAGTTTAAGTGCTAAAGTAAGTTGTGGAGCCTAGCTTAGGTTATTTTTTATGTATTTTCTCTTTTAACTAATCATAGAAAAATTAAGAGAAATTTTCAGAAATAGCAAACTTGAGCCCATAATTAAGGAGGAGATAGCAGACATTAACTAATTACGGGAGATAGCAACTAATAAGCTAAAATATTGCTATTTTATTTGTATTTAACGTCCGTATTTTATTAATCAAATACAAATATAAATTGATGTGGAAGAGTGATTTTAACTGACTGTTACCGTTTAAAAAGGAAAGAATCTTTAATGATTATAATTCCTTCCTTATATCAAGCATCTTTAATGATTATAATTTCTTCCTTGTATCAAGAATCTTTAATGATTATAATCCTTCCTTATATCAAGAATCTTTAAAAGGAAAGGATCTTTAATGATTATAACCTATAAAAAAAATGATATACAATGGATCAAAAATTCAAGTTCAATATATAAAGGTGTATAAGACAGGCAATTTATATTTTTATTTGTGTAAATACATATACTTAATCAGCCAAACACACATAAATCATTTATATTTGCATTCGCTTGCATACAACTAATACATATGCTAGAACAGCCAACAAAAATATATTTCTATTTGTATTCGAATACAAATACATTTGATATGTTTGTATGTTAAGTACATATACCAGTCCAGCCAAACACATATAAATCATTTGTATTTGTATTCGCTTTGCATACAACTAATACGTATATGCCAGAACAGCCAATAAAAAATACAGTTGTAATTGTATTCGAATACAAATACATTTGATATGTTTGTATGTTAATTACATGTACCAGATCAACCAAACACATACAAATACATTTGAGTTTTCAAATGTGTGTCGATATATATACAAGAGCAGTCAAAAATATATTTGTATTTGTATTCGAGTACATTATGTATTACAAATACATTTGCAGGATTGCAAAGTCTAAGAAAAGAAATACATTCTCGTGTTTGGAAAGTACAAACATATGTATTTGTGTTGAATTTCTGTGCAAAATTCTCAATTTATATTATTTATATACATATAGAAAATTTTAAAATACACTTAAAAAATATATAAAAAATGTATATCTCTCCTTCTTCATCACGATCTTCTTCACCAGGTTGAGATTCATCAAGATCTTCTCTACCATCAGGGAGGTGTCCAACCATCCCACGAAGATGAGTGAAATCAATGAGACTCAACGATTCCAGATTGCTTGCTAACTAATATAGACTGATACATTCCACCAATAAGCTTGTGACCTTTACAAGAAACTTATGCCATATCTTTTTGTCCAATATCAAATCAAGTCCAAGTGGAAAAATCAAAGGATGGTTGATGGTGCAAACTGTAGCCACTCAAATGTTGTATTGATGTAGATATGAAGTTTCTTTGTTTGCTCAGGTCTTCTAAATGGTTGAGAGAAATCTGGATTATGACATTACTTCATAGGTCTATATCAAATTGTACATATGATAATTACTAAAGAGATAATCTTTCTTCTTACCAAGTGTTCATCTAAAATCATGGGTTCTATCTTTAACTGTGTGACAATTAAATTAAAAAAGGAAGTGGCGAGTGATGATAGGAAGGAGTTAATACTCTTCTAAATGTATTTGGAATGGTAGATGGGGCCAACTAAAACATTGATATTCTGGCGTGGATGATAATTTTTTCAAATTATTATTATGAATCGTAATTATGGACCCAAGTTTGTTATTCTCAGTAGTTTTCTCAAAAATTAATTCACTCTGAAAGCCCATTAACTTGTGTATCTGTGTGTGTCTTAGGCTCATTCATACATTTTAAATAGGGTTTAAGTGCATTCAATGACATTACTTTCTTCCTCTACCATATTTTAATGGTGGTCGTTATTATTAAAAGAGTTTATGTTAGGTGTCAAAAATATATTGTAGGAAATTTTATATCATCAAATTATATTTATATATTATAGCAATTAGAGATAGAGTCAAACATTTTAATTTATTAAATCATAATTCTTTTTTAGCTTATTAGGTTCTATATAAATCATTTACATATATTAGATGAAATTTTTAATACAAATATAGAGTTTTAAAATTATTGGGTTCTGATGAACCCATATTTCTAAGGCTAGCTCCATCCTTGATAAAAGATAACTCCTTTGGTCTCAAATTATTTATTGTACTTCTTTTTTACAGCTCACTTAAGAAACATTCATTAGGAGGTTTTTTTGCGACTATTTTACCCTTATTTATGTCTTAAAATACCATCCATCTTCATTGAATATTTAAACTATCTAAGTGTCATCTTTCCACAATTGAGGTATTTGTAATATTGAAGAACACTTATGATTAAGGATTGAACTTCTAAAATAACAAATAATTTGAGTAAACTATTTGTAGAAACTACAATAAATAATTTGAGGCAAAGAAAATAACTTATTTTATTTTTTAGATTCTAAATATCCTATTATATATTTTATTTTTTAGATTCTGAATATTATATATATATATATATATATATATAATAAAAAACATTGTTACCGTCATGATACTTATAACTTTGAGAGAGTTTTTGAATTGACTTTTTAAAAGTAGTTTATAAGCTAAAAGTTGAAAGTCATAAGTTGAAAATATTCAACTTTTGTTTTAGCTTATTTTTGTACATTTTATCTTAAAATTAGATGCTTAAAACACTTTTTATCTTTTTTAAATATCTCAAAAAATAAATAAAAACTGCTTAAAAAATCAAAACGATTTAAAATAAGTCAATCCAAAACCCTATTAAACTATAAATAAAATCAGTAGGGGACTCATTCATCACCTAAAACTCATTGTTGTAGTGTGACTAGTGTAGACAAGTTTTGACATTAAATGGCCAGTAATAAAAAGATAAAATTAGAGGACAACAACATAAGTGAACGTGGACTCATTTTATAGGGAAGAAAATTGAAAGGAAAAAAGAACAAGAATGAAGGTGGCTAATTATTTCATCATCACGAATCTCATATCATTACTTGGCCAGGACAGGGAGTTGGATGCATTGGATACACTACATACAACATTAATAAAGCCAACCTCTCTCTTCCTTCTTTCCTTTTTTTGGCCAAGCTGGAAATTTATATCTCCAAACACTCCCAACAGTTCCCCAAGAAGAGAGTGAGCTACAAAAGGTTATATTCCCTCCGTCTCAATTTATACGAGTTAGTTTGACTTAGCACGAAATTTAATAAAGAAAGAAAGACTTTTGAAATTTCTGTTCTAAAATAAGTCATAGATATTTTTGTATCTATAAATCATTTCATTAAGGGTAAAATAGACATTTTAAAGTTAAATTGTTACTAAATATAAAAACGTGTCATTCTGGTTTGGACTGACTAAAAACGAAAGTGAGTCATATAAACTGAGACAGAAGGAGTAAATTGTTTACCTATCACGGCCTCGGCGTATGTTATATGATATTTTTAGCTTCTCATATCGAAGAATATTTTTCATGGAGAAAATATTTTCTTGGAAAACAAGTAGGTCTTTTGATTATTTTCTAAGGTAAATAAGCACAAAATGTTATCTCAAAAGTATTTATATGTAATCTAGTAAAAAACTATAAGGGTGAGAGGAGGGTGGAGTGTAGGGTCTTGGGGGTGGCGGGGGCTAGGATGGTCAAGGGGTAGGAGTTGGGGGCATTATATGGATGGATTGATACAATAAACATAGAATGTCACTCATAAAAATCAAAGCAACTTGTTTTTAAGGAGTCAAAGAAATCAGTTTCTTCATTGTTAAGGAGCTTGTTTTCCTAAAGAAAATATTTTTCAAAATTTTTGTTCAATGATACATAGAAAAATAAGAAAACATTTTCAGAAAAATGATTTGCTGTGTGTTTGGAATAGAGAAAAATATTTTACAATTTTTCAATGTTTGATTAGTCAAAATTTATTATTTTTTAGGAAAATAAGTTCTTCAAAAATGAGAACATTAACTATCCTAAAAAAAGTAGGAAAAATAAGTTTCACATTTTATAGTGGCCGTGTGTTCCTACCCTCCAATGCATCTCATTATCAGTACTCCCACCCCCGTAGATTCTATCTCCCACACCCCCACTCTACCCTCACCCTCACATTCCATAGTATTCACTCATTCCCATTAAGTTGACATATATACTAAAAATAATTGTTTCCACATACTTGCCAATTTGAAAAATCAAGAGTGAGACAAAAAAAAAAAATTCAATTTTATCCTTAAAATTAATTATTATAAAATTAAGAGACACTTAATTAATTATAAGATATATATTAGTTGAATTACACTCCTTCCTAAGTAAGAACCACTTATTTTTTAGAAAACAGAATCGAAGGTATCTACAGTTAATTATGGAAAAAACACACCATTTGGTGTCATTAAAACCACCCAACTGCCCAATTGGGTATGGAATTTAATACAAAATCATGTATATTGAAAGAATAAGTTTGATATATTTTTAGTTTTAAGACAATAGAAAGAGAGAAGGTAAAAAGTGATACGGTATTTCACATTAATTGTATCCTCTCAACCCTCCAACACACTCATCTTCAAACTACCCTATAGCCCCCTCCCCACCCTTATCCCGTTACCTTTCTTAGTATTTGTCTAAACCATGTACAAATATTTTAAGGATAATATGGTTTGCTTATATACTGAACACAAAAAAAAAAAATCTATTTATTTTCCTAGAAAATATTTTTTATGACAATAATTTTTCTTCATACCAACACACCCTTAAGTGATTAATATTTTGTTACATAAAAACATATGTCCCACATGTTGGGAAAAAAGGCATATATACTCGCCCTTATACAAGAGGAAAAAAAGCATTTGCCAAATGTAGCTGAGGGTCGTTATATATATGGGTTTCAAATATCTAAATTTGAATGAAAGATATTGTATACATGGAATGATGTTGGGTGAACGCGTGTCATTTAAGGTAAACGGAGAGTAGTAGAGAAAGGACGTTCGACTAAAAGGTGTGTTAAGATACCAAGGTCGTGAAATAATTATTATCGAGAAAAAGGCAGAAACTTGTGGCCCAATGACAGAGAAGGACCTATGTTCTGATAATGTAGCAAAATAACATAAGGACATATAAGTCAGATATATTCGTACAAGGCCCTGCCAACAATGGTGAAATATTAGCTGGTATTGATAATGGTATTTTCACGTGGAAGATAACTATTGGGCATAATACTTTAGGGTTCGAATGAAGCTTTTTCTATTGGTTGATAAATTATTTTGATGCCTATAAATAGTAATTCTAACACATTTATAAAGGATTGAATTCTGAAAAATATAAAGAAATAATTACTCTTGTGCTCCAAACTTTTTATATTTTACTAAGTCCTTATTCTTAAGCATCTTATATACAAGTATCTCCAGATCAAATACTTGCAGCATTATACATCTCCTGATCCAGTGCAAACATTGTATATGGAAAAATATCCTGCTCACGCATATAAATTAGATCGTGACACGTGGAAGAATGAGTGACATGACTCTAAAACCAGCTGGACAAGACCCAATGACATGTAATACATCGATCAACCTAAGTGGTTACGGAAAAAATACACATCGGATATCAATTGCACCGAACAGGTTGAGATACCATGTTAGGAGTGCATTTTAGCCCAAGACAAAGTCAACGAGCCAACACTAGCCATTAGTAGACATTATGTAACTAAACCGCAACCAACGTCGAGCTTTAACTCATGTTAATTTATGTCATTTAATTAAATATTTATTGAGGGTTTAATGCATAACAATCAACCGTTGAGAATTGACTCCCTATATAAAGTCATATAATTATCATCCCACGACGAGACATAACATAGAATTCAGTGTCTGAATAAAAGATTATTTCTTTATTATCCACTAAGCCTATGCTTTATTATTGTCTGTTATTATAATATGAGCCTTACTTGATAAACCTATGACAAATGTGATCCACTTACACTGATCACTCAACTCCAGTTGGCTCAGTCTATTTTGATTTTTGATTTTTAATTACTTAATTATTTGCTCTTTACTTTTTAGTATTATACCTTATTTTGCTATGCACGATTGAATCAGGATGTCATGCTCCGAGCCTACACCTTGGACGCAACATGGTGCATAGAGCTACAAGTGATCCCAAGCTAACTCATGGCATAGCATACACTAAGCATTATGGATAATAAAGACTGAGCGGAAGCTAAACTAATTAAAATTATAACTTTGATGAATGCTAAAAATTCTAAGAATAATAGAAGTCTGAAAAATAAACTCAATCTGAAATAAACTGAATTTCTAACTCTATGTCTGAAAGCCTCTACTACTGATGAGCTGCTGGGACAAGTCCCCAGCTAACTCCAAGTACTTAAAATTGAAATAACTAAAAGAGAATCAGCATGGAAGTCCATCCTCGAACGATGAGGACTCACCACTAGTAGTCGTTGATGTGGCACTGGATCATATTAATCGCAATGCTGAGACTGAGCGCCTGAACCTGCATCGTGATAGGATGCAACACAAAGAGTATGCAATCAGTACTTTGAATGTACTGAGCATGCGGGATATGCAAGCTAAAAGATAACTAAACGTACTAAAATACTGATAAGTTGTTCAAAATGAAAATTGAATCTGTAGTACAATGACCCGTTCATAATATACATACAATCTGAAATGCAAAAATATTTTGAAAAAAAGACAATGAAAAATAGTAAAGCTGAACTGAGGACCAAGTACATGACTACTAAATCTAATTCTGTGGGAGAGTCTGTTAACCGACATAAATCACATGAGCTAAACGTGGTGTCCAATGTATACGCCCCATCTAAAAGGCACAATATACCTTGTCAGGGTATAGAGGCATGACTGACGTGATTACTAATTTGATACCCAACTGAGGGGCTAAATATACCTATGATGGCACATAGTTCTATCACTTTGGGTGAAATTGAGACCCTAGTCCAACTCAGTGCTAAGTACTACTCCTAAACTGAATACCGATAGCTCATTTTAAATTAGTGTTCTAAAAGCTGGGTCAGAACGTAACTTATCTAAAATAATTTTTGAAAAGTTGTAGACTAAAAACTAACTAATTTTTATTTAAAACTGAATGTTGACACCCTGAGCTAATTTTTGAAGAAAAGCTAATTTATATGAAAGTACTACAATTTTAAGCTAAATTCTTGTCTTCTCAAATTCTTATAAGAATTCATGCAAACTATTGAAACTAAGATATATATCATTTAAAATAGGATGTAAACCATGTAGTAATCATAAGGACTAAATTCTGTAGAAATCTGCATAAAAGGGTAAGAACCCTAGTTCTATTAAAACCATAAAATTCAAAATAGAAGTCTGAGGTTTTGGGCATTTTTGGGCATAAGGGAGAACAAAACTCTTACTGAATACCACATACATGAAGTTGGAGAATTCCAAGCTGAAACCTGAAGATGGAGACTTTGGAGAAGAACCCTAGGTCTGGAGCCTTAGAGCATTCTTTTCTTCCTGACTTAGATTTTCTAATCGTGAGAATGAAGAATAAAGTAACTAATTAGCCTCTAATCCCACCTAATAGAGGTTAAAAATGACGTGAGAAAAGAGCTATGAGGTAAGGGAAGAACCAGACCACCACTGACTTAAGTATTAAAAAGTTGCCAAAATTTTTGCAGGACGGGCCATCCCATGGCTCGTGGTATGGGCCATTGAGCCGAGAATGGGTTAAGAAACCCTCTGGAGCAATCCCATGGTTGAGGCTCACGACTCGTGGAACCTACCATAGCTTGTGGCCTTGATCGTTGGGGTGAAACAGTTGGCCTCCACAGCTCTTAGGCTAGCCCGTGGAGCTGGTGCCTGCTGGAACAGCTCCCACGGCTAGACTCATGGCTCATAAGACCTCCCATGGTTGGTGGCTTTGCCTGTGGAGCTGAGATTCTGCAAAAAACCAGCTTAAGTGCTAGTCTAAATGCTGGTTCAAATTTTGAGGTCACTATAATATTATAGTCTTTTGGCCACACTAAATCTGGACCACGTTTGTAAAGTGTTGCCTAAAATATATTTGGTTATGCTTTTAAAGCGTAGCCATAGTTTTTAGCTTCTAGCCACAGTAATATTGGCAAAGCTTTTAAAGTGTGGTCTTTAATGGTATAGCTCACACTTTATAAGAGTTTCCATATCATAATATAATTGGAAACACTTATTTACACATACGGCTACACTTTTAAGTGTATTATTTTTATAATTTTAACTGCAATACTTTAGAAGTGTGGCCTAAAATTTTCATTAAAATATTTAACTCTCCTTCCAAATATTTTACTCTCCCTCCAATTTCTAATTGGCCGAAAAATAAATCAGAAAGTAAATCAACTCTCACAAAATATATTCTATCGGCTAACAAATCCCTCGAAGCTCTCAAATTGCAAAAGAACTTTCTCTCTCAAACTTTCTCACAGCTCACAAATCCCTCGAAGCTCACAAATTTGTCAAAGACTTTGTCCAAATTTATTTTAATTTCACCTAATTTCAGCTCAAGTTTTTTCTAATTTCACCTAATTTCTTCTAATTTCAGCTCAGTTCATGTAGAAAAAGGTAAAAAATTTACATCTATTTTGAGCTAAGCATCTGGGTTCGTGTAGAAAAAGCTTCTGGGTTTATTGCATCTCAAACTTTAAAAGTGTGGCTATAGGAATGTCAATAGTATTCATGTATATAAGAAAATATTATACTTTATAAGTGTTATTGTAGAAGAGGTATAAAAGGCTGCATTTTGAAAGCGTGGCCAATAACAAGGTAAGACCACACTTTCAAAGTGTAAAATTATCAAATATAGATGTTGCCAATGGGATGCTACAAAGCGTGGCCTTTGTAACTCTTAGGCCACACTTTTTACGTGTAGCTGCTATGGCCACACTTAAAAAGCGTGATCTAAAGTCAATGGTTATACTCTTTTAGCCCACCCCCGGAAAAGCGTGGCCTAAAGGCCAAAAGTGTAGCCTTTGATCAAAGGTCACACTTTTTGCTACTTTAGGCCATACTTTACAAGGGTAGACAAAAGATAAAATGTTGTAGTGGGTGATACAATATCTCCCCCTGGGGATCATTCATCCTCGAATGAGGACTAACTAAGCTGACATGGTAAGGAAAGAGTTGCAACCCACTAAACTGAATTCTAAGGCTGAAATACTGACACCATGACCAATTTTGATGTCATCCTTGGCATGGATTGACTACAGGCTTGTTATTCCTCAGTCGACTACAGAACCTGAGTCATAAAATTTCAGTTTCTAGATGAGCCTATCTTAGAGTGGCGGGGTAGTCCTCCAATGTCAAAAGATTGTTTCATATCTTACCTCGAAGATAGAAAGATAATCTTGAAAAGGTGCATCTATTATATAGTTTGAGTTAAGGATTTTGAGTTTGAGACCCCATCTCTTCAGTCAATTCCGATTATCAATGAGTTCCCCAAAGTATTTCCTGAGGATCTTCCTAGAGTCCCACATGAGCGGGAGATTGACTTTGGGATAGACCTTCTTCCAAATACGCAGCCTTTATATATTTCTCCTTACAGAATGGCTCTAGTGTAGCTTAAGGAATTGAAAGATCAGTTAAAAGAACTCCTAGATAAAGGTTTCATCAGTTCCAGTATCTCTCTATGGGGTGCTCCAGTTCTCTTCATGCGTAAGAAAGATGGTTCACTCAGAATATGCACTGATTTCCATCTGTTGAACAAAGTTACAATCAAGAACAAGTCTCCCATTCCTAGGATTGATGACTTGTTCGATCAACTTCAGAGTGCCAGTTATTTCTCCAAGATTGACCTCAGATCTGGTTATCACCAGCTCAGAGTTAGAGAATGTGATATTCCAAAAATAGCCTTTAGAACTCAGTATGGTCACTATGGATTTGTGGTTATGTCTTTTGGACTAACAAATGCTCTTGCAGCTTTTATGGACTTGATGAACAAGGTAGTCTAGAAGTACATGAATATGTTCATCGTTGTCTTTATAGATGACATCCCTGTCTATTCTCAAAATTTGGAGGAGCATGCAAACCATTTGAGGGTTGTGCTGCAGACTCTCAAAGATCACCAATTATTTTCTAAGTTCAGCAAGTGTGAGTTTTGATTTCAGTCAATTGCTTTTCTTGGTCATGTGGTGTCTAGTAAAGGCATCCGAGTAGATTTACACAAAATAGAGGCAGTAAAGAACTGAGCTACACCCACTTCTCTATCAGACATTAGGAGCTTTTTGTGTTTGGTTGGATACAACATGAGGTTAATTGAGGAGTTTTCATCTATAGCTGCCCCGTTGACCAGGTTGACTCAGAAAAAGGTCAAGTTTCAGTTATCCAATGAGTGTGAAAATAACTTCCAAGGATTGAAGACTAAGTTGACCAAAACTCCTGTTTTGACCTTACCAGAGGGTTCAGATGGCTTTGTTGTGTATTGTGATGCATCTAGAGATGGCTTGTATTGTATTTTTATGCAGCATGGCAAGGTTATCGCCTATACTTCTAGACAACTTAAGATTCACGGGAAGAATTACCCTACTCATGATCTTAAGTTAGTAGTAGTTTGTCATGCCCCGAGCCTACATCTTATATGCAACATGGTGCATAAAGCGACAAGTGACCCCAAGATAACCCATGGCATAACATACACTAAGAATTCTGGATAACAAAGACTAAGCGGAAGCTAAACTAATTAAAAATATAACTTTGATGAATGCTGAAAATTCTGAAAATAATATAAGTCTGAAAGATAAACTCAATTTGAAATAAGCTGAATTTCTAACTCTATGTCTGAAAGCCTCTACTACTGATGAGTTGCTAGGACAAGTCCCGAGCTAACTCCAAATACTAAAAACTAAAATAACTAAAAGAGAATGTAACACCCCAAAAATTTTAAGCTAAGAAGTAGACTAGAAAATCCTAAGTATGAAATGTTTAAGCTTCAGATAGGATCTATGGGCACAATCCACGAGCTATAGATGGGACTACGACCTATGGATGGGACTCATGGAATGAGTTCTACAGACCCATGCTTTGATATGAAACCACGATAGAGATTGACGGGTCATGGATCAGACCATGGTCTGTGGTTTTTCCTCGTGGAATCAGACTTGAGGGTCATCAATTTCCCCAAGAACCACGAGAGGGTTTCATGAGCCGTGGAAGGTTTCATGGGACATGGACCTCACCCACAGAAATCAGACCTGCAGCTAGTAAATATGCCCAGTAAACCAGGACTACAAATCACAAACCGTGAATTATCCCATGGGCCATGGTTAGTGCTCGTGGAAGCCTAGACTGAGATATTTAACAGTTTCCCAGATTTAATTTCCAAGAGTATTTTTGTAATTCTTCACTTCTTAAACTCCTATTTTAAGTTGTTTTAGACCAAATTAAAGGGGTTTTGTTCCCACTTATTCAAGTTCTCTTTCATTATCTCAATCTAGTTCTAAAAGAAGAAAAGAAATTAAATTCTTCCAAGCTTCAAGGCCTAGGGTTTCTTCTCCAAGTTTCCATCTTTAAGTTCTAAGTTAAGAAAGCTTCAAGTTCAGGTATATGAGTATTCAATAAGGGATTTCTTTCACCCTTATACCAAAAACCCTAAGTTTTATTTTGAATTCATGAATTTTTTAAGTTAGGGTTCTTACACTCAATTACATGATTTTCCAAAAAAAATTATTTTTCTCATATTATCATATGATTTCTAACCCTAAATTCATGATTTTTCATGAATTCTAATAAGTACTTCTTAAACCCATGAATTAAAAGGAAAACCTACCCTAATTTTATATGTATGGCTTATTTTAAGAAAATTAGCATGTTTAGATAATATGACCTCATGTATTCAAGAAATTGCATATCTAGTTCTTCAAGTTATGAATTTTTATAAGATTATATATTTGAACTAGTGCCATGCAAACCTTTAATATATGATCTCCAATGAATGATATGACATCTTCACATGCCATCAATTCTCATGAACCATTTTTCAAAAGTAAGGCTTATGAGTAGTATGACATTGAGGTTTACCATTATGACTATGAATAAGTTTTGACATCTATGCCACATGTTATGTGAGCACTATGATATGCCTAGGAAGTATTATTTAGCACCGAGTTAATAAGAGTTCTAGATAACCCAAGTACAGAACTACGTCGCCACCGTAGGTTTGCCTTTTAGGTGCATTTCAGGATCCTTATATTTATGGTTCTAACTTTGGCCGATTAGAACAACCTTTTTCAGTGTGAGTGTATGACACTGGACTCCATGGTGCTCAACATAGTTTATTTGGTTATAAGAAACTCCCACAAAAATAATTTTTAAAAGTTAAATAATATTCCATTTTAAAGCTTGACTCATTGTTTTATAACTTATGCTCAAACAATGATATTTACTTATGATTTTTACCTTGGGTATTTGCACTGTGATTTCTTCTACTAATGCAGGAATTCATTTTTAAGCATGTTTTTCCAGGTATGTTCTTACCATGATGTTGCATAAGCTCGCATACTCAGTACATCATATAGTATTGACGCATACTTCTTGTGATGCATCCTATCATGATGCACAGGCCCTTGTTTCCAGACTCTTGGCTAGAGACCGCAAGATCTCCGGTTGTAGTTGGTGAGTTCGAGGAGTAGTTATGAGTTTAGATATCTTTATGACTTTCTTTCAATATTTAGAGTTTGCTCGGGTCTTATCCCAGCAACTCACTCTATCAGTTTTTAGAGGCTTTTTAGACATAATTAGATAGTCGCTGTTTTATGTTTCAGATTGTTGATCCTAGACTTATGTTTCTATCTTATATAAAGTTTCCCATTTCTTCTCTTAAATCTTTCGCTATATTTATATGTTTTTGGGTAATGTTTAAGTCATGCTAAGGCCAAGGATTAGCTTGGGATCACTTATGGTCTCAAGTCCCGTGTCGCGTCTTGGGGGTAAGCTCTGGGAATGACAAATTTTATATCAAAGCATTAGGTTCAAGAGTCTTAGAAATGTCTAAAAGCTATGTTAAATAGAGTCTCTTTCATGGGTGTGAAGCACATCACACTTATATGGAGGAGGTTACGAGGCATTTAGAAAAAAACTCTACTTCTTTCATGTTCAACATCGTGCACTATAGTTTAACTCTATTTATCTTTCTAATTCGTGCTTTACGCATTTCAGATGATGCCTCCACAAAGGAATAACACTCATAATGTAAATGCCAATCCTCCATCCCCAGACCATGAGGTTACGAATACTGAGTTTCATAATGCGATTTAGATATTGGATCAAGTTGTTACCAACCAGGAAAATCAATAGGCCTCTATCCCTGTGAACCCTAATGGTGGATCATCTATAGCCCGAGTTAGAGATTTTGTTTGCATGAACTCGCTAAAGTTTTTAGGGTCGAAGGTTGGTGAGGACCCACAAAACTTATTGATGAGATCAAGAAGATTCTTAAGGTGATGCAAGTGACTGATCTAGCTTTCTACCAGCTCAAGGATGTGGGTCACATTTGGTATACTCTGTGAAAGGATGGTAGGGGCAGGAATGCAACCCCTATTACTTGGGACTACTTTGTTGGAGCTTTTCTGGATAGGTTCTTCCTAAGGGACTTGAGAGAGGCTAAGACTGAAGAGTTTATGAATTTGAAGCAAGAATCAATGTCAGTCTAGGAGTATGAGGTGAAGTTCACTTAACTTTCTACGTATGATCTAGCTATGGTGACCGAGCTGAGGTCCTGGATGAGTAAGTTCATTTCTGGTGTATCTGACTTGGTGAAGAAAAAATGTAGGACAACTATGTTGTTGGGGGGATATGGACATGTCCAAGCTCATGACATATGCTCAGCATATTGAGAAAGATAAGCTAAAGGAGAGGACAAAGGAAAATAAAAGGACTAGAACAGAAGATTCAGGTTTCAGTCATCAGAGGTCTGGAGGTGGAAATCAGTCTTTATTTCAGAAGAGGTCATCAAGACCAGTGCCATCATTATCTAGTGCTCCTACTCAGGAACCCATACCTAGGCATAATCAAGAGAGTCGGGGATCAGGCTCTCATTCACAGGGAAGTATTGCAAAAGGGACTCCCTAACTTGTGTGCAACAAGTGTGGTAAGAGTCACCCTTGAGAGTGCCTTTATGGCATATGTAGATGCTTTGGGTATGTACAGATTAGTCATAGGATCAAGTATTTCCCTTCAGCCAAGAAGAATAATAGAGGTGGAGGGACTAAGTCTACTACAACAACTCTAACAGGTCGTTCAGTTTAATAGGGTACCACTTCTGGTGTAGGCGATGGTCAACACCAGAACTACCTCTATGCTATGTCATCTTACCAGGATTGTGGAGAGTTCCCCAGATGTAATCACTGGTATGTTGAAAGTTTTCTCTTTTGATGTTTATGCTTTGCTATACCCTATAGCTTCTTTGTCATTTGTGACCCCTTAAGTTGCTTGTAAGTTTAGAGTAAGTCATGAACAACTCCTAGAACCCTTTCATGTCTCCACTCTTATTGGTGAGTCAGTCCTAGCCAAGAGAGTATACAGAAACTGTCTAGTCACAGTCTTTCATAGAGTCATCTCAGTCGATCTAGTAGAGTTAAAGATAACTGATTTTGATGTTATTGTTGGTATGGGCTGGTTACATGCATGTTATGCCACCATTGATTGTCGAACTAGAGTGGTCAAGTTCCAGCTTCCGAATGAGCCTGTCTTAGAATGGCAAGGTAGTTCTCCTATGTCATAAGGTCATTTCATATCTTATCTCAAGGCTAGAAAAATGATTTCTATAGGGTGCATCTACCATATAGTTCGGGTTAAGGATTATGAGTTTGAGACCCCATCCCTCCAGTCAGTTCCCAGAGTGAATGAGTTTCTAGATGAGTTTCCTGAGGATATGCCCGGAGTTACTGCTGAGAGGGAGAATGACTTTGAGATAGACATTCTCCCATATACGCAGCCCATATTCATTCCTCCTTATAGAATGGCTCTAGCTGAACTTAAAGAACTAAAGGATCTTGAAAGATCTCCTAGATAAAGGCTTCATCAGACTCAATATCTCTTTATGGGGTGCTCCAGTCCTCTTTATGCGTAAGAAACATGGTTCTCTCAGAATGTGCATAAACTACTGTTAGTTGAATAAGGTCACCATCAAGAATAAGTATCCTATCCCAAGAACTGATAACTTGTTTGATCAACTTCAAGGTGCTAGGTATTTCTCAAAAATTGACCTTCGATCCGGTTATCATTAGCTCAGAGTTAGAGAGTGTGATATTCCGAAGACAGCCTTCAAAACTTGCTATGGTTACTATGAATTTGTGGTTATGTATTTTGGACTAAAGAATGCTCCTGCAGCTTTGATGGACTTAATATATAGGGTGTTCAAGTAGTATTTGGATATGTTCGTCATTGTCTTCATAGATGACATTCTTATCTACTCGCGGAGTGAGGAAGAGCATGTAAACCATTTGAGAGTAGTATTGAAAACTCTCAAGGATCGCCAGTTATTTGCTAAGTTCAGCAAGTGTGAGTTTTGGATGTAGTGTGTTGCTTTTTTGGGTCATGTGGTGTCTAAGGAGGGCATTCAAGTAGATTTGCAGAAAATAAAAACAGTGAAGAATTGGCCTAGACCCACCTCTCCAACAAACATTAGGAGCTTTTTAGTCTTGGTTGGTTACTACAGGAGATTTGTGGAGGGGTTTTCATCCATTGCTTTCCCGTTGACCAGGTTGACTCAGAAAAAAGTGAAATTCTAATGGTCTGATGAGCATGAAAGTTACTTCCAAGAATTGAAGACTAGGTTGACCAAAGCTCTAGTTTTGACTCTACCTGAGGGTTCAGATGGTTTTGTTGTGTATTGTGATGCTTCTAGAGTTGGCTTGGGTTGTTTTTTGATGCAGCATGGTAAGGTCATTGCCTATGCCTTCAAACAACTTAAGGTCCATGAGAAGAACTATCTGACTTATGATATTGAGCTTGCCGCGGTTGTATTTGCTTTAAATATTTTGAGACACTACTTATATGGTGTCCATGTGGATGTGTTTACTGACCATAAGAGCCTACAATATGTGTTCACTCAAAAAGAGTTGAAACTTTATCAAAGGAGGTGGCTTGAGCTCCTTAAGGACTATGACATGAGTGTGCTTTAACATCCGAGTAAGGTAAATATGGTAGTTGATGCACTTAGCAGGTTGTCCATGGGTAGTGTTCACATATTGTGGGAAAAAAAGGAAATTGGCTAAGGATGTTCATAGGCTCGCTCGCTTGGGGGTTCGCCTTATAGATTCGTCAGAAGGTGGTATTATTGTTTAGAATGAGTCAGAATCTTCTTTGGTGGTTGAGGTGAAGGAGAAGTAAGACAGTGATCATATCTTGCACCAGTTGAAGGGTGCAGTCCATCAGCAAAGAGTTGAGGTTTTCTCCCAAGGGAGAGATGGTGTACTCTAATACCAGGGTTGATTATGTTTTTCTAAGGTAGATAGGTTGAGGCAAAGGATCTTGACAGAGGTTCATAGCTCCAGATAGTCTATCCATCTCAGATCCACTAATATGTACCATAACCTACATAAAGTCTATTAGTGGAATGGCATGAAGAGGGACATTGCGGATTTTATGGCTAAGTGCCCAAATTGCCAGAAAGTGAAAGTAGAGTATCAGAGACCAGGAGGTATGACTCAGGATATTGATATTCCTGCTTGGAAGTGGGAAGTGATCAATATGGACTTTATTACAGGTTTACCTCATACTCGTAGATATCATGATTCTATTTAGGTGATAATGGACAGGATGACTAAGTCATCCCACTTCTTAGTTGTTAAGACTACTGATTCAGCAGAGGATTATGCAAGAATCTACATCCGTGAGTTAGTCAAATTGCATGGGGTTCCCTTGTCTATCATCTCAGATAGGGGTACTCAGTTTATATCTCAGTTCTGGAAGTCATTTTAAAAGGGTCTTGGTAATCAAGTGAATCTCAGCACCACATCCCATCCTCAGACAGACGGCTAGGCAGAGCATACCATCCAAAACTTAGAGGATATGTTGAGGAGTTAATATCTCAAATGGTCACTCAACTTATGGGTCTTCTCTCAGAAAGTCACTCAACTTTCATTTTTACTCTAAAAGTTACTCAACTAAGGGCTTTTCTCTCAGAAAGTCACTCAACTTCGGTTTTACTCCAAAAGTCACTCAACTATGAGTGTTTTACTTACAAAGTCACTCAATCTATTTAATTAATTTTCCATTAAAATTTACCAACATGAAAATTTTATTTTAAACCAAAATTTTAAGAAATAAAAAAATATTCATTTAAACCATAAACTATTCAAACGTGTACTCTATTCAAATAAATGGAATTAAATAGGGAGAAAATGCTCACACTGTCAACCAAAACTCATAAAACAAAAAATGAAATTAACAAGTCACATTTCAAGAACTTGGAAAACTCATAAAATAAAAAATGAAGATGAAAATATATTTTTCAGCTTACAAACAAAAAATATTCATTTAAACAATAAGAAAACCTCATTTAAATCATTTATTTTTTATGATTTACATCATACTTGAAATCATCCAAGCATTTGATCTGAAACCACTCCATGTTAGCACGTAATCTTTAAAATGCAATATAATACGCATAAATATAGGGTAGTAGAGTACACCCAAAAAATATTCATTTAAACCATAAGAAATAAATGATTTAAATGAATATTTTTATTTATTTAATAGACATTTGGTTTTGAATAAAAAAATTTCATGTTTGCAAATTTTAATGAAAAAATTAATTAAATAGGTTGAGTGACTTTGTAAGTAAAACAATCATAGTTGAGTGACTTTTGGAGTAAAAATCAAAGTTGAGTGACTTTCTGAGAGAAGAGCTCTTAGCTGAGTGACTTTTGTAGTAAAAATGAAAGTTGAGTGACTTTATGAGAAAAGAGTCATAAGTTGAGTGACCATTTGGGATATTGACACATATGTTGAGGGCTTGAGTGATCTACTTTAAAGGTAATTGGTGTTTTCAGGAAAAATGGTTGTTTGAGACTTTAAAAAATTATTTCAAAAACTAAGTTAAAGATTCAAAATGATTTCAAGTAAAGCAAGAGTCACCACTTATTTTAATTTAAGGAAAAACTAAGAAAAACCTTTAAAAAAAATTCTAAAGTTTAAACAGATTAAAAACTTCAAAAATTCGAAATTTTGGGTAAAAGGTTCTTATTAACGCTTTTAGAAGATTTTTAAGGCATTCAAAGCGTCCGCTAACTTGTGGTTATCTGAGCTTATTTTAAAACTAAATTATTCGACTAACTTTGAAAAATATTTGAGCGTATTGAAAAATGTTATAACTTGACTAAAGATAAATGAAGTTTGAAAGACTTGAATATAAAAGTTTAATTCAAGGAAAGAAAGATACTTGACTTTAATAATTAAAACATAAGGTATTTTCATGGGAAGAAAAACATAAACTAGAAAAGTTACTTCTTTTGGGGAGAATTCAAATAAGTTAAAATGTCAGTCCAAATTATATACAAAATTCTAATACTAAGTAAAATAAAGAGAAGAGAAGAAATAATTAAGCCTTTGGCTTAATTAGATATTGAACTTTGGTCCAAAACCTGTCCTAAGTCTAAATTTTAGGGCTTTTTAGCCCATTTGCTGCTACGTTTTTGGACTTTTGGTCCACTTCTTCCAATTTAGTCCATTTGGACTATTGCTGCATCTTTTGTTATGGGCTTGACCCAGTTTTCTCCACTTTTTATCCTGGTTTAGGATATTGCTTGCTTATTTTCATGTGGGCTTTGGCCCATTTTTTCGTTTTTCAAGATCTGTAAATTTGCTCTTCGAAACTGGAGACGGGATGACTCGAGTGGTGTTGGGCTAGGCCCAATGGGGAATGCAAGGAAGGAGTCCAAAGATTCACGGCAGTTCATGCAAAGAAAGACGAAATGAAAGATCAATATTTTCTCAAATGGTTCTAACATACACAAAAATTAACAAAATGACTATCATGTCATTTTATCATTAATCTAGCAACTTTTCTTGGTGCTTAACATTAACAGAAATAAGAAGACACTAGTTCATTCTTGTGTAGGACAAAGATAGCTAACAATATACTCAAGGGAGGGAGATTTGGGTTAATGACAAAAATAACTAACTTAAAACTCTCAAAATAGCATGGAAAAAAGGGGGGATTGAATCTGCACAAGTCCAGGATGAACATTGGCGGATTTGTAAGGTATGAAATACTTAAAACGAAAACCTTAGCAACTCATATATGAGAACAATCAAACAAAAACAGTTTTCACTCAAAAGGATCTATCATGTAATGGAACCTTGCTTAAAACATGAGAATCGATCTTTGCTAAGTCATTCATAATTTACTCAAAAAACCTAGAAACCAGCGACATCTTAAGAACAGTGAGAAAATGGTCATGCTTGGACAGTTTTCGGACACATAAGAATCACACATTACACACCATGTAAAACAGAACCAGTGAAGTGCAAACACTGCCTAAACTATGAAAAGCATGGACATTCATGTGAGGCTAGCTATTGAGATTTATCGAATTTTAGTTAAGCATTAAAAGAATTTAGAATTTATATATCCATCTTTGAGAAGGCCGAACATGCTTCAGGAATCAGAAGGAATAAATAAAGGTGATTTTTGAAGACAGATGACCAAGCAAGAATAAACACCATAACAACACAAACTAAGCCAAATGTCTGCTCACAAATTTTAAATTCGTGGAATACTAATCCAAACAAGCACAGATTCCAAAATTGCACATAGCCTTTAGCTATTCTAGTTTTAGAAAACCAAGCTATTTACAATCTCCCATATGTGATTATTGTAAAAATAGAGAGAAGTGCTTTTTGCAATTAAGAACTATTCCGTATTTTGCTAACCATTACGTGACTTAAAAAAATCTGAGCATACTTTATCATAGAGTTAAAACCTGGCGGATTATTAGACTCTTTATTTCAGATCAATTTTTTATGTAGACACACCATGATTTCAAACTAGTATTTATCTATGATGCTTGTCTCTTTACTCAAACATAATCATGTAAAGGAACCAACATAAGTCATCAATGTATATAACACTTTGAAAATTACTCATTAACCATATAAACAATGTAAATAAGACTAAATTGAACCCATTAAGAAACTCGACCTTTACTGTTCTATTTCATCGCAATCAATCAGTGACTATGGAATGAAACGAGGTGAGCAGTAGTTCATATGTTTTTGAGAACTTTAAGAGATATAAAAAAGATGTTCATTATCACCTAGATACAAAACAAATAATTTTAAGCTAAAGCAGAAAGGCATCAAACGACTTATTTAGCAACAACCTAAGTTAAACTAATTCAACCTATCTTAACATTATCCTCTCTAAATTCTAGGTTTTCACAGCAAGAAAAAACAGTTGAAGAAAACACAAGGAAATAACTAGACTATGCTACTCCTAAACATTAAGTAAACAAATAAAGGAGATGGGTTTACCTTTTTTGAAGCATTGACTGAAACCACGAGCCTCGTCAAAATTGTCTTATCACCGTCAGAAAGATAAACTTTGAATTTCTCAGCCAAAACTTAAGCTCAAATGAGTCTTTACAAGGTCTTAGCCCCATAAATTTCTTGGACGTCTGCCTTCACTGTGAAAACAGTGAGTCTTATATAGGGGGAGATTTGGATAAATTTTGAGGGTTTCACCGATGTGGGAGAGGGGATTTCAAAGGGGTTTCCTGTGATTTTGCTTGAGGTTTTTGAATCCTTGAGAGGGGATAAGGATCTACCTCACCAAAATAGTACCATATTTGTACAATTTAGGGACAGGATTTCGCAAAAAAGGATGAAGGATAAAGGGATTTGCTCCATGTAACAACTTCTAGATGCTTCCAGGAGTTGTCTCTCGTGCTAAGCACGTGATTTGTACTGGTTTGAGAGGGAGACGGAGGGATAAAAGGGAGTACGACACCAGGGTTTATGTTGTTCATTGTTGAGAGAAGAAGATGAGAAAATTTAGGGGTCGTTTGGGTTATCTATTGAGAAGAGAGTGAAGGAGGTGGATAAGGGTGCTAAGGAAATGGGCTTGGACCAGGTCGGAGGACCTATTGGCCTATAGAGGAATTAATTTGGGCCAATTAAATTGGCTGAGCAAAGGGAAAGTGAGGGCTATTTAAATGATGGCCATATTTTGAATTTAAAACATGGCCAAATCGAGTAAATTAGGGACATTAGGTTGAAATTAAAATGAATTAAATCCTTAATTAATTAAACAAGCCTATATTTGAAAATTTAAGAATAATTATTTTAAACAAATACACAATTGATTTATTTGAAATAAAGGAATTAATCATGCAATCATTTCAAGCTTTTAAAAATCAATTTTTGAGGAAAATATAACATTTTTCATCTTTAAACATTATTTTCATTTAAAATAATTTTAAAAGTTTCTTTTGAGTAAAATTTATATACTTCTATATAATTAAATATAAAGTATACATATTTCACCTAAAATTACTAAATTATCCTCAAATAAATTTTGAAAATTTTAAAAACCTATAAAAACAATTATTTCAAAATTATTTAAAATAGTAGAAGCTCAAAATTAATCACGAATGTGTTGGGCAAAAATTGGGTGTCAACAACTGCCCCTCCCTTTTGGTAGGATGAATGCAATGAACCCTAGGCAAAAGGAATTTGACGTTCTCAATTTTGTCCGACCACAAATTCATTCTCGAAAGTGATTGATTCTAGCCCGAATTGTAAGAAATTATGGCTGAACTCTGGTATCGAGTTTCCTACATATCTCAGGTTACATGAGAATTCAGGCCACTTGTAGTTCAAAATGCTCGATTTTACGCATCATTTTCAAAGAATTCCAAACTATTTTGATTTCAGATTATGGAGAGACCGAAAAGCTGGGGAGTAAGGATGGGGGAAAGTTTAGAATGCAACCAAGTTTTTAACATAGAGTCCACCTATATATACCAAGACTCAGGGAATCAGGCTGCTTGTAGTTTGACTCAATCAGTGGACAAGGTCGTCTTTATGTTAAGGCAACCTTTGGCTCGAAATGAGTGACAAATAATTGAGTTATGAAAAAGAGGCCTGCAACCTTTTAACTATGAATGTGGTGCACTTTACACTCATAGGTAAGATTTTACCTGGACATAATTTCCAAAGCTCTACGTGTTTGTCACCTGAATTTGAAGAGAAGGAATATTGCTTCTAGTATGAGTTCAAAAAATACTCTGGATGCGAAACTAAGATCCAACGATAGAAATACCCACATGACTTCTGATAGGGGTGTGGTTTGACGGCGGTGAAAGTCATTCCTCATCTCACGTCCAAACAGTTTGATATTCCTCTTTGGATGATGTCCCAGTTTGCTTCTAAGAAAAAGTTTCACATTATGATGCGTCCTTTTTGGCGTAGTCCACACCTGTAGTTTTGTTTTGAGAATTTCATCCTCTCGGATGCTCTCAGAAATATCTCAAAACAAGATGGTTAGTGGTAAAATAATTCTATTAAGGGGGGATAGTCTCTTTGTTGTACCTCCTCCTCGTACTATATCTCGATCTATTAGGAAATAAAATCTATATTATGCGGTGCCCTCTTGACGTAATTTACACCTGTGATTCTGGTTCGAGATTTTCATCCTCTTGGATGCTTTTGGTAACATCTTAAAAAAATATTGTTCATAGTAAGGTAATTCAATAGAGAGACAATCTCTTTACCTTGTTTTCATATATGTTGATGTTATGATGATTTCCATGACGATGTAGACATGGCAGCCCTCTTGGCCATCAGGTAGGATTGTATTTGTGGCGGTTGAACACGACGATTCATTGAATGTGATAACCTTTTGGGTCATCGGATGTGACGATTCTCTGAATGTAATAACCTTTGTGGCCATCGAATATGATGGTCCTTGTAATCCGCTTGTGATAGTCTCTGCTATGATAGCCTCCTTGGATATCGGGGACAATATTTGCATATGACTTTGGGTAAGTCTTGCGCATCATTTATATCGGTGCAACTTATAGATGTCCCTTAAATTGTCAAGCTTCAGGAAATCTTGCACATAATCTGACTTTGGATAGAGGCAGCTTACAGATGTCCCTCAAATTGCCAGCTTCAGAGTAATCCTGCATATCATACGACTTTAAATAGAGACGGCTTATAGATAACTTTTGAATTGTCAGCTTTTGGGTAATCCTGCACTTTTATTCGATTTTAGATGTAACGTGACTTACAGATTTCCCTTGAATTGTTAGTCTTTGGGTAGTTCTGCACAATATCAATGTGGATATGTCAAGGCTTATAGATAACCCTTGGACTATCAATTTTTGGTAGTCTTGCACTTTTATCCAATTTCGAATATTCTTGCGACTTGCGAATTACCCTTGAATTGCCAACTCTTGGGTGATCTTGCACACTATCAGGCTTTAGATATCGCTGCATCTTATTGATAACTCTTGGTCCATCAAATTCGGGCAATCTTGCACACTATCCAGTTTCAGACATCGTTGTGGCTTACATATGAAAAATCTCTGCCAATATTGTCATGTCATGTACTTGCTCAATGAGCGTGTTTCACTTGAGGCCTCGACATATCTAACACATTATTAGTGGGCTCTAGACATGCTTCATTATCCTTGCTAGGGAATTTAAATGGTCTTTCGAGAAATCTATCGTTGCTAAGGATTATTCCACCTCGAATTTTGTTGCAGCTGAGAATTTCTAAAGTAGACTCTGATTTTTGGCGCTGGGGAATTTTATGGAGCTTTGTTTTCTGAATTTTCAAATGAAGCTTGGTGGACATTTTGAGGCCGTCCTCAAAATTTCTGCCCAGTTAAAGGTTTCATGATGAATCTCATCTCGTTGATAAGAAATTTGACACTCTATGGAGATTATGAAATTTTCATCAAAATTCACTTCAGTTGCTCTTTGGCACAATTTGAATTCTGACTTGTCGGAGATGATCTTCGCCTCCTAAATTTTTGAGATTCCTTTCTCAAAAATTCTGTCCTAGTTTCCATTTTCTAAGGAATATGAATGAGTCATTGTGGAACCTACGTATCTCGTTGAAGCAGAATCAGGTCAAACATAGTTTCCACACTTATAGTGGGAGAATATCGAGAATAAATAAAAGGGTGACCGAAGCTGACAAAGGCCTACGACGTATCTCTTTCTTGAGAATTCAGTTCATCATGTAGTTCAAGATAAAAAGGGGAAAGATAGATTTTCCTAAGGGGTTGACCGAAGCCAACACAGGCCGCCTACATATCTCATTCTTGAGAATTCAGGTCAAATGTAGTTCGTACAAAGAGTATAGGGAAATTTTAAGCTATATCAAAGTGTAAAATGATTACAATCAGAAAATGCGATTACAGAGAAAGAAATAAAAGGAAAAGAAACCATCTTCAAGCTTAGTATCTCTTCACAACATCAGAATTGATAGGCTTGGGCCACACTTGCCCATCCATCTCGAACAAAATCAAAGCACCTCCAGATAACATTTGAGAGACGATGTTTGTGCCCACTCTTGTCCTATCATTGTAGGATCAGTCAAATATGTCGACGTATGTCTTGAGCATACTGATAAGTGTTTTTTTCTTTTGTGCTTTTGTCAAATGAACACCAATGCTAATTTTTTTGACTTGACCATTGTCTTCCAGATTGGCAACCTCAAACTCTTTCGAGAGGGGCCTTTTCTGGTCTTCAAAATTCCTAGACTCTTTAGTTATTCGTTCCAGGACCATGATTTCTTCAACATACTCTTTGGCTCCAATACCATTTATCTTGATTTGTTCATTCAGCTTTTGATATGACATGACATTGGCAGGTTTCAAGTTATTACTGAAATCATAAACAAAACGAGTTAGATAATGACAAGCAAATATATAGCAAAGTTTTTGCAATAAGGGAGGCTTTTCATGAAAATCCAAAATATTTATAAACTATGGTTATGAATCACACGAATGCAGGTCCATGCCTTTTAGAAAGTGGTAAAACAATACGAGGAAATTAAAAACATAAAGGGTGGGTCACGGGCCTCATCCAAACCATCATCGATTTTCATAAAAATAAAGTCTTTGTCTACCCAGACAAATGGTGAGTTATAAGAGGAGTTGCGACCCAGTTTTGCAACTTCTCGCCAGGCCTGGCATCCCTGATCATGGTTACTTTAGGGAATTCTTCTATTATGGCATCACATTCTTTGAACAGATCTCCTATTTTGTCATTTATCCCGTCACTTGGGGGACCAATTCATACTGGGAATGACTGATATAGATGAGGTAGCGGCTTTGGCAGTCCTGACTGCTCCTTTTCTTTGATTTCTGCCTTATCTTCTTAGAACACATACCCTAGTCCATGCTTGGACAGCTATCCAGGGATCCTTATTGGCTCAATCATACCATCAGAATTCTTGCCTAATCCAAACCCTAGCTCGAATTTGCTTCTCAACATTATAGTTGCAATCATCTTGTAAATCAGTGGCATTGGCACTTATGGCACGAGATCCTCTCCGGTGGCATTCCCGATTTCCATGGTGTAAAAGTCGCTACCCCTCGAAACTTCTTCAATTATGGGGAAACAACCGTTGGGGTGCCTCATATGACTCCTTTCACTATGAATGACTACTTTGTGATCTTCCCAAATAAATTTTACCATCTGATGCAAAGTCGAGGGCACAGCTCCAGCCTAGTGGATCCAAGGCTTCCCAAGGAGCAAGTTATAACTGGTGGTAATGTCCATGACCTAAAATTTTGCTTAGAACTCAGCGGGTCCTATATGAATGTACAAACTGACCTCTCCTATAGTGTCTCTTTGACCTCAATCAAAGGCACTCACGTTTACTTTCCTTTGACAGACTTTACTCAGATCATAGTCTAGCTGGGTAAGTGTAGACAATGGGCATATATTCAACCCTGAACCATCGTCAATCAGAACCCTGTTTACAATATTCTCCTGGCATTTGACCATGACATGCAAGGCCTTGTTGTGCATTAGCCCTTCAAAGGGTAATTCATCGTCACTGAAACAAATTCAGTGGCCTCCCAAGACCCAGCTCACCATAGCGGTCAAATTTCAGCACTCGTGCCTGTAGGGTTATGGGCCTTATTAAGGACTTTGACTAGGTTCTGCCTGTGGTATTGCGAACTCATAAGCAATGCCCGATAGAGATTTGGGCAGGGGTCTTCTCTAAATGTTTCACTATAGAATATTCTTTTGGTTGCATTTTTCTCCAAAATTCTTCTACCTCTCCTTCAGTAATTGGCCTCTTCTGTTGATCCTTCTTGTAAGTATCATTTACCAAATCGTCAGGGATATAAAACCTTTTCGACCTCATCATACCATGGGTTGCAACGACCTCTACTATAAATTCCTCTTTTGTGGGACCAGAGCGAAGGCTTGTTGAGGGGATGTTAACACAATGAATTGTGTCTTTTCAGTGATACTCAGGGCTGCCACAGCCTTTTCCAACTCTTTCAGATTTTTTGGATTGGCTGGCACTATAGACTTACTCACAACTTATTCTTCTTCAATTTCTATCATATTGACTAAGTTTCCCCCATGATTTGACAGCGGGTTACTCATAACATTCAACAACGCCATTTGTAGTGTGATAAATCTTTTATCAATCAAATCCCAAATTTTGTGCCTCAAGTTAATGCAATCTTCGGTATCATGTCCAGCTCCTCCGGAATGGTAAGCACAATATCAATCAGCCCTGAAGAATTGAGAATCTTTGTTACCAGGTTTGGGCTGAATAGGCTGGATAAATCCAGCAGCCTTTAATCTTTCGTATAACTGAGTTCTGGTTTTGGCTAGCTGGGTAAAAGTTTAAAGAACTTTCTTTTCCAGGTTTGGACGAGGAAGAATCTTATTTTGATTGGCAGGGGGAGGGACTTGGTGATAATTTGGGTTTTCAGGAGCTCTTTGATACACTTGGAAATTTTGGGGAGACGTTTGGTAAGTAGGCTGCACATTTGGTTATGGAGTTTGAATAATGGGCTGCATATTTGGTAATGGAGCTTGGTAAATAGGTTGAGTGTAGAAAACAGGTTGAGGGTTCTGTGGAGCTTGGGGAGGGGTAGATGGAACAAGTGATTTCTTGTAATTAGCTCCGAAAGGCTTTTTGGATCTCGTGTTTGGACTAGAGGACACTGAAGACACATCCTCCATTTTCTTTTTTTGGAAATCCTGCTGATCCTGATGGTGCTGAGACTTTGGCAATCTTACCACTCCAAAGTCCTTCCTCGATGATTTTACTAATTTGAACCAAATCAGCAAATTTGGCCTTAGCCGCCAATATCATCTTATCGTAGAATTTAGATTCTTGAGAGCGCATAAACACCGTGCTAATTTCTTCTTCGGTCATAGGAGGACAAACTCTTGTTGCCTCTTTCCTCCATCGATAAGCATAGTCTCAAAAATTCTCATTTGACTTTTGTCTAATAAGATCCAGAGAGTATCAATACGGCATAATTTCCATATTATATGCGAACCTCCGAGAAAAATCTATGTCCAGATAACTCCATCTAGACCACTTCCTTAACTCTTGAGTGGTGAACTACTCTAAACCTTCCCCACTCAAACTCCGGTTAAATAGCCTCATTAACAGGGCTTTGTTCTTTCTTGTGCCCACCATTTGGTCGCAGTAACTTTGAAGATAAGCATCAGGATTTCCCGTACCATTGAATGTCTCAAATTTGGGAATTTTAAATCCCTCCATCAGATCCAACTCCGGGTGAATAAAGAGGTTATCATAATCGTATCCTCTTTCATCAGATTGGCCATGGACTCTCTGATCCTAGCGATTTCCTCTTTCATCAGTATCAAGTCATGATCACACTTCTCTTTTGCTTCCTTAAACTCTTTCTCCTTCTCCTCATAATGATCAAGTTGATATTCTCTAGGAGTGCGGTATAAGGTTTCACTATGGCATGGAAAGCAAGAGGTGGCATATTCTGGACAAGTGAAGGCTGGACACGTGGGATGGCATTTGAGTATGTAAAGGTATAGTTCTATGGATTGATGATATTGGGATGGTTACTTGGGGAATTGTAGGTATTTGGTGGCTTATTTTGGTAATTCAGAGGGAGGTTTTGTGGATTGTAAGCATTCAGGTTGTTGTTTTGGTTAGTGTGCTGGATAGGAAGAGTATGGATTTGGTATTAGGATTCGATATAGGGAGGGTTATTGGAGAGAGGTTCATTGAAAGGTCTAGGTGCAGAGGCAGAAGGGATATCTCTTGGATGGTTTTTGGTTAACGGGGAATTAGGTAGAGGGATTTGGAAAGGGGTTTGAGAGTTTTCTAGAGTTGGGGTATTAGCGGCAATAGCCAAGCTCACCATATCCTTGGCTTTTTGCACCTATTCTTAAATCTTCTCTAGCTTCCTTGCAAGCTCTGCAATCATTTCACTTTATTCAGCAATAACATTATCTCTTACGGCCAAAGCATTCTCTTCCTCACTATCAGTCCTTTTGCCCTTAGAAAAGTGACGGTTAGAGGAGGAATCTATGTGTGCTTTGAGCAGGTGAAGTAAGGGTGTTAGGCCAGTTTTATCGACATGGATCAATTTCTATTAACTATTGAAGTGAAAACAACTCAAAGGCCAATATGTTAGATTCCATTAGTGGTAAACAACACAAGACATCTGACAGGAAATAAACACATAAAATTGCTCTTCCTCAAGACAAAATTGATCCACAGGTAATTATTGACTCGAGGATTCAATGGACATGAATTTGCCCATCAATTTTGGATAAGTAGATTTCATCAGGAAAGTTGACTTGTCGAGTCTTTGTTTTCTGATACTTTTGTCCGTTGCGCTTCCAAATTCTTTTGAAACTTTCCTCAAAGTGGAAAAATAAAAATTCCTTATAGATAGGGGCCGGGTATTAAAAGGCTGCCTACGTATCTCACGAAGAAGAATTTAGGCCCTACGTAGTTTGAATTGGCAAATAAACTTTAGAGGTTTTGTGAAAAGAGGGTTTAGGATTTTTCCGAGAAACTTGAAAACTTGGAGTATTTTTTATCAGACTTTGTGTGATGAGTTTATATTTTCTGCCTATGGTATTCTAAAAATTTCAAAAATAAAAGTGGATTAATTCATCCTTGATTCGAGCAACACACTTAGCATATAAGACAGCCTATATCACATAACAGTTTATAGCACGTCCTATATAGATATGTAACCTTTCATGCCAAAGGTAGGCTTAACGAATTGACGGATATGTATGTCATGTGTAAGATGTTCCATTTTCCCAAAAATGTTATATACAAACTTTATGGATAAATCAAATGGAGATACAAAATAAGAAAAAAGGAATACAAGTGAATATCAGTCCCACGCAGGGGTACTAGGCCACCATGGATTCTTCATTCTCGTACTTCTTGAATTTCTTGGACTTTTGAACGCCTTTCAGGTGAATATCCTTGAGTAAAGAGACTATCTTAATATTTCCCAATCTCGAGGAACAATGGTTCGTACAATTCGACATCACATCCTTCAATTAACCACAAAAGGGATGATTGTTCTTTCAGGTCGTGGGCCCTTTCAAACACAAGGTGGTCTTACTAATGGACTTAATATCCCTTGGATATTAAGACATGTTAGTTCAATACTTATTTTTGGGATTTGGTTTTTCTCTATCCTAGGTTGACTAGAATTGGTTATTTTGAAATAACCGGGAACCCGGACGGACAACCGCGGGCTAAATAACAAGTGACTGTTAACCGACCGCGGGTCAACTACTTCACTTGCATGTTTTGATAAAGTGTGTTTTAGTGAAGGATGTTTGCAAATACTTACATAATCGCTCTTTTTTCCTGATGCAAACTAATACTTTGTCAAGGAAGGCAAAATATGCCACGAATAATTTATAAATTATGAGAAATTTAAACAAATAAGATAAAGAGATAAAAGGTTAACAATTATTATAATTCTGAATAGTTAGTCAAATAGATTTAGTAAAAATAATAAGGTTAGAACTTAGTTGAATATTCCCAAGCAGAGTCGCCATTTTTTGTTATGGGGAAAAATGATTGTTTGAGACTTTGAAAAATTATTTCAAAAACTAAGTTAAAGTTTCAAAATGATTTCAAGTAAAAGCAAGAGTCGTCACTTAATTTAATTTAAGAAAAAACTAAGAAAAACCTTTAAAAAAAATTCTAAAGTTTAAACAGATAAAAAACTTTGAAAATTTGAGATTTTAGGTAAGAGGTTCTTATTAACGCTTTTAGAAGATTTTTAAGGCATTAAAAGCGTCCGCTAAATTGTGGTTATCCGAACCTATTTTAAAACTAAATTATTCGACTAACTTTGGAAAATATTTGAGCATATTGAAAAATGTTATAACTTGACTAAAGATAAATGAAGTTTAAAAGACTTGAACATAAAAGTTTATTTCAAGGAAAGAAAGATACTTGACTTTAATAATTAAAATATAAGGTATTTTCATGGGAAGAAAAACATAAACCAGAAAAGTTTTTTCTTTTGGGGAGAATTCAACTAAGTTAAAATGTCAGTCCATATTAAATACAATAATTCTAATACTAAGCAAAATAAAGAGAACAGAAGAAATAATTAAGCCTTTAGATATTGGACTTTGGTCCAAAACTTGCCCTAAGTCTAAATTTTTGGGCTTTTTAGCCCATTTGCTGCTATGTTTTTGGACATTTGGTCCACTTCTTCCAATTTAGTCCATTTGGACTGCTGCTGTTTCTTCTGTTATGGGCTTGACCCACTTTTCTCCACTTTTCAGCCTGGTTTAGTCTATTGCTTGCTTATTTTCATGTGGGCTTTGGCACATTTTTTCCTTTTTCAAGATCTGTAAATTTGCTCTTCGAAACTGGAGACAGTATAACTCGAGTGGTGTTGGGCAAGGCCCAACAGGAAATGCAAGGAAGGAGTCCAAAGACTCACGACAGTTCATGCAAATAAAGACGAAATGAAAGATCAATATTTGCTCAAATGGTTCTAACATACACAAAAATTAACGAAATGACTTTCATGTCATTTTATCATTAATCTAGCAACTTTTCTTGGCGCTTAACATTAACAGAAATAATAAGACACCAGTTCATTCATGCGTAGGACAGAGATAGCTAACAATATACTCAAGGGAGGGAGATTTGGGTTAATAACAAAAATAACTAAGTTAAAACTCTCAAAATAGCATGGAAAAAAAGGGGTGATTGAATCTGCACAAGTCCAGGATGAAGCAAAACATTGGCAGATTTGTAAGGTATGAATGACTTAAATTGGAAACCTTAGCAACTCATATATGAGAACAATCAAACAAAATTAATTTTCACTCAAAGGGATCTATCATGTAATGGAACCTTGCTTAAACCATGAGAATCGATATTTGCTAAGTCATTCATAATTTACAAAAAACCTAGAAACCAGCGACATCTTAAGAACAGTGAGAAAATGGTCATGCTTGGACAGTTTTTGGACACATAAGAATCACACATTACAAACCATATAAAACAGAACCAGTGAAGTGCAAACATTGCCTAAACTATGAAAAGCATGGACATTCATGTGAGGCTAGCTATTGAGATTTATCGAATTTTAGTTAAGCATTACAAGAATTTAGAATTTAGATAGCCATCTTTGAGAAGGCCGGACATGCTTCAGGAAGCGAAAGGAATAAATAAACGTAATTTTGAAGACAGATTACCAAGCAATAATAAACAACACAACAACACAAACTAAGACAAATGTCTGCTCACATTAAATTCATGGAATACTAATCCAAACAACCACAGATGCCAAAATTGCACATAGCCTTTAGCTATTCTAGTATTAGAAAACCAAGCTATTTACCATCTCCCATATGTGATCACTGTAAAAATAGAGAGAAGTGCTTTTTGCAATTAAGAACTATTTCGTATTTTGCTAACCATTACGTGACTTAAAAAAATCTGAGCATACTTTATCATAGAGTTAAAACCTGGTGGATTATTAGACTCTTTGTTTCAGATCAATTTTTTATGTAGACACACCATGATTTCAAACCAGTATTTATCTATGATGCTTGTCTCTTTACTCAAATAGAATCATGTAAAGGAACCAACATAAGTCATCAATGTATATAACACTTTGAAAATTACTCATTAACCACATAAATGATGTAAAGAAGACTAAATTGAACCCATTAAGAAACTTGACATTTACTGTTCTGTTTCATCGTAATCAATCAGTGACTACAGAATGAAACAAGTTGAGCAGTAGTTCCGATGTTTTTAAGAACTTTAAGCGATAAAAAAAGATGTTCACTATCACCTAGATGCAAAATAAATAATTTTAAGCTAAAGCAGAAAGACATCAAATGACTTATTTAGCAAAAACCTAAGTTACACTAATTCAGCCTATCTTAACATTATCCTCTCCAAATTCTAGGTGTTCACAGAGAGAAAACACAGTTGAAGAAAACACAAGGAAATAACTAGACTATGCTACTCCTAAACATTCAGTAAACAGATAAAAAAGACGGGTTTACCTTTTTCAGAGCAGCGACTGAAACCACGAGCCTTGTTGGAATCATCTTACCACCATCGGAAAGATGAACTTTGAATTTCTCAGCCAAGACCTAAGCTCAAATGAGTCTTTACAAGGTATTCACCCCAGAAATTAATTTAACGCCTGCCTTCACTGTGAAACAGTGAGGCTTATATAAGGGGATATTTGGGTGAATTTTGAGGGTTTCACCAATGTGGGAGGGGGGATTTCAAAGGGTTTTTTTGAGATTTTTCTTGAGGGTTTTGAATCCTTGAGAGGGAATAAGGGTCCACCTCACCAAACTCGTACCATCTTGGTACAATTTAGGGGTGGGATTCTGCAAAAATGGACGAAGGATGAAGAGATTTGCTCCACATAACAACTTCTAGAGGCTTACAGGAGCTGTCTCTCGTGCTAAGCATGTGCTTTGTACTGGTTTGAGAGGGATATGAAGGGAGAAAAAGGGAGTGCGGCTCTAGGGTTTATGTTGTTCGTTGTTGAGAGAAGAAGATGAGAAAATTAAGGGGGTCGTTTGGGTTATCTCTTGAGAAGAGAGTAAAGGAAGTGGATAAGGGTGCTAAGGAAATGGGCTTAGACCAGGTCAGAGGAGTTGTTGGCCTATAGAGGAATTAATTTGGGCCAATTAAATTGGCTGAGCAAAGGGAAGGTGAGGGCTATTTAAATGATGGCCACATTTTGAATTTAAAACATGGACAAATCGAGTAAATTAAGGACATTAGGTTTTGAAATGAATTAAATCCTTCATTAATTAAACAAGTTTCTATATTTGAAAATTTAAGAATAATTATTTTAAATAAATACACAATTGATTTATTTAAAATCAAGGAATTAATCATGCAATCATTTAAAGCTTTTAAAAATCATTTTTTGAGGAAAATATAGCCTTTTCATCTTTAAACATGATTTTCAATTAAAATAATTTTAAAAGTTTCTTTTGAGGAAAATTTATATACTTCTATATAATTAAATATAGAGTATACATATTTCACCTAAAAATTACTAAATTATCCTCAAATAAATTTTGAAAATTTTAAAAACCTATAAAAACAATTATTTCAAAATTATTTAAAATAGTAGAAGCTCGAAATTAATCGCGATTGTGGAGGGCAAAAATTAGGTGTCAACAACTGGATAATCGCGTACCTCTTATTGAATTTGCCTACAATAACAGTTTTCATTCTAGCATTCAGATGGCTTCATATGACGCACTCTATGGGCGGAGTTGTAAATCACCTATTGGTTTGTTAGAGGTAGGTGAGGCAGCCTTGATAGGTCTGGATTCAGTTCATGAGACTATGGAGAAAGTTCAACTTATATGGGAGAGGTTGAAGGCAGACTAGAGTCATCAGAAATCTTATGCAAATGTGAGAATGAGAGACTTAGAATTTGAAGTTGATGATTGGGTATTTCTTAAAGTTTTACCTATAAAGGGGGTGATGAGATTTGGCAAGAAGGGGAAGCTTAGTCCCCGATATAAAGGTCCCTATAGGATTCTGAGGAGAGTTGGTAAGGTGGCTTATAAGTTAGAGTTGCCAGCAAAGTTAGCAGCAGTGCATCCGGTCTTTCATGTATCGTTGTTGAAGAAATGCATTGGTGATTCAACCTTGGTTGTGCCTTTAGAGAATGTGGGTGTGAAGGATAGTTTCACTTATGAAGAAGTCCCAGTGAGATCCTTGATCGTCAGATTCGTAGGTTATGAAATAAAGAAGTCGCTTCGGTGAAAGTTCTTTGGAGGAACCAGTCAGTTGAGGGAGCTGCTTGGGAAGCAGAAGCAGCCATGATGACCAAGCACCCTCACCTCTTTCCTTCTGATTCAGTTTCGTCTTGTGGTACTAATTCCTCTTTAGCATCCCCAGTTTCCTCCTTAGGTTATCCCTTAATTTTTATGTTCTACCAGCTGTTTGTATATTTCCTGTATGTATGCATTTCTCATTAATCCATGTCAGCTTCCTTAGTCTTTATTCAAGGATGAATGATCCAAAAGGGGAGATATTATAACACCCCAAAAATTCTAAGCTAAGAAGTAGACCATAAAATCCTAAGTATGAAATGTTTAAGCTTTAAACAAGATCAACAGGCACAATCTATGAGCCCTGGATGGGACCACAAGCTGTGGATGGGCCTCGTGGAATGAGCCTGTAGACCCATCCTCTAATCGATAACTATGATAGTGATTCATGGGTCGTGGATCAGACCACAGTTTATGGTTTTCCCTTGTGGAATCAGATCTGAGGGTCATCAATTTTTCCAAGAACCACGAGAAGGTTCCATGAGCCATAGAACGTTCCATGAGCCGTGAATCTCACTGGTGGAGATCAGACCTACAGCTAGTAAATCTGCCCAGTAAACCACGCCTATAAATCACAAACCGTGGTTCATTCCATGGGCCGTGGTTAGTGCTCATGGAAATCTAGGCTGAGATTTTTAACAGTTTTCCAGATTTAATTCCTAGGGGTATTTTTGTAAATCTCCACTTCTTAAACTCCTATGTTGAGTCATTTTAGGCCAAATTAAAGGGGTTTTATTTCTACTTAGTCAATTTCTCTTTCATTCTCTTAATCTAGTCCTAAAAGAAGAAAATAAATTCAGTTCTCTCAAGCTCCAAGGCCTAGGGTTTCTTCTCCAAGTCTTCATCTTCAAGTTCTAAGTTAAGAAAGCTTTAAATTCAGGTATGTGAGTATTCAATAAGGGATTTTCTTTCACCCTTATGCCCAAAACCTCAAGTTTTATTTTGAATTCATGAGTTTTTCAAGTTAGGGTTCTTACTTAATTATATGATTTTTCTATAAATTTATTTTTCTCATATTATCATATAATTTCAAACTCTAAATTCATGATTTTTCATGAATTCTTACAAGTACTTCTTAAACCCATGATTTGGAAGGAAAAGCTAGCCTAATTTTACATGTATGGCTTATTTTAAGAAAATTAGCATGTTTAGATAACATGACCTCATGTATTCAAGCAATTGCATGTCTAGTTCTTTAAGTTATGAATTTTTATAAGATTATGTATTTGAACTAGTGACATGCAAAACTTTAAGATATGATCTCCTATAAATGATATGACATCCTGATATGTCATCAATGCTCATGAACTATTTTTTAAAAGTAAGGCTCGTGAGTAGTATGACATCCACGTTTGTCATTATGATTATGAATAAATTTTGACATCTATGTCACATGTTATGTGAGCACTATGATATGTTTCAGGAGTAGTACTTAGCACCAAGTTGATCAGGGTTCTAGATAACCTAAGTCCACAACTACGTTGCCGCCGTAGGTTTGCCTCTTAGGCGCATTTCAAGATCCTTATGTTTATGTTCTAACTTTGGCCAGTTAGGACAACCTTTTTTAGTATGGGTGTATGACACTGGACTCCATGGTGCTCAATATGGTTTATGTTAGTTATAAGAAACTCCTGCAAGAATGATTTTAAGTTATTAAGTTATATGATATTTTGTTTTATAGCTTGACTCATTGTCTTATGACATGCTCAAACAATGATATTTACTCATGATTTCTACCTTGAGTCTTTGCACTATGATTTCTACTACTAATGTAGGAATTCAGTTTTAAGTATGTTTTTTCAAGTATGTTCTTACCACAATGTTGCATAAGCTCGCATACTCAGTATATTCTATAGTATTGATGCATACTTCTGTCATGCCCTGAGGCTATCCCCTGAAGGTAACACGGGACCCGAGATCACGAGTGTCCCAAGTTAACCCTTGGTCATAGCATACTCAGTCATTCATAAAAGAAACATGGCGGAAGCGTAAATAGAATGTTAGGCAACCCAACACATAAATGATAAGTTAAGATGAAACATAATCCAAAACAAGAGACTCGAATATTGTCTATGTCTGAAAAGCCTCTACACATGACATAAGAAGTTTCTAGGACTAGACCCTAGCTAACTAAAGGTATGGAAGTAATAATCAAAAACTAGCTAGAATCATAACTAGCCCTCGAACAATGAGGATTCACCAACACTGACTGGAATGGCCTGCGGTCTCTAGCCACGTGCCTGAGGAAGGGAAACTAGATCTACATCATCAAGAGGATGTAGCGCAAAGTATGTGTCAGTACTATAGGATGTACCGAGTATGTGAGATATGCATGATCATGATAAAAACATACTTAAAATATTCTTAAGATGAGCTCGTTCGTAAAAGAGGTAGCATAAGAAATTATCAGGATATAAGACATAAAACATGAAGTAGAGTCAAGATTCAAAGTAAGGTATCATATAACTTCGTAGTTTGAAAATAATCATGTGGGAGTTTCTCTTAACCGACATAAACCATGCTGAGCTACATGGAGTCCAGTGTCATGCACCCACACTGAAAAAGGTTTTCCTAACCAGCCAAGGTTAGAACCATGTCATAAGGATCCTTTCATAAGCCACGGAGGGCAACCTACAGTGGCAACATAGTTTTGAACTTGGGTTATCTAGAACCCTCATTTATCGGTGCTAAATACTATTCCCAAAACATAAACATAAGGCTCACATACATGTGACATATCTATATGTCAAGCTTGTTCATAAACATGTTCATAACTCGGATCTTCATACTACTCACGAATCTTGGTTTAGAAAATAATTCATGAGCATTGATGGCACATCGGGTGTCTTGCATTGCATAATAGTTCATAACTAGAAAACTTGCATGACTCTGGTTCAATTTCATAATAACATATATTTTCATAGAACATAGAACTAGGCATCCACTTGCTTGAAAATCCATTAAAAAAACATGCTATCAAATATTGAATTTACTTAAATCAATTCATGCATGTAGGATTTACCATAATTAGCCTTCAATTCATGAAATAGGAGTTCACATTCAAAAACCCATGCAAAATCGTGCAATTTAATATAAATTTCATAATAGAATCATGAGAAGATAATTTATAGCAAAACCCATAAGAATTAGGTAAGAACCCTAATTTGAAAGTTCACGAAATCAAAATAGAAATTAGGGGTTTTGGGCACAAGGGTGAAAGAAACCCATTGTTGAATACCCACATACCTTGATTGAAGCTAACCCACTTGAAATTGAAAAGAAAAGGAGACTTGAACCTGGAGCTTGAGACTTGGAGCTTGAAGAGGTTCCTTTCCTTTTTTGGAAGACGAATGAGGTAATGAGAAGGGACTTAGGCTAATAGGTGTAGACACCCTACTAAAACTAGCCAAAATAACCTCACTTAGGAGTTAAAAGGGTGGGTAATTATAAAAATACCCTTGGGATTTAAATAAGAAAAGATGATAAAAAGGGTTGGATTAAGGGATTACGGGTTGGTTCCACGGGTCATAGTTTGAACCCCCACTCGTGGTTCTCACTCGTGGTTCCTGGCCAATGATCAAACTGCAGAAGACATTCTATGGGTCAATAGGACAGACCATAAAATAGATTACAGTCCGTAGAACCAATTCGTCATTTCTAAGGGATTTGGTAGGATTCTGATTAGGTTCCACGAGTCAACAAGATGGTCCGTAATTCAAACTACGGTCCATATTCTTGACTCGTGGTTCCTGGGAATCAGTCAGTCCTCAGGTATGGTTTCATGAGTTGACAAGATGGGCCGTAGACTGAACTATGGTCCATAGAACCAAATCGTGGTTATCAGAACAGAGACTGATTGTGGAAGACTTAAACCACAGATCCACTCCAAGACTCATGGTTCAAACCATGGTCCGTGGTTTGGACCCGTTATTTCTGGAAAGTTTGGAATTTTCAGATTTCTTAAGTTTAAAAGCTGGATCAAATTTTGAGGTGTTACAATATCTCCCCCTTTGGATCATTCATCCTCGAATGAAGACTAAGCAAGGAAACTTGGAGAGAAAACATCCCAACCAACAATAAAACATGAAAACTAAGCTTACAACTTAAAACATGACTGAACTAACTTCCGAAAACTTGCATGCATGTTAAAGATCATGAGGGGAACTGATGGAATAGAGTTGGATAGACGTACTAATGAGGAAACTACTACCTCAAGCAGAAACTGGATCGGAAGGAAAGAGATGAGAGTACTTGGCTTTCATGGTTGCTTCTGCTTCCCAAGTAGCTCCCTCAACAAGCTGATTCCTCCAAAGAACTTTTACCAAAGCGGCTTCTTTGTTTCTCAACTTCCGAACCTGACAATCAAGGATCTCCACGGGAACCTCCTCATAAGTGAAACTATCTTTCACACCCACATCCTCTAAAGGAATAATCAAGGTCGGATCACCAATACACTTCTTTAACAAGGAAATATGAAGACCGGATAAACCGCTTCTAAATTTAATGGCAATTCCAACTCATAAGCAACGCTACCAAATCTCCTCAGAATCTTATATTGACCCACAAAATAGGGACTAAGCTTCCCTTTCTTGCCAAATCTCATCACACCCTTCATAGGTGACACTTTCAGAAAAACCTAATCATCAACTTCAAATTCCAACTCCCTTCTTCTCACATCCGCATATGATTTCTATCGACTCTGGGAGGTCTTCAAACTCTCTCTAATGAGTTAAGCCTTCTCCATAGTCTCATGAACCAAATCTTGACCAATCAAAGCTACCTCACCTACCTCAAACCAACCAATAGGATACATACACCTCCGGCCATAAAGTGCCTCATAAGGAGCCATCTGGATGCTAGAGTGAAAGTTGTTATTGTAGGCAAACTCGATAAGAGGTAAGTGATCATACCAATTACCTTTGAAATCAATCACACAAGCTCTCAAAATATCCTCCAAAGTCTAAATAGTACGCTTTTCCTGGCCATCCGTCTGAGGGTGAAAAGTTTTGCTAAGCTTCACCTGAGTACCAAGACCTCTCTAAAATGATATCCAAAACTGGGATGTAAACTGAGTACCCCTATCTGAAATGATAGACAAAGGGACACTGTGCAATCTGACTATCTCCCAAATGTAGAGTCTGGCATAATCATTTGCTGAATCAGTAGTTTTAATGGCCAAGAAGTGGGATGACTTAGTCATCTGGTCAACAATCACCCAAATGGAATCCTGTTGCCTTCGAGTGCGAGGCAACCTAGTGACGGTCCATATTGATAGCTTCTCATTTCCAAGTAGGAAGGTCAATATCCTGAGTCATACCACTCGGTCGCTGATGCTCCACCTTCACTTATTGATAGTTGGGACACTTAGCCACAAAATCGGCTATGTCCCTCTTCATACCATTCCAGCAATAGACTTCACGTAGGTTACGGTACATCTTGGTGGCACCAAATATTTGGAACTATGAGCCTCAATCAAAATATGTTGTCTCAACCTATCTACATCTGGCACACACAATCGACCCTGATAATGGATCACACCATCTCCCCCTTGGGAGAAAACCTCAACTCTTTGCTGATGGACTGCACCCTTTAGCTGAAGCAAAATAGGATCACTATCTTGCCTTGCCTTCACCTCAGCTATCAAAGATGATTCGGAACCATTCTAAATAATAACCTCACCTTCTATTGAGTCCATAAGGCAAACTCCCAACCGAGCTAGCCTATGAACCTCCTTAACCAATTCCTTCTTTCCGTCTTAAACTACAAACACACTACCCATGGATAACCTACTAAGTGCATCCTCTACAACATTTGCCTTACCCGGATGGTAAAGCACACTCATATCATAATCCTTAAGAAGATCAAGACATCTCCTTTGACACAGAATCTATTCCTTTTAAGTGAACACATACTGGAGACTCTTATGATCGATGAATATATCCACACGCACATCATACAAGTAATGTCTCCAAATCTTCAAAGCAAAAACTACGACTGTTAACTCAAGATCATGAGTAGGGTAGTTCTTCTCATGGATCTTAAGCTATCTAGAGGCATAAGCAATCACTTTACCACGCTGCATCAAAACACAACCTAAACCAATTCTAGAAGCATCACAATACAGAACAAAGTCATCTAGGCCCTCGGGTAGAGCCAACACTGGTGTTGTGGTCAACCTAGTCTTCAATTCCTGGAAGTTCTTCTCACAAAGGTCAGACCACTAAAACTTAACCTTCTTCTGAGTCAATTGAGTCAAAGGGGCAGCAATGGAAGAAAACCCCTCAACAAATCTCCTGTAGTAACCGGCCAAACCCAAAAAACTCCTAATATTAGACGGGGAAGTGAGTCTAGGCAAGTTCTTTACTGCCTCAATCTTTTGAGAATCAACTCGAATACCATCTCTAGTCACAATATGACCCAGAAAAGCAATAGACTACATCCAAAACTCACACTTGCTAAACTTAGCTAACAACTGTTAATCCTTAAGAGTTAGCAACACAACTCTTAAATGGTCCGCATGCTCCTCCACACTCCGAGAGTAGATAAGGATATCATTAATGAAAACAATCACAAACATATCCAAATATTGTTTGAACACACAGTTCATCAAATCCATAAAAGCTGCAGGAGCATTCATTAGACCAAAATACATAACAACAAATTCATAATGACCATACTGACTCCTGAAGGCTATCTTCAAAATATCACACTCTCGAACATGAAGCTGATGATAATTGGATCTAAGGTCGATCTTGGAAAAGAAACTAGCACCCTGAAGCTGATCAAACAAGTCATCAATCTTAGGAATGCGATACTTATTCTTGATTGTGACCTTGTTCAATTGACGGTAGTCAATACACTTTCTGAGGGAACCATCCTTCTTTCGCACAAACAAAACTGGGGCAACCCATGGAGAAATGTTAGGCCTGATGAATCCCTTATCAAGAAGGTCCTTCAACTGATCCTTTAACGCTTTAAGTTCCACAGAAGCCATTCTATAGGGAGGAATAGAGATAGAACTCGTATCTGGAAGAAGATCTATTCCAAAGTCGATCTCCCATTTGTGAGGGACTTTGGGAAAATCTTCGGGAAATACTTCTGGGAACTCATTCATAATAGGAACAGACTGAAGAGATGGGGTTTCAGACTCTGTGACCATAACACAATTTCAGACTCTGTGTCCATAACACAAACTATATGATAAACATAACCCTTTGAATCATCTTCCTAGCCTTAAGATAGGATATGAAATGACCTTTCGATAATGGGGGACTACCTTTCCACTCTAAGATGGGTTCATTTGGAAACTTGAAACTGACAACCCGAGTATGACAATCAACCAAAGAATAACAATAATACAACCAATCCATACCAAGAAAAACATCAAAATCAGTCATCTCCAACTCTACCAAATCCACTGAAGTGGCTCTATGAAGGATTGAGATAGGGGAATTTTGGTAGATTCTTTTGGCTAGGACTGACTCACCAACAAGAGTAGACACACAAAAGGTTCTAAAAGTAATTCAGGACAAATTTTGTATTTGCATACTACATAAGGGGACACAAAAGATAGGGATGCACCGGGGTCCAACAATGCATATACATCAAGAGAGAAGACTTTCAACATACCAGTGGCAACATCCAGTGAACTCCCCTAATCTTGATGAGAGGACATGGCATAAAGATAGTTTTGGCGCTGACCACCAGAACTAGAAGCAGTACCCTGCTGGGCTGGTCGACCTCCTGGAGTTGCTGGAGCAGACTGATCCCTATTACTTCCCTACCCCTTCTTAGCTGAAGGGAAATCTCTAATCATGTGTCCAGCCTATCCACACCCAAATCATGCACCCGTGCCCAAACGACACTCTCCCGAGTGATTCTTCCAGCACTTGCTACAATTAGGCTGGGAAGATCCCTTAGCAACACTCTCCTGAGACTGCGAATATGAACCAGATCCTCTACCAGTCTGATCATAATGAGGCCTCGAGGCCTGGGTAGGAGCACTAGCAGAAGAATGAACGGGTCCTGATGATTTCTTCTGAAATGAGGAGCGATGTCCACCACCGGACCGCTGATGGACAAAACCTGAACCCTTGGATCTACCTCTCTTGTTCTCCCTAGCCATTTCCCTAAGCTTGTCTCCCTCGATCTGGTGAGCATGGGTCATTGTCACGACCCGATTTTTCGGTCATGATGGCACCTACAACCCCCGGTAGGTGAACCAATCCCTGTAGCCCAGAACAGCTAGTAATGGGCTACTATCTAACAAATAAGAGAACAAGACGAATAAAATAGATAATATGAATGTAAATATATACAAATGCGGAAAACTAAACCAAACCCCAAGACCTGGTATCATAGTACAGAGCCAAACTACATACATGGAGTACAAGTCAACCAAAACTATATATACAGATGTCTCTGAATGGAAATAGAGTACATGCAGCAAAAGATAAACTAAAGCTAAGCTCCGATCGCCAAGAGCTCACCCTCAGCCTGAAGTAGTCCTCAACAGATCTCCAAGCACGAATCTCAATGATCTACCGGCGATGGCCCACACTAGGATCTGCACCCAAAGATGCAGGGGGTAGGGGGGAGCACCAAATGCGAAGCATAAGGTACCCAGTAGGTATCATAGGCCGACTGGGCACATATAAGATAAAAGAGCAGTAATAGACAGAATAGAAGCAAGTAGTCACAGAAATCAACGAAAGGTACATAGGAACTAGCCCAGAGGGAAATCAACAGAACCACAGATGAGGCTAGTAAACAGAATATACACACCAAAGGCACAGGTGAAAGTAAGAAACAACGCACCTGGAATCCTTGCAACAACAGTGTATACAAAATAAGTTTACGGAATGGACGGTATACCGGTAACCTCAAATATAAGAAGAAGAGAGAAAGAATAATAATAGGCATGCTCAAGACATGAATCAATACTCAACTAATCACATCAACCTCAAATCCAGAACCTAACACCCTAGCAGTACCAATCTCATACTTATCCATAATAGAGAACAACTCTGTAAGTAAATAACAAAAGTCTACCTACAGTCCCCCGGCCGCCCATACAACCGAGGAACACAAACAAGTGAAAACAAACCCTCCGGCATCCCATACTACCGGAGCGTACAATCAGCAAACAGGAAACAAGGGTGGAACCTCGAACCATGAATGATATGATGCATGAAGATCTCAAGTGCCATAGTATCTCTGTATGTACCTCCTCCGGCGCCGATCCCCCAGCAGGTAGGTTCCATGGGAAGGACTCTGCCCGTATACCTCTACTCCCCCGTATACCCCTCTTCCGGCACACGCAGCCCGTAGCTCCTGGCCCGGATAGCAAGGTCCATGGAGGTCCCAGACCCCATACTAAATCTCAGTATCAGAACATGTATCAAGATAGAGACCCAGTCTCGATATCAAGATAGAGACTCAGTCTCGAATATGCATGCCCAGACCCTGTCCAGGACTAAAAATAGTAGGAAAATATCTCAAAAAAACCCCTCCAAGGGTGCCCGGGCGTCGCCGGGTCTAAACAGTAAAAAGTCATCTCAGTTGCTCGGTCCAACCGAGGCTAAAAATCATCTCAAGTAGTAAGAAAACTCAACTAGCCTCCGGCCTCTGCGAGTCTAGTGATAATCGTAAAACTGATGATTTTAAACCACAAGTGAAATCAACCATTTTCAAATCATTTCCATCAAAAACGGGCCCCCCGGGCCATGCAAGGTTTAGAAAACAGTGCCAGTAGGCCCGAAGCCAAAACCACAGTAAAACATGGATAAAACCTCTTTATATGCATGGAAATGGTATGATCACACACAATAGCTGCCCCGCAGCTCACAATCAACCTATCGACCCTGCACAGGCCCACAGCTACTCAGCAAGCATAACCAGCCTAGAAGGATAATTCTATGCCCGGGACTCGCGGACATTCCCAAAATCCCACCTTCTATGTTCCAGAGTCAACAAGGCCTCACAGGACCACAAGGGTAAATAAATAAAATATATCGACAAATACTACAAACAACGGAGGAATAAAAATAGGCGGACATGAATAAAGCGGTCAAGGTCTGTGGTACCAACCTAATAACCAACCCAAGGATGCCCATTAATACAATTTTATTTTATATACACGGAGTCTGGGGAAAATAAACCGTAACCTACCTGTCGTCCGACGACAAGCTGCTAGAACAACGATGTCCAAGCTCGAACCACTCCGAGAAAATCCAAAACTAAATCGGAATCGGAATCGGATTTGGGACGGAACAACTTGACGTAGATAATTGATGTACTGTGGTAATTTTGCACCACAATTATATTTCAAGGAGGTATTAAATGATGTTGGCAGCCACTCATATAACAACTTGTTCAATTGTTCTTCAGTGATCAAGAACCAACCAACTTATATAATGACAAATTAGCTAAAGGTTAGGCAGCACTTATCATTTCAAAGCACTCAATGTGCTGCCGCCTTTAGCAATATTTGCTGGCCACCTTTCAATTGATATGTGCTGTCTTAGCCCCTCCACTTCCACGTGGAGGTGGAGGTGGCAACCAATTTCCCTCCGTTAGGTATATATTCGGGTATTGCATAAATTCGTGGTAAAATAAATATAGTATTTTAAATATACCATAATTATTAGAAAATTATTTCTAATAAAACCTACTATATTATAATAATAATTTTCAACATAACTAATTTTACTATCTCCGTTAAAATATTACGGAGTATAAAAAACTTTATAAAATAAATACATATACAATTATAACGTAACAAAATATTCTTCATAAACCTTTAAAATATTTGAAAAGGCAGTAATAATATAATTTTTACCAATTTCAACTTTTAAATAAATATTTCAAATACACGCACGATGCTAATAAAGTTCTTAAGTTTAGGCTCGTAATTTGCCTACGCACGATTTCGATATTCAAGAATTCTCTCGGGATCCTCCCTTATATTTTATAACTGTTTTGGAACTGAAATGGCATTTTAAAACGTGACGTCGAGGCTTAAATCGCGTCTAACCCGACCCGGTTCGCGACCCGATTCGCAACCCATTTTCTGCCAGACAGTCCGCGGTAAAACAGTCATAACTCTTTGCTCCGAGATTATTTGGACATGAGGTTTTGTGCGTTGGAAACTAGACTCGTAGACCTTCGATTTGGTATCTCGGGGTACTTCTAACTCTTTATATATTGGGAGAAAAGCTCCGAGACATTTGACCCAAAATTCAGGAAATTTGTTAAAGGTCTTACGATATCTTTTGTCGATTTGCTTGACTTCAAACTTAAACGTGGGAATGACCGGAAGGGTCATTACAAGTATAAGTGTGAAAACCAGTGATAAAACCATCATAATAACCTCTTTTACATTAAGAAGATCCATTAAAATCAGTTCCAAACCCTTTTATAACTATTCTTATCGAAAATGAGCCCTCGAAGCCATGCAAGGTTTTGAAAATCGGTTATAGTAGGCCTGCAGCCAAAATAGTAGTAAATAATGCAAAAAATCTCTTTATATGCATGATAATGGCATGATCGCAAACAAACAATTAGCTCAACGGCTCACAACCAACCTATCGGCCCTACACAAGTTCAATCAGCTCTATATCATAGATATCTAGCCTAAAACCAAAACTCGATATCCAGGACTCGCGAACATTCCAAATTATCCCACCATCTATGGTCCAAAGGCGTATACAAATGTCACACGGGGCCATAAGGGTAATATTACAATACTACATCAGATACTACAATCAGCGAAGGAAATAATATGGACAGAAGAGACAGAAAAGGTCTAAGGTGCCAACTTAGAATACCCAACCCAAGAATGCTAATTAATACACTTATAGCCTATATATGCAGAGTCTAAGGTAGGGTAAACCATAACCTGCCTGCCATCCGATGATTAGCTGTTGGAACAATGTCGTCCAAGCCCGAGCTGCTCCAAAAAGCCCCAAATCATGAACAAACTATCAATATAAGATACTACTCATCAAGATGAAGCCAATGATACCAATTGCTAAAAGTATAGCCGGGTCAAAATTTAGATCACAAGAGAGCTCATGGGCCCACAACCCGAAACCAGAAATGAAAAACACCACAATGATCCCGACATTGCCAAGAGTACATGCTCCAAAAGTTGAGCGGAATTGGCCATCGGAAGGGCTCCAAAACAGCCCACAAGCTTAAGAACTAAAGAGGAAATCAAAGAAGAAATTAGGGAAATTAAAGAGGGAACTTACCAAATTAGAGTCCAAGGAACGATCACGGATCAAAATTATATTCACCTCCAAGCTGTTGGAACAGACAGACTTGAAGAAATGGAGTTGGGGTTCCAATTTTAATGGAGGAAACGAATATGGTTTAGAGGAAATGAGAAATAACGGAGAAGGGAATTAAATAGTTGACAGCCGATGCCATGAGCACAAGGCCAGGCACTGTACACTTAGACCTATGCACGCAACCAAGCATAGGCGCATGCCTAGGGCCAAGAGGTGTCCAGGCCAACCCTAGGCCAGTGCCCATGCACGCACGCCATTGCCCACATGGGCACGCATACACCGCCTAGGCATTGCGTCGGTGATGGCAAGGAGGGGGTGGCTAGCATGGCTGGTCTATGCACGCGCAACCTGCCCTTGCACATGCGATAGCATAGCTGGTGATGCGGCAGCCACAAGCAACCAACAACTAGGCAACATAAAAATTAACTCGGATAGACGCTCGGGAATGCATTCGGGGTTCCGCAAACACAAAAGAACTCACCTATTCAACTAGAAATGGCATTCTGGACTGAATGAAATCGATGAGAATACCAATGCAGGTCAATTTAATTAAAAGTGAGCCCCACCTCCAAAACCAACTTTAGGCCAACTTTTCCAAAATGGAACTCCATGGCCTAAAGCAAGTCCAGATGCCTCAGGACCTGACCCAATGGTTCCTCTGACCCAAAATTTACATTCCAGAGCTAACACTGCAGACAGAGTTTTCATCCGAGGCCGTCTTATCCGAATGTTGACCAAAGTCAACCTTACAAGACCAACTACCTGAAAACACATAACGAGGTAGAATTTCAAATTAAAAGCTCCTAGATCCCGACCAAAGGTCCAACTAGACCAAAATCCATACTCCAGAGCTAATGGAATTGTTGGAATTTGATACCAATCATGATTTCTAAGAATATTGACTGAAGTCAATGATTTCCTAAGTTAAGGCTCTAAAATAGGGGAACGGCCATAAAGATCAAATTAACGGCTCGAGCATCAAACTACCGGTCCCAGCAAGCCCTAAATAACTTGTGGCCGCTACACGCAAGATCTAACTGTACAAAGAAGGAAAAAATGCATGAATGACCAGAAGGGTCATTACATTTCAATCTAAGCAAAAAGAATCACATCTGAAATCCATGAAATGAATCTTGAGATATGTCAAACAATCTAAGCACATGTTTCTCTAGTACCTAATCAGAGACATATTCAATCTTATAGGATATGCAGATGTCGACTATGAAGAGTACATGGTTGATTGATAAAGTACCTCTAGAATGGCTCATTTCCTTGGATCTTATTTAGTGTCGTGGGTAACTAAAAAGCAAAATTCAGTGGCTCTCTCTATAGCTGAAGCAGAGTATGTTTTATTGCCTTGTATTTTACTCAACTACTATGGATAAAGAAGCAATTGGAAGATTTTGATATCAAAATTTATTTCATTCCAATCATGTGTGAAAACACAAGTGCTATGAATATTGTAAAAAATCTTGCGCATCATAAGAGTACCAAACACATTGATGTGAGACATCAGTTTTTAAGAGATCATGTGGAAAAATGGAACATTGTTATGGAATTTTGCAATACTAAATGAACTTGAATGCTCTTCTTCTCAAAATAATCAAGAATATCCTTCCTCCTCTTCAGCCAAAACCCTAAATGTGAATGCCTTTTCAATTTCCTCCACTGAAGACACCGCCAACCAGGCTTTAGCAATAGAACTCTACTATCTAATGTCTATTAACTGCCAAGCTCCCACTCAGGGGGAACACTCCTATGGTGTACCTTCACCCTCAAATTCCTCTAATCCTAAAGTCAGAGAACAACCCTCTCAGGCCCTATCTGATACTTCATTAGGGGTGACAGGTTGAAAGACTCTGAGGGAGATAATCTCCCTATTGGTGCTCGATTTTTCAATCTGAGAAAGGGGGTTCCCTCCAAGAATATAGTTCCCAAATCAAAGAATACTCCCACGACTAAACCCTCTAATACTCCTACAGGTTCACCTGGCTCTCGTGTGACAAGGAGTAAGTGTTGCCTCTACAGAGAAGAGTGTTGCTCAGGCTAGTAAGCATTGCCGACTTGCAAAGAAAAGCAAGGATTCTGAGGAAATCCATTTTGTGCCAACTGCGCACCAGGTCCTCAAGTTGGACAACTCTGATGAAAACACAAACTATACCACCTTTACTCCCTTTTCTCACCCTCCTTTTGGAAACACATCACTCTCCACCACTCCTGATAACTCCCAATCTGAGGAAGCACCTGGTTCTTCTTCCTCTTGTCCCATAAAAATTTCCAAAAATTATCAGAAGTACTTGGAATTAGGTCCTTAAGAGTACTACGCTTTGCAGAAGACCCTGAAAGGGAGGATGATTGAGCCATGTTTGACTTTAGAACTTGGTATCTATGAGTTGATGGAGATACTGAAGTTCCTGCACTGGGTACCACTGTTTGTAGGGCCTTTTCCCAATATGTATACAGAGGTGGTTGTGGTAATTATGCTAATATGATTGTTGTCGATGGAAACATCCTAAGTACTGTTGTGAAGGGAAATCCTATAGTGTTCAATGCAAAAAAACTTGGGAGGCTACATGGAATTCCTAATGAAGGGTTTGATTCATATTCGGTGGATAAGGATTCAGTGGGAAGGTTGAACGAAAAAATCACTCATGGACAAATTGATCTGCAACTAAAAGAGTGCTCAAAGGGGTGATATTACCCTTTTATAGGTTATTGTTTGATTTTGTTAACAAATATGTGTTACCTCAGACTGCGAGGTGTCATCTAGCTAGACAATGGGACCTAAGCCTCATTAATTCTTTGGATACTCGTCAAAGGGTCAACTTGTCTTGTAACACCTCCAACTTTTGAACCGTTCTACATACATAGTTAGACCCAAACCCAATGAATTTTATTAGTACCTGGGTGTTAAGGTCAATACATAGGTGTAGGAAGTTTATTTGATGTGAATTAAATTCATAAGAAACCTCTAGACACAAAGTTGAATTGAAAGGTTTTCTACCGACTAAGTTTTCATATGAGCTTTACTATGGTCAACTTTAAACAAAGATTTCTCTTAGAATATAAAGAGTTATATGACCCACCAACGACCAATCTAAAGAATTTTGAGTATTTCTTTCTAACGCCACCAATTGTTTGTCAATCTGAGATTTGTGCAAAAGGTTTTGCCCATTTTATTGGGCATTATGCAGGCTGCGCGACCAGCTCTGTGAGTGCACATAAGGAAAATCTGCTAGGAGGGGTGTTTTTATCTTTTCCTTAACCCATATCCCTAAACCACAACCCTTAACCTCCCTTATAGACAAATACACTCAGATTTCACCGTTTAACAAATTATTACTCTCCTCCCTACTTCCCCAAGACTTCAAAGAGAAAAATGATCAGATTTTCAAGCAAGATCCTTCCTCAATTCTCTTTTCAAGATTTCCTTCTTCTTCTTCTTCTTCTACAAGGTATGTAAGACTACTTCTTTCACATATTCCTTTAAGTTTTATTCTTCTCCAATTCAAATTACTCTCAATATATTTAGCGTTATAGGAATTTCCACATATTTATAAATTAATCGAGTCCCTTTAGTAAGTTTCCTAGGATATCTCCCTAATTCATGAATACTTTATAAATTTTGTGAATTACTTTAACCTTATGAGTTGTTGCTAGATTTATGAATTCTATGAATTATGAAACTCACTAAACTGATGGAAATCCATGAACCTTGTGGTTATTTATTTAATGGTTTGAATTGTAGCATGAACATTACAAATTCTATTGGATTTTTCCCAACTTGAGAACTTCCTAAATGATGGATTTTTGTTTTATAATCTTTAACATGAACTCCTTTTTTTCTTACAACTAGAAGATGTGAATCTTAATTGTTTTTCTATAATATTGAAACCCTCCCCCCTCCCACTTTTAGATATGAACTATGATCCTCAACAAGAACACTTCAAATTGCTCTTTTGTTCCTTTAAATGTTATGAAACCTATGACATGAAATATGAGCATAACTTATCAAGACTTCTACATGACTCCCTATAAATGTTAAGGTATAATAATAATTCATGATGTATAAACCCAATATGATTGATTCTCCAGCACGATCCCTAAAGTGGCAAATTCATGCCCATGAGCCTAAAAAGGCTAAACTATGAGCATGAGCCTAACAAGGCTAACACTTTGAACTTAAATCAATAAGATAACTTCATGAGCTTAAGGGAGTTGGTTGATTTACCAAGAAGGCATTGGTATAAATGACAAATGCCCGAAACTACATTTGTTGACGTAGGATAGAGATTATTTTGCAAGTTAGATAACTCTTTTTCATGTTTCCCAAAAGGGGCTAATTATAGATCCTTGCTAGCAAATCATGTCATGTCATGTCCTACGCCTAACAAGATATTGGATGACTTAGCTGATCGGACTGAGATCACAGTCCATGCACTCATATAGTGGTTTGTATTGGTTCACCACTTTATCCTATAAATAACTAAGAGGATTAATGCACTTTATATTACCAAATATGACTTGCAACTTGTGCTATTATTTCTCCAACTTATCATTTCTTGGACTGTACCTACTACATTTCTATTTTCATGCTTTACATTTTTTTGGTATAGTTTTACATACCTATACATTCCACGTATTGACCGTCTTTGATGCTGCATTGTCACACCCCGAGGCTACCCCCTAGACGTAACATAGGTTTCAGGACCACAAGTGCCCCAAGTTAATCCTTGGTCATAGCATAACATAGGCATCCACGAGGAAACATAGCGGAAGCATAAACAGAAAGCTAGGCAACCCAAACTATAAATGATGAAGTCAATAAGAAATGTAATCCAAAAGGGAGACTCGAAAACTGTTTATGTCTGAAAAAGCCTCTATATGACATAAGGAGTTGCTAAGACAAGCCCCTAGCAAACTCGAAGTGCGGAAGTAAGAAATCAGCACAAACAAAAATATATCTGGTCCTTGACCTATGAGGACTCACCAACAGCTGACAGAAAAGTGGCCTAGAAGCTCTAGCCACGTGTCTGGAAAGGAACACCTTAATCTGCATCATCAAAGAATGCAGCGCAAGATTTGCGTCAATACTATAGGATGTACTGAGTATGTGAGCGATGCATGAATTATGATAAAAATAGTTTAAAACATGCTTAAGAATGAACTTGTTACATAAAGAAGGAACATGAATAAATATCAAGGTATAAGACATGAAACATGAAATAAAGCTTAAGTTTCATAGTATAGAATCATATAACTTCATAGCTTGAAAATAAACATGTGGGAGTTTCTCTTAACCGACATAAACCATGCTAATATACATGGAGTCCAGTGTCATGCACCCACACTGAAAAAGGTTGTCCTAACCTGCCAAAGTTAGAACCATGTAATAAAGGATCTTGTCATAAACCACAGAGGGCAACCTACGGTGGCAACGTAGTTTTGGACTTGGGTTATCTGAACCCTTGTCTCTCCGTGATAAATACTACTCCCAAAATATATAACATGAGCTCATATACATGTGACATATCTGATGACAAACTTGTTCATAATGTGTTCATACCCCGGATCATCATACTACTCACGAATTTTGGTTTAGAAATTGATTCATGAGCATTGATGGAACATCGGGTGTCTTGTCTTCCATAATACTTCATGACATGGATAATTTGCATGACTCTAGTTCAATTTAATAATACATATACTTTCATAGAACATAGGAACTAGGCATGCACATGCTTGAAAATCCATAAGGAATATGCTATCAAAATCCAATTTGCTTAAATCAACTTCATGCATGTAGAAATTTCCATAGTTAAACTTCAATTCATGAAATAAAAGTTAACATGTAAAAACCCATGTGAAATCATACAATATAATAGTAATTTTATAAGTAAATCATGAGAAGATTATATTTAGCAAAACCCATAAGAATTGGATAAGAACCCTAATTTGAAGATCATGAAATCAAAATTTGAATTAGGGGTTTTGGGCACAAGGGTGAAAGGAACCCATTGCTTATTACCCACATACCTTGATTGAAGCTAACCCACTTGGAATTGAAAAGATTTAGGAGACTTAATCTTGGAGCTTGAGACTTGGAGCTTGGAGAATGGAGACCCTTTCCTTCTCTTGGAACTTGATTGAGAGAGAATGGAAAAGAACTTAGGCTAAGTGGGAATAAAACCCCTTCTAATATGCCAAAAATAACTTAACTTAGGAGTTAAAAGAGTGAAAAATTACAAAAATACCCCAAGGAAAAGAGTCTGAAAAACTGCTGAAATTTTTTTCACAGGCTTCTACGGGGATAAATCATGACCCGTCGAATGAATCACGGTTCATGGAAAGGGTTCGTGGTTCCTGGGCAAAGTTTCTGGCCTCTGGACTGATTTCCACGAGTTGGTTTCATGACCCTTGGAAACTTCCATGACCCGTGGAACCTTCTCATGATTTTCAAGAAAAAAACTTATTTCCACGGGTTGGTTTCACGACCCGTGGAACCTTCTCGTGGTTGTTGTCTGTCATTTTGACTAACAGACACCCTTTAGTAAAACACTGATAACTTTTTGTTTCGGACTTGGATTAATGTGCGGTTGGTGGAGTTGGAAAGAAGATTCAAAGACCTTTAATTTGGTGGGTACTAGGTCACCTAAATCCTAATATTCTAGGAGTTATGATCATTTGAACTTGACCTTTGAAAAATCTTACACTAAAACTCAATCGGTAAGGAAGCTTTCAACTCAACTTTGAGCTAGAGGTTCTTTATGACCCTTATTCATATCTAATACACCTTCAAAACTTAAGAATAGTTCTTAATACTTAGATACATAGAAAATTTCTCTAGTTTGGGTCTAACAATACATGAAGAACGGTTCATATTTGGCTTAGAATTTCTGGGGTGTTACAATATTTCCCCCTTGGGATCATTTGTCCTCGAATGAAGACTACTAAGTTGAGATTTGAGGGGAGAAAGGGTTGAAATCCCATAAACTTAGTTCTAAGAGCTGAAATATTTCATGGTAACTGATTTCTGACTGAAATATAAACTGAGATGGATTCAGGGGGCATGTATGCATACGGAGAGCATAAGCATAACTGATGGGACATGGAACTGAATACCTAACATGATAAATTATTTGGATTAAGATTAGTGTCTCAGCTGAAACTCATAAGGAATGAGCGCATTCTTAGAAATCATAGTTAACTGAAGAGGACATCAAACTGAGAGGGGTAACTATACAAGAAAACCATTCTCTTTTAAACTAAACTTACTACCTTGGATTAAACTGAATGTAGGGTCTTCTAGCCTTAGGAATGATTATCGATAGGTCTGAACTAATCTGATATGAGGAGTCTCATATATTCAAAACTGAAGGTACTGGACCTAAGATATGAGCACCCTAAGCTAGGAGTAAGAACAAAACTATTCTTGCCATTATTACTACGGTTGACAACTCTTAAGCTTAGAAACACCTTTAAGCTACACTAACTCCTCTGAATACTAAGGTCTGAGTCTAACCACCTAATTTCACTATGTTCAATCCTATCTTGACTAAATCTCTTACATATAGTCTTACCTCCCAAGAATTATATTCCTTCTTATCAAGAAAATTGACTAACCTTGAGCTCCAATTAATGGGTCGCTAGGCGCACAAAGAAAAAGCCCATATGTATTTCATCACGACTTTTAAGCCTATCACTACGATCACCCTATGGTCTGTAGCTCATACTACCCAAGACTTCTCATCTCTTCTCATCATGTCTAGGAGCTTTAACTTGAATAACTTCTACAAAGAGACATACCAAAATTTCTCATCTAACTATTTCACATGAATAATCCTCACCTAACTTTTCTTCCACGCTTACAACCTACTACTCCCCATCCAAGCTACTACTTAGCTTCCTCTACTAACAGCTATGACAACACAAGACAAGATCATTGGAGAATAGGGTGGGAGCATGAGAATCAACGAATGAAGGAATACTGATCGGTCTTGACTTATGCTTAGTTTGATCTAGCCACTCAAGGTGGGGTTTGAGAAGTCAAGTGAAAAGGGCATGAGTGTCTCACATCCTGGACATACAAAGCATAGTTAGAGTAAGGAAATCACAAGCATGAATTATTAGAGAAATCTAGTATGAGCATATACATGATGTAGCATGATTTCATTAGCCATTAAGGCATATCTTGAGAATTGAGTATGTAGACTGAGCATAGTGTGAGACATGAGATTTCATATATGACAAGTATCATGGTGTAAAGCTAGAATTCGTAGAATCATAGAGTAAGATTGGAATCACTGTCTGGAGCAATTTCTATTTGTTCTGGGAGTTGAGTATGGACGTGAATCTGCATGAAGTCCATGAATTTGAATTAAGAACATGGCACTGGAATACAAGACATGAATGGGGTGTTATAATGAGGGAAGTATACTTAAGGTGATAGGATAGAAATAAGTCTTTGCACCCATCCTAACTTCATTCTGACACCCATTAGTATCACTACCCAAGTCTCAAAAATCTGACTGATTCTACATTCCACTATCTCCCCCTTAGATTAATGCTACATTCTAAGTCTATGGACCTCTCGCTAACCTATAAATGGAACTACGATCATTTTAATCTAACAGAGCAAACATTACTCTAGGAGTTAATCTGAATATACACTTCATTCTATAGTCTAAGGAACACCCTTACCTAAAAATCTTGGCCTCAACCTTTCTATCTCATATAAGGGTTGTACATATCACACTCAATAACTTCTGACCTATCCCTTGCAAAGACATGTCAGGCTTACATGGTCCTAACTCCCAAAGCTCTCTCTTTCTACTACCTACCAAATCAAATGCGTTAAAGCCTATACCGAGAGGCTCAAAAATGCCTATCCTTCTCTAAATCACATACATATATAGTATGCCTACACATTCACACTTGCTGCAACTCATCACTTAAACTCTTGCATACACTATACCAAGCCTACCAGAAAATACCACAAAACTATCATTCTTACTCTCATATTATCATCCTTTTGTTCACATCCTATACCTGGTCTATACTAGCACAAGAAATTACCACTTTTTAATCCACACAAAGGGATGTATCATCCCATTACCTATCTAGTAAAACACAACTCTAAATAAATACTCCAATCAACTATTATTCCCCCGTCTAGGCTACCATACTTCTAACTTCATAATTCTGTCTCTAGGTTCATTCTACCACTAATGGTTTACAATACAATATTTGTCGGGTGGCAACACTACCCAAGGATCTAGGTTCACATTTTCCCCTCTTACGGAATAATTAGTAACAACTTTATGGGAGAGAATCTAAGAGCACCTCGCTGATAGATAATCTGAGATTTACTACTTCTGGCACCTTATATATGAGGTATAAACAGTGGATCTAGGAAAAATGCATAAGTTTGAAGGATAAATAGAGTTAAACTCTATCACACGACATTGATCATGAAAGAAGTGAAGTCTTTCCTAAAACATCTCATAGCCTCCCCCTCATAGATGTGGCGCTCTTTACACCTATGAAAGAGACTCTACTTAATGTGGCTTTCAGACACCCTAGGACTCTTGAACATGTTGCTCTAATAACAAGTTTGTCACGCCCCGAGGTTACCCCCTAGATGTAACACGAGACTCGGGACCACAAGTGCCCCAAGTTAACCCTTAGTCATCGCATAACATAGGCATCAATGAGGAAACATAGCAGCTGCATAAATAGAAAGTTAGGAAACCCAATCTATAAATGATGAAGTCAATAAGAAACGTAATCCAAAAGGGAGACTAGAAAATTGTTTAAGTCTGAAAAAGCCTCTACATAACATAAGGAGTTGCTAGGACAAGACCCTAGCTAACTTGAAGTACAGAAGTAAGAAATCAGCACAAACTAAAACATATCTGGTCCTCGACCTATGAGGACTCACCAATAGCTGACAGAAAAGTGGCCTGGAAGCTCTAGCCACGTGTCTGGAAAGGAACACCTTAATCTGCATCATCAAAGGATGCAGCGCAAGATATGTGTCAGTACTATAGGATGTACTGAGTATGTGAGCGATGCATGAATCATTATAAAAATAGTTTAAAACATGCTTAAGAATGAACTTGTTACGTAAAGAACGAACATGAATAAATATCAAGGTATAAGACATGAAACATGAAATAAAGCTTAAGTTTCATAGTATAGAATCATATAACTTCATAGCTTGAAAATAAACATGTGGGATTTTCTCTTAACTGACATAAACCATGCTGAGCTACATGGAGTCCAGTGTCATGCATCCACACTGAAAAAGGTTGTTCTAACCTGCCAAAGTTAGAACCATGTCATAAAGGATCCTGTCATACGCCACAGAGGGCAACCTACGGTGGTAACGTAATTTTGGTCTTGGGTTATCTGAACCGTCGTCTCTCGGTGCTAAATACTACTCCCAAAAAATATAACATGAGCTCATATACATGTGATATATCTGATGCCAAACTTGTTCATAACGTGTTCATACCCCGTATTTTCATACTACTCACGAATTTTGGTTTAAAAATCAATTCATGAGCATTGATGGAACATCGGGTGTCTTGTGTTGCATAATACTTCATGACATGGAAAATTTGCATGGCTCTAGTTCAACTTCATAAAACATATACTTTCATAGAACATAGTAACTAGGCATGCACATGCTTGAAAATCCATAAGGAATATGCTATCAAAATCTAATTTGCTTAAATCAACTTCATGCATGTAGAAATTTCCATGGTTAAACTTCAATTCATGAAATAAGAGTTAACATGTAAAAATTCATGTGAAATCATGCAATTTAATAGTAATTTTATAATTAAATCATGAGAAGATCATATTTAGCAAAACCCATAAGAATTGGATAAGGACCCTAATTTGAAGATCATGAAATCAAAATTTAAATTAGGGGTTTTGGGCACAAGGGTGAAAGGAACCCATTGCTTATTACCCACATACCTTGATTGAAGCTAACCCACTTGGAATTGAAAAGATTTAGGAGACTTGATCTTGGAGTTTGAGACTTGGAGCATGGAGAATGGAGACCCTTTCCTTCTCTTGGAACTTGATTGAGAGAGAATGGAAGAGAACTTAGGCTAAGTGGGAATAAAACCCCTTCTAATATGCCAAAAATAACTTAACTTAGGAGTTAAAAGAGTGAGAAATTACAAAAATACCCCAAGGAAAAGAGTCTAAAAAACTGCTGAAAATTTCATCACTGGCTTCTACGGAGATAAATCACGACCAGTGGAATGAATCACGGTTCGTGGAAAGGGTTCGTGGTTCCTGGGTGAAGTTTCTTGCCTCTGGACTGATTTCCACGAGTTGGTTTCACGACCCGTGGAATCTTCCACGACCCGTGAAACCTTCTCGTGATTTTCATGAAAAAAACTGATTTCCACGAGTTGGTTTCACGACCTCTGGAAACTTCCACGACCCGTGGAACCTTCTCGTGGTTTTTGTCTGTCATTTTGATAGATAGACACCCTTTAGTAAAACACTGATAACCTTTTTCTCTAGAATTGGATTAATGTGTGGTTGGTTGAGTTGGAAAGAAGATTCAAAGACCTTTAATTTGGTGGATACTAGGTCACCTAACTCCCAATATTCTAGGAGTTATGATCATTTTAAGTTGACCCTTGAAAAATCTTACACTAAAACTCAATCGGTAAGGAAGCTTTCAACTCAACTTTGAGCTAGAGGTTCTTTATGACCCTTATTCATATCTAATACACCTTTAAAACTTAAGAATAGGTCTTAATATTTAGATACAAAGAAAATTTATCTAGTTTGGGTCTAACAACATATGAAGAACGATTCAGAGTTGGCTTAGAATTTTTGGGGTGTTACATGCATCATTTTATAATGCAGGCCTCGGGACGTATGTTTGTGATTCTATGCAGCTCTAGGTCCATTCGTATTAGCTATTGGTTATCTCTTCCTCTCTCCAGGAGGCATAATTTATATTTTGTTGGTCTAGGCTTATGTTTTTTGAGGTATATTGGGTCCTTGTCCTGGTAGACATTGATTAATGTGTCTAGAGGCTTCGTAGATAGTAGTAGATGTCAAATTCAGTTATGTTTAGTTTTATTCTCATGTTTTGAAATTTTTATAATCATGGTTTAAGACTTTTTCTTAGTTCATGAATCAAATAGACTTTTCTTTAATCTATTAGTCATGATTTAAAAATATTTCTTCCGCACATATGGATAGATTCTCATGGTGTAAGCTAAGTGGTTCTCTTAGGCCAGTAATGGTTTTAGGTGCCTGTTACATCCGAGGTCTAAGCTCGGGTCCTGATAAACTTGGTATCAGAGCACAAAGATCAAGTGTCCTAGGGTGTCTATGAAGTCATTTCTAGTAGAGTCTTGCTTATGTGTGTGTTTTCACCACCCTTATAATCAGGAGGCTACAGGTCATTTAGGAGATGTTTCCCATTTTGACTCTAGCTCATGCAATAAATAAACACCATAAGAAACTTGTTCAAATTCATGTGTTGCTCAAATTACACTGACTACTCCTCATCTTCAAGGTGGTAAAAGTGGTAAAGCTGAAATCCTTATCGATAAGGTGCTCTTAGATAGAGCAAACAGAAATCTAGGAGACTTCACAAGGGCTTATGAGGAGCCCATTAGTGTATTTGAGTCTACCGATTCAAGAGCGTACACTCTTCTTCATATAAATTGTGCTTTTGAGCCATATTAAGATGTGCTCCCAAACCCCTTCCAGAAATTTATTTCAGATGATACCCTTAAGGGGGGAGTGTGTATCTAGATTCTTGGGTAGTGTTACCACCCATGAAATATTGTGATTTGGGATGTTATATGGTAAGCCATAAGTAGTAGAATAATTCCAGAGCCAGAAATATAAAGTCAAAAGTGTAGAAACCAAAGTGGGGCTAGTGATTGATTGAAGTATATAGATAGAGTCATGTATCCAATAAGTGAGTAATAGGGTGGTATGACGTTTGGTGTTGACTAAGTTGTGGCAAGGCTTGTGAGGATTTCATAGTAGTATGTAGAGAAAGAGTTGTTAGATAAGATTAACTAGAGTATGTTTGAACTAGGGCAAAGGCTTATGGTGGGATGTCATTGTGGTAGAAAAGATCAAGTACATGTTATGATCAGAAGGATAAAGTAGTTAAAGTTAGCAGAGCTAGACTATACTTTGTGAATTTAAAGAGAAGACTCATGACATTCACAAGGTTATGAATCCACTTTAGGCAAGAAATGTATAATGAATTAGTAGAGAGTAATAGTAATGATGGGAAGGAGAATGTGCTTGTAGGCTGCAATGAGATAAATGTTGTGATTAAGATGATTATTTTGTCATGAGGTCCCAGTGGACTAGTGTTTCTTGAGTTCACTTTAGTAGTTATAACTCTTAGTAGTTTGAACGGATAAGTGTTTCCATCTATGTTTAGTACTAGACCCTAATCTTGAACTGTAAATGATCACCGTTATAAAATGAAGGGTAGTATGAGGGCGATAATGTTAGTTTTGAAATAGAATCTAGTAGGATGGATATAGTGTGTGCAAGATCTTAAGTCCCTAACTTATGGAAATGTAAATGTGTAAGTGTGATATATGTAGGCTCTAGATGAATAGGTGAATGGGTCTAAGGCTTTGATGAAGAGAAAACTTTAAGAATTATAGGGGAGGACCTGTGCTCCAGAAAAAGAAATATTGTAGATAATATTCTAGGTTTCTAAATGTTATTTGTGCCTAGTTTTGTATTCTTGAGTTGCAAGTGTGGAGAGACCTAGGTAAAAGCTAAGGTGGAGATGGAGTGGGTACTCATTTAGGGGTGGCTACGGTGTGCTTCTGTCACCTAAGTTATTAAGTGTGGATGGAATATAAGGTGAGGTTCAGTTATGTGGGATAGTTAGATGGGAATATATAGTGTGTCTCCTTGTGAAGTATGTGAAGTTGTTAATTTTAGGGATGCTTAGAGAGATCCTTAGATAATTATTTTGCTACAAAAAAGCCATGGAGTGATCATAGTACTAGGTTTGATTACCGTGTTGAAGTACATATAGACGATTGCATTATGTGACTAGTGACTATGTGGCAAGGCTCGAGGTTTGTTGATTTTGGAGACAAGAAGAAGTAATGATCTTGGGGATAACTGTTGATACTAGATAACTTTTTGAATTTGTGAGTAACCTAAGGGCTGATCAATATTCAAAGATGAAAGTTCCTAAGGGGAAAATAGAACTTAAGACCCCAAATTTCAAACTAGCATGATCCCAGTTGATATGGCACTTGGTCCTTTCGAGTTAGGCTTGAACATGGAAAGGTCCTGCAGTTAGACTCAGATTTTAGTATCTGTATGTGCACATGTAAGAATGGTAAGTTGGAAATGTTAAAGTGTGGTAGTCAAAGGGGGAAGGGTAATTTTGGAAGGTGTTGCTAAGCTCTAAGACTACCGGTCATATTATTTGAGGTGTAAGACTACCAGTGGTATTATTTGAGATGAAAATACTCCTATTCCTATGACCAACACACTCGTGTTTAATACCATGTAACTTCAGATTGAATAAGACTTATGTCCAAGTCTTTATCATGTCATCTGTGCGCTATGTATCCAAGTCAAATGATTAAAATACTCAAGTTATGTGGAAGCTATATATCTAATATATCTCCCTATGACTTGTGCTTACTATTTATATGAATTCATGTCTTACGTTGTTATGTTCATATCTCAAGAAACTCATGTCCTATGTCATGTTTATATAAAAACTCATGTATTCCATGACCCGCACCTATATGTTCCCTTCGTGGCATGTTATACAACTCCTCTTGTTAATGAAGTTCATGTTGGTAAGTGGTAGTTCAAGGAATACTAGACTATGATATGGTTCACCTGTATCTATTCTAGTCGTGACCATCATTCGAGAGCGAATGATCCCTAAGGGGAGATATTGTAACACCTCAAACTTTTGAACGAGGCTTTGAACCATTCTACATATGTAGTTAGACCCAAACCCAATGAATTTTATTAGTACCTAGGTGTTAAGGTCAATCCTTATATGTAGAAAGTGTATTGGATGTGAATTAAAGTCATAGGAAACCTCTAGACACAAAGTTGAGTTGAAAGCTTTTTTACCCACTAAGTTTTCATATGAGCTTTACTATGGTCAACTTTAAACAAAAATTTCCCTAAGAATATGAAGAGTTATGTGACCCACCACCCACAAATTTAAACATTTTTTAGTCTTCTTTCCAATGCCACTGATCGTTTGTCAATAGAGATTTTTCAAAAAAGTTATTCCCATTTTACTAGGCATTGCGCAGGTTGCGCGACCAGCCTTGCGACCGCACACAAGGAAAACATGCTAGGAGGAGTGTTTTTGTCTTTTTCTTAACCCATAACCCATAACCCAAAACCACGACCCTTAACCTCACTTATAGCCAAATACACTCAGATTTCACCATTTAACATATTATTCCTCTCCTCCCTTCTTCCCCAAAACTTCAAAGTGAAATATCATCAGATTTTCAAGCAAGGTCCTTTCTCAATTCTGTAATGACCGGGTCCGTCGTTATGGGTAGTCCAACTGTGCCAAGTGTTAGAATTAGAAAACTCCGGGTTTAGGAGTTTGAAATTCTGGGCTAGGATAGCTTCGACTGGTTTTGGAGCGAGGTACAGTCTAGGGAAATCCGGGTAAAAATGGATTTAGGTTTCTTGGATTAAGCTAGTTTTTCGCGTAACCAAGACATAAAGGAATCCGAGGGACTTTTTGAAATTGCTTTTGGGTTAGTAGAACTCCTGGAATCGCGTTTGACATGAAGGGGTTATTTCAGGCGTCGAGAAAACCAAGTGTGTTGTGAAATGGACAAAACAGGCAAATTTCCAATCATTTTGTCAATGACGAGCGCTGTCAGGGGTGATAGCGATCACCACTATAGTGGTGGAAATTACTGCTATAGCGGCGGTCAAGGGGCGGTTAACTCACTTAAGACCACTATAGCGGCAGATGACCACTATAGTGGGACTGCTATAGCGGAGCGGGGACTTCTATAGCGAGCCGATGGGTTTTTAATGCAAAAACAGCTCTCAAAACATTCAGTTTTCACAAGTTTGTTTTGGAGAAGGGCTGGGCGAATTTCAGGCAATTTTCTTCATTCCTCCACCAAAAATCGTTCCTAAGGTAAGGTTTTCTTTCCCCACACTTTGTAATACGTTTCCTATACGGTAGAATTGCTAGGTGGGAAATTGGAGAAATGTTGGAATGACCTAGGGATGATGGAATTCAGGGAAGAAGGGGGTTCCCAAACATATATATTCTTGGGTGTTGATTTAAGTACATTAAAATGATCATAGGTTGTTTAATTTCTTATTTTTTCCGTAAAAAATGATAAGACTAGGAGAATTAACGATGGAAAGCCCGGGAAAAAGGGTGGAATGATCATGGGTGGCCTGGGACTTGGGGATTTGGTATAATCCGGGTAATGTACATGCTTGTACGTTATTTGTATGTATTATGTGTTATTTTTAGACCAAGAACGCGAGAGGAATCCGGAACACAGGAAAGCTCAAGTTGAATAGAGCTTGGACCATTTCGAGGTAGGTGATGGATTTCGTATTTCTGCGAATGTGTATATTCATTGTACTCATTGTCTATGTAATTATGTGCATTACATTGCTTAGGGGAATTGTGTGGAATGTCTAAGTTCGATTTACAGTCTATGTTTGAATGGTGTTTACTTGTTGGCTTAACAAGTTGTGTGTGTTCACGTATTGACTTTTTTTGTTGACATTCAGTTGGATTGGATACCACGCCTGGTACGGGTATAACATATGGTTGGCACGGGTACCACGCCTTGTACGGGTATAACATTCAGTTGCACGGGTACCACGCCTTGTACGGGTATAACACTCAGTTGCACGGGTACCACGCCTGGTACGGGTTTACTTTATTGCATATTGCATGGTGATTTTTATATTACATTGATTGTTATTGATCCGTGTGTGGACCGGGTTGTTTAACTTAATGTGATACTTAATATTGGTCCGTGAGTGGACCGGGTTGTTATTGAAAAGTGCTATTAATTGGTGGTCCTTGAGTGGCCGGAAACTGTTGTATGCCTGTTGAGTTGGTCTTGGTTTAGGCAGGGTTGAACAATTACTTGTGGTATTGTCTAAAAGAGATTCCAAGGTGGGTCCGGGCTAGACGGTAAGGTGTGGTTATGGTTTCTTATTGGTGGAATAGAACTGTAAGAGATGGATTCATGCGGTAACAACCTAGGTAGAGACCTGTAGTCTAGAGATGCCTATGATATTTGTTGCATGTTTGCCATACTTATTACTGGATTTTGCGCACTATTTATATACTGTTTTCTTGAATACTTGTTGATGATCCTACCAGTACACAGTGGTGGTGTACTGATACTGCACTTGTCTTTCTTTTGGTGAGTACAGGAAATCTTCCAGCAGCTGAGATGAGACCTCAGATTTAGCACCGACGTTTACGATCTTCAAGGGTGAGCTGTCGATCCGAGCTACCTTGGTATTATCATTAGAGTTTTAGTCCATTTGTTCGGACTTTAAAACTATTTCTTATTCTGTTTGGGGTTGCATCCCTGTACTCAGATTTGGTATTGATGTTTGGTACGATGACTTTCAGTTCCTAGGTGGGATTTTCCTCATATAATTAATTATGATAAGTTTTTGAGTAGTTGATTTTATTTTCATTGCTAGTTTACTTTGATGCTTGCTGGTTTTAGGCTGTTAGTCTAGGCAAGGGTGGAATACTATTAGTTCGCTCATTCGGGGGTTGGGTGGGTGCCACTCATGATGGGTTGGGTCATGACAAAGATGGTATCAGAGCCTAGGTTCGTTGATCTCGTTGTACCAAACAGGTCTAGTAGAGTCTTGCAGAATGGTGTGGAGACGTCCGTACTTTTCTTCGAGAGGCTATAAGGCTTTAGGAAAAACTATCTCTTCTTCTGTTTTTCGTGCTATAACTTGATTCCAATTGGTATCTGGTGATACGAATTGGTATCTAACTTCATTCACTTTTCTGTCCGCAGATGGTTACTATAAGGAATAATAGAGCAAGGCCAGCGGGCCTAGCAGCGGGCTCGTCAGTTCACGACAGGGGTAGGGGAAGAGGCAGGGGACGAGCTGTAGCCGCACCCACTAGGGGTGGGGCTCGAGCTACTGCTGTTGCACGTGAGGTAACCCCTCACCCACCTCAGGATCCTGTGGCAGAAGAGGTGGAAGTAGTTGTGGAATATGAAGGAGCTCAAGAGGAGGCTGCACCAGTTGGGGGTGCAGGCCTTCCTACTATGACACCGGAAGCTTTTAAGCAGGCGTGGGATATTCTGAGTGGGTTGGTTGGTTCTGGAGACATACCCGCAACTTATGCAAATCAGGCCTTGGATACTCAGCCAACAGTTAGTACAGCGCCAAGGATGGATGCAACTCTGAGCACAAATGATCTCCTCAGGCCAATGCTAGGCCCAGTGATGACAGGTAATGAGCATGAGATGCTGACTAAGTTCCTTAAGTTGAAACCTCTGATGTTTCAGGGTACAGACAAGGAGGATACCTATGAGTTCATCCTGGATTGCCATGAGAGGTTGCACAAGTTGGGTGTTGTACGTCAGCATGGGGTTGAGTTTTTCAGTTTTTAGCTGCAGGGTGATGCCAAGCAGTGGTGGAGGTCTCATGTTGAGTGTCGGTCATCTATCATACCTCCACTGACTTGGGAGCAGTTCCATGCATTGTTTCTAGAGAAGTACGATCCCCATACTTTGAGGGACCGAAAGAAGGATGAGTTTCTGAACTTAGAGCAGGGTGGTATAACGGTCTCAGCTTATGAGGCTAAGTTTCATGCGTTGTCTTGTTTTGCTACACAGATGTTGGGTTCCGAGGAGGAACGGGTCTGATTATTCATCAAGGGTCTGAATAGTGAACTGCAGGTACTGTTGGTGCATATGACTTCTTTAGGAAAGGATTTTAATGATGTGGTGGATTATGTGAAGAAGATAGAGGGAGTTAGGCAAGCGGGGAAATCTAAGGCTTTAACCAAGAAACCCCGGAATGAGGGGAATTTTGGTGGTTCGTACTCCAGGGGCCAGCATCAGCAAGCTTACTCAGCCCGTCCTATTCAGCCAGCTCTGCCAGCTACTACAGGTGGTCGTCAGGGATCTCAGTATTCAGCTCCTAGAGGCTAGGGAGCATCATATACATCATCTAGCAGGCCTACTTTTGACCGTGGTTGCTTCCATTGTGGTGAGTTGGGCCACTTAAGAGGAAGTGTCCACATAGGCAGGCAGGTAATCAGGGTCAGCAGAAGACTAGAGCAATGGTTCTGACAGGCAGAAGTGGTAAAGCTAGGGGTCGTCCATAGGTTGGGCGAGGTAATTTCTATGGGGGATGGGGAGACCGAGGGAATGGCGGCACAGGCAGGGGTGCAGCACAGCTGGCCTGGGAAGTTGCCCAAATTGATGATCATGCACATTGCTATGCTTTTCCAGGAAGAACCGAGGTGGAAGCCTCAGATGCAGTTATCACAGGTACTATTCTTGTCCAGGATCTACATATTCTTATGTGTCTGTTAGTTTTGCATTGGGTATGAATTTGAATTGCGATATCCTTGATTCTCATAATCATGTATCTACTCCTGTTGGAGAGTCGGTGATTGTAACTCATGTCTATCGTGATTGTTCTGTGGTAATTGTGGGGTTACGTACTTGGGTAGATTTAGTAATTCTGGATATGGCCAATTTTGATATTATCTTTAGTATGACCAGGCTGTCTCCGTATCATGTTGTGTTAAACTGTAACACCAAAACTGTGACTCTAGAATTTCTGGGTAAGGATAGGCTTGAGTGGGAAGGTGTGTACAAGCCCAAGCCAGCTAAGATAATATCATTTGTCCGGGCTAGGAAGCTAGTGGGGAGGGTGTGTCAAGCTTTCTTGGCTCATCTCCGGGATGATAGTGTGGAGTCTCCTCCTATTGAGTCACTTCCAGTGGTTTCCAAATTTGTAGAGGTGTTTCCAGCGGACTTGCCTGGTATACCTCTGGACTGAGACATAGATTTTTGTATCGATTTGGAGCCAGGCACTCATCCCATCTCTATTCCTCCGTATCGAATGGCTCTGGGAGAGTTAAGGGAACTTAAGACTCAACTGCAAGAACTCCTAGATAGGGAATTTATACGTCCCAGTGCTTCACCTTGGGGGGCTTCGATTTTGTTTGTGAAAAAGAAGGATGGTAGTATGAGGATGTGCATAGACTAAAAACAGTTGAACAAGGTGACCATCCAGAATAAGTATCCTTTACCCCGGATAGATGATTTTTTTTACCAGCTTCAGGGTGCATCGGTGTTTTCAAAAATTGACTTGAGGTCGGGGTACCATCAGTTGAAAATTAGGCCTGAGGATATTCCGAAAACTACTTTTCGGACTCGGTATGGATATTACGAGTTTCTAGTAATGTCGTTTGGTTTGACCAATACGCCGGCAGCATTCATGAGTTTGATGAATGGGGTGTTTAAGTCCTACTTGGATTCTTTTGTTATCGTGTTCATTGACGATATTTTGATCTACTCTAAGAGTAGGGAGGAGCATGCTAATCATCTTCGCATTGTGTTGGACATCTTGAGGCACAAAAAGCTTTATGTAAAATTCACTAAGTGTGAGTTTTGGTTGACTTCTGTGGCATTTTTGGGGCATGTGGTGTCGGAAAAGGGGGTGATGGTGGATCCCCAGAAAATTGAGGCAGTTAAGAGTTGGGTCCGGCCTAGCTCTGTGACAGAGGTGAGAAGTTTATTGGCCTTGCGTGGTACTACCGGAGGTTTGTGAAGAACTTTGCTTCTATTGCTACTCACCTGACCAGGTTGACACAGAAGAAGGTACCGTTTGTGTGGTCCGACAAGTGCGAGGAGAGCTTCCAAAAGCTTAAGATACTTTTGACCACAACCCCTATTTTGTCCTTGCCGGTTGAAGGTAAAGACTTTGTTATTTACTGTGAAGCTTTACATTATGGTTTGGGTGTTGTGTTGATGCAGGATAGGAATGTGATAGCCTATGCATCCAAGCAGTTGAAGGTACATGAGAGGAATTACCCGACTCATGATTTAGAGTTGGCAGCGGTGGTTTTTGCTTTGAAATGATGGAGACACTACCTTTATGGTGTCAAGTGTGAAGTATTCACAGTTCATTGCAGTCTGCAACATGTTTTCACCCAGAAGGATTTGAATCTGAGGCAAAGGATATGTATGGATTTATTGAAGGATTATGATGTGACATTTCCGTACCATCCGGGTAAGGCTAATGTGGTGGTAGACGCATTGAGCCGGAAAACTACTAGCATGGGTAGCTTGGCTTGTTTGGGGGCGTCCAAACGACCATTGGCTAAGGAAATTTGGGCTTTGGAGGCCAAGTTCATGCATTTGGGTGTTTCAAATCAAGGTGGGTTGTTGTCTAGCATTGAGGTCAAGGACACCTTCATAGAGGAAATAAAGGCAAAACAGTTTCAGGATCTGAAACTGGGTAAATTGCGAGGCAAGATAATATCCGGGGAGTCCAGAGATGTCATGATAGACTCTGGTGGTGTATTTCATTTCAGGGAGAGGATTTGTGTTCCTCGAGTTGATGATATGATTCCAAAAATTCTGACAGAAGCTCATGGTTCGCGGTACTCGATCCATCCGGGTGTAACCAAAATGTACAGGAACTTGAGGCAGCGTTACTGGTGGCCCAGAATGAAAAGGGACATAGTTGATTTTGTTTCCAAGTGTCAGAATTGTCAGCAAGTAAAATATGAACATTATAGACCTGCAGGACTACTTCAGAGGATGCCAATTCCAGAGTGGAAGTGGGAGAGGATAGCCATGGATTTCGTGGTGGGTCTTCCCAATACATTGGGGAAGTATGACTAAATTTGGGTCATTGTTGACAGGCTGACCAAGTCCGCTCATTTCATTCCAGTCAGGGTAGATTACAATTCGCAACAATTGGCAAAGATCTACGTGAATGAAATTGTGAGACTGCATGGGGTGCCACTGTCCATCATTTCAGACAGGGGTACGCAGTTTACTTCTATGTTTTGGGGCAAGTTACATGAAGAGTTGGGTACACAACTCACCTTTAGCACGGCCTTTCATCCTCAGACTGATGGTCAGTCAGAGATGATGATTCAGGTATTGGAGGACATGCTGAGAGCATGTGTAATGGACTTCGGTGGTCATTGGGACCAGTTTCTACCGTTGTGCGAATTCTCGTACAATAATAGCTACCACTCTAGTATCAATATGGCACCGTTCGAAGCCCTATATGGGAGAAACTACAGATCACCGGTTGGGTGGTTTGAGGAAGGTGATGTGAAGCCTCTGGGTGTAGACTTAGTGAAGGAAGCGCAGGAAAAGGTAAGGGGCATACAGACCAAGTTGCTGGCTGCTCAAAGCAGGCAGAAGGAGTATGCAGACCGCAGGGTTCGGGACATGGATTTTCAGGTTGGTGAACAAGTGTTGTTGAAAGTGTCACCAGTGAAAGGTGTTATGCGGTTTGCTAAGAAGGGAAAGCTTAACCCTCGATTTATCAGTCCGTTTAAGGTCCTCGAGATTGTAGGGCCAGTGGCTTACAACTTAGCACTGCCACCTAGTTTATCCGGCGTCCATCCGGTATTCCATGTATCCATGCTCAAGCGATAACATGGGTATGGGGACTACATCATCAAGTTGGATGAAGTACTTTTTGATAAAGATCTTCGTTCTGAGGAGGAACCGATTTTGATTCTTGCTTGGGATGTTCGGAGGTTGAGGACAAAGGTGATTGACATGGTAAAGGTTCATCGGAAGCATCATCCAGTTAAGGAAGCCACTTGGGAAACCGAGAAGGACATGCGGTACAAGTAGCCTCAACTGTTTGAGGATTCAGGTACTACACTTCCCTTCTTTTATTTCCGTAATTTCAGGTTTGATCGTTCGGGGATGAACAAAGGGTAAATTGGTATCTGTTGTAACTACTGGGTCCATCATTACGGGTAGTCCAATCGTGCCAAGTGTTAGAATTAGAAAACTCCGGGTTTGGGAGTTTGAAATTCTGGGCTAGGCTAGCCTCGGCCAATTTTGGAGCAAGGTAGAGTCTAGGGAAATCCGGGTAAAAATGGATTTAGGTGTCTTGGATTGAGCTAGTTTTCTACATAGCCAAGACATAAAGGAATCCGGGGGACATTTCGGAATTGCTTTTTGGTTAGTAGAACTCCTGGAATCGCGTTTGACGTGAAGGGGTTGTTTCAGGCGTCAAGAACACCAAGTGTATTGTAAAATGGCCAAAACTGGCAGATTTTCGTACATTCTATCCATGATGAGTGCTGTCAGGCGTGATAGTGGTCATCTTTTCCCCCGCTATAGCAGCGCTCAAGGGGTGGTCAACTCACTAAAGACCGCTATAGCGTTAGATGACCGCTATAGCGACAGATGACTGCTATAGCGGAGCGGGGACAGCTATAGCGGGCCGACGGGTTTTTAATGCAGAAATAGCTCTCAAAACATTCAATTTTCACAAGTTTGTTTTAGAGAAGGGTTGGG
>QJPP01001164.1:0-327340 GCA_003996215.1 Jaltomata sinuosa | reverse complement strand
ACGGTCTTTTAGGTTAAGTGGACTGCACACAAAAAAGGGCCTGTGATCCTTTCCTAAGCAACCAAACTTCGAACTTAACAAAATAGACCGGGCAAGTTCTAGATGCATGCACAGAGTAAGAATTTATAACAATAATCTCACACACTCTTGGCACCAAGAACTTATATCGCTACCAATTATCAAACAACCGCTCGGCTTAAGCCTACTCATTCTAATCATAATCACACAATGACATTCAAGGATCCAGACAGTCAATCGTTTCAACATAAGTACAAAACCAGAAAATTAAAAGGGCCTCCTTTTAGTAACAAAAAACGCCATGCTCATCACTATAGACACTAAAAAAAACAAAAATTTAAAAATAACAACCTAAACATGCCGGTTCTACTAGATAGCACACCGGAGGGAAAAGAACTCGGCAACAAAAACCCTCGGTGGTGACTCACAGGTTTCCCAACACCCTCAACTTAGACTCATTCATTGTCCCCAATGCATCCATATGAAGGCTAAAAACTGTGAGAGAAAGGAATACCTGTGAAGTCGATAGGACTCAGATTCTGGAATGATGTTGGAGACCGCCAGGGTCTCCAAAACAGGAGAACTCGATGGAGTGTGTGCACGCGACACACTTCTGTTGCGTTCTAGCTTCTTCTTTCATCGGCTCCGCAGCTAGTCGCGACAACTTTTTTGCTCTTTCTTTGCAGATTCTCTTGCGGTGTTTTCGTTTCTTTGATCTATTTTCACCGCCTTCCTCTACATGTTTCCCTTCTCGCAGCATCCTTTTCACAATAGCTAGAGTCTCGACCAAACCTTTCTCTTCAAGATGCACCTCCGCAGGAGCTTCCTCAATAACATTGACAAAGGCAACCACCCTCATGTCACTTGGTTGCTTCATCAATTTAGACACATCGAACTTGACAACTTCATTGTTTAGCCTGAAGGTCAGTTCGTTTCTTTCCATGTCAACCAATACTCTTGCCGTGGCTAGCAATGGTCGTCCCAAGATTATGGGAACTTCAAAATTCACTTCGCAATCCAAGATCACAAAGTCAGCTGGGAAGATAAGCTTACCGATCTTTACTAGCACATCAGACAATATTCCCACGGGCCGCTTTACCGAACGGTCAGCCATCAACACTCTCATGGACGTTGGTTTAGGAGCTCCCAAACCCAATTATTTATAGACTGCTAGCGGTATCAGGTTGATGCTAGCACCAAGATCACACAAGGCTCTTCCGAAGCCAAGTTTCCCTATAGTACAGGGAACAGTAAACGCACCTGGATCTTCCTTTTTGTCTACTAACGACCTTGAAGAAATAGCACTGCAGTGGTGGAGGTTGTCTTCTGGTTCAAAACTTACCGACCTTTTCTTTGTAATCAAGTCCTTCATGAACTTGGCATAACCGGGCATTTGTTCAAGCTCTTCCACCAATGGGATGTTTATTGATATTTGCTTGAGCATGGTCAGGAAATTCAGGAACTTACCATCTTCCGCTTTCTTCTTCAGGCGTTGTGGGAAAGGAGGTGGTGGTCGAGGCATCATAGTTGGAAGCTTTTCAGCTTCCTTGCTTTTCTCCGCGGGCTTTAGAGTAGCCTCCTCGACTTCTTTGTTGTTGGCGTCATCACCCTCAACTTGAGTCTGAATTACCGGATGTGATTCCGGTAATATTTTGCCGCTTCTTGTAATGATCGCCATACAGCTCGCGTCATTCCTCATATTTTGAATCGTGTCACTCGGCAAGGTACCTGTCTTCCTTGGGTTTAGAGATGCCGAGATTAAGCCCACTTGCTGTTCCAATTGCTTAATCGAAGTGGAATGCGACTCCACTATTTGACTCATGGCCGATAACTCAGTCCTTATCTCCTTCACCCCAGAGTCAGTCGATTCTACCTTCAGCAACATCTTCGCCATCATGTTCTCTAGCTTGGAAGTCCCTGCCTCGTTGCTAGCTTTGTCCCGATTACCAGGTGGTACATACAACCCACCTCTATCGGTGTTATTCCTCCAGCTTCCTTGATCGCGATTGTAGCCAGCTTTCTCAAAGTAGTTGTCCTTCTGATAGGTCCGACCTTGGTTTCCTTGGCCATTGGCCTGGAAACCCCCCAAGTAATTCGCCTCCTCAGTTTCCAACTCTGCTGCTCTACCTTGGGGACCCACAACTTTTACCTTCTCCATACCTCCTGAGAACAAGTGCTTTGTCAGTAGGTCCAACTGCGTTTTCAGATGCGCCATATCTTGGTCGCGCTCCTCCTCTTTTCTGCGCTGCTCAGCTGACATACCAATTGCATAAGTGCTAGCTGCTACCTCTGAATCCCGTGTATGCCAGGCCCTGTTGGTTTTGGTGAGCCTGTCCAAAATAGTTGTGGCATCGGCAAAAGTGCGACCCATAAATGCTCCACCTGCTGCGTTGTCCAACGTTGGCTTGGTAGCCGAATTCAGTGCCCTGTAGAATGTTTGCATCAAAAATTCATCGTTCAACTGATGGTTAGGGCATTATGATATCTTCTTTTTAAATCGCAACCAGGTCTCGTGCAATGCTTCGTGAGGTTGCTGTCTGAAATTGCTAATCTCATCCCTCAACTGTATCATCCTAGAGGGAGGAAAGAACCTTTCTAGGAAAGCTCCTTTCAACTCTCTCCAAGTTGCGATAGAGTCGGGGGTCAGCTCTGTCAACCACAATGCTGCCTCATCAGACAGAGACAACGGAAACAACCTGAGCCTGATCGTTGTCTGACTCACTCCAGGTAACTCAAACGACTTGCAGATGCCCACGAAATTCATCAGGTGCTGGTTTGGATCATCCCCAGTGGCACCACGGAACACTCCTCTCAAGTTCAACAGCTGGATCATCGTGCTAGTGATGTTAAACTTGGCTCCGGGCGCTAGCGGTGGAAGAGCAATGGCGCCCGTAGTGCCAACTCCATCCAAGTCGATATCCTCATCATTCAGCATAACATCGTCCTGCAGACCACCAGCATTCAGATTTTGTTGGGTCTGCAGTTCTGCAGCGAGCCTTGCTGCCTCTTGTTGTGCGGCCATATTTCGCCTTAACTTTCTAGCAAGCTCGGGGTCGTAAGGTAATGTTGATTCACCCGAGCGTCGGGTACTTGGCATGCACAACTCTGTACCCTGTCAAAAACAAAAACAACAAATAAACGTAAAAGCAGGAAAGTATGACTAAGAGTCAAATAAACACACCGGACTTAACAAACAACTGTATTCCCCGGCAACGGCGCCAAAATTTGATAACGCTCAAAGTACCACTCCAATTAAGAAGCGTAAGCGATCGTTGTCAAATATAGAACCCAACAAAGGTTGGGGTCGATCCCACAGAGAATATGGTGAAAGTTAAGTCTTTAGTGAATTAGTTGACTAATGGTCAATAGTTTCCGGTAAATAAAGGGGGGTTTTGAGTGAACAATGTGTAAGCAAAACGAACAATAATGTAGGAGTGATAATCAATATGAGAGCGAACTAGGGAAGTGTTCACCATGGCGATGGTAACAATGTCGATTCTAAGCTTAACCGGGTTCTTTCTATATGTGTGTCACGATGTGATTGAATTAATGGTATCGTCTAAACGTTTCTCAACCAAATAAACGAATTTACTTTTCAATTCTCTCGAACTTGAAAAGGTGTGCTTTTAGATTTCAATCCTAAACATCAAGTAGATTAATCTAGTTACAACATTAATCATAAGACGAGAGTTAGTAGTCTCGAATCCTCGTCGTTAATCAAGTTTCCCGATTTTAATCTCTTTACTCAAGAAATTAAACCTAGGCATGTTCTAATGTTTGCAACCACTAGAAAATGTTAAATAATGAATGATTAACAACGTGACCACATATATATTGAACCTGTCGCTACCCGGAATCTATATCGCTACTTTAGCCATGGCTCCCACAACCCTAGTTGTGGGAGGTTTAGTTAATCATGCTTGTAGAAGAATAGAAGAAAGTCATATTCATAATAAAGAAAAGAGATCCTTACAATATGGTGAAAACAATCTTCAATTATTCCAAGAACAAGAAAACAAAGATCCCAAGAACAAATCAAGAACACGTTTTCAAGACCAAGAAAAACGTGTTTCTTGCCCTCAAAGTCTCTCCTAAAACTATTGGGAGAGCTATTGTAAAAAGCTTGACAAATAAAATAAACCTAACATAGGGTATTTATAGGAGTATAGGAAACAAATCCCAAAAACGTTAGGATTCCGCGTAGCGGACTGCCTAGGTGTGACGCCTTGGGCGACGGAACGTCACCACCTTGACGGCCCGTCACGGTGGCCGTCACCACTAGACAGTGGTGCTGCCCCATCTTGACGCCTTGGGCTTGACGGTCCGTCACGAGCTTGACGATCCGTCACACGGACCGTCACTCTTATCCAGAATGTCGTTTTGCCCGTATTTCCTTTCGTCTCCATGTTTGTCTCCATTTCCTACAAATATAACATAAAACCATCAAAAACGACGACGGTTGCTTGAAAATGTACGATTGTTCTTAGTTAAAAGGAGTCGAAAGTGTCGTAAAATGGCGGCACATCAGGCAGGTTACTACTTGAGTTTCTTACTAAAACGGGATGATTTTAGTCTCGGTCGGACCGAGCATCTAAGATGACTTTCTACTGTTTAGACCCAATTACGCCCGGGAATCCTTGGAGGGGTTTTTGAGATATTTTCCCACTACTTTAGTCCTGTACAGGGTCTGGGCATGCATATTCAAGAGTGGGTCTCTATCTTGAACCCGGACTTGCTTCCGGATGACATGTCTTAATACTGAGTTTTAGTATGGGGTCCAGGACCTCCATGGACCTCGTCGTCCGGGCCAGAGGCTTTGGGCTGCGTGTGTCAGAGGGAGGGTATATGGAGGAGTAGAGGTATACAGGCAGTGTCCTTCCATGGAACCTACCTGATGGGCCCGATTGGCACCGGATGAGGTACATACAGAGTTTCTATCCCACCCTGAGGTTATCATGCATCACATCATCCAGTGTTTGAGGTTCAACCCTTGTTTTTTATTTGTTGAGTGTACGCTCTGGTTGTATGGGCGTCCAGAGGGTTTTGTTTTCACTTGTTTGCGTTCCTCGGTTGTATGGGTGGCCGGAGGACTGTAGGTAGCCTCTTGTTACTTATTCGCGGTGTTATCCCCTGTTACGGTTATGCTTATAATATTATGTACGGTTAAATTGTTACTTGTTGGATTTGAGATTGGTATGAGTAGTTGGGTTATTGGTTCCTGTTTCTGAGCATGCCTACCTTTATTTTTCTCTTCCTTTCCTTGTACTTGAGGTTACCGGTATACCGTCCATTTCTTAAACTTATTATGTATATATTGTTATTGCAAGGGTCCCAGGCATTGTTTTTTGCTTACACTTGTGCCTGTTGTGTATATATATTCTACTTGCTAGCCTTGTATGATGTTCTATTGACTTCCCTCTGGACTAGTTCCTATGTACTTTTCGTTAATTTTTGTGACTACTTGCTTCTATTCTGTCTGTTATTGCTCTTTTATCTTATATGTGCCCAGTCGACCTATGATACCTACTGGGTACCGGTTGCTTTGCAATTGGTGCTTATACTACACTCTGCCTCTTCTGGTGCAGATCCTAGCATAGGCCATCGCCGCTAGATCATTGTTATTCGTGCTCGGAGATCTTTTGGGGACTACTTCAGACTAAGGGTGAGCTATTGGCGACCGAAGCTTAGCTTTAGTTTATCTTTTGCTTTATGTACTCTATTACCATTCGAAGAAATCTGTATATATTATTTTGGATCATTTGTACTCCTTATATGTAGTTCTGGCTCTATACTATGATACCAGGTTTTAGGGTTTGGTTTAGCTTCCGCATATGTGTATATATTCATGTTATCTATCTTTTCATCTTGTTCCTTTGCTTCTGCTTGATTATATCATTTCTTCTGCTTAACTGTTAGCTAGTGGCCCATTACTAACCGTTCCAGGCTACGGAGATTGGTTCGCCTACTGGGGGGTTGTAGGTGCCATCATGACCGAGAACTTGGATCGTGACAGTCAATATGTATGTCAAGTAACAATAAATCTCAACCCTCTCAGGGAACCAACATGCAATCAGAATCAATAACAGATAAGCCTGATTCACTCAAGGAACCAACATGTAATGAACATCAATCAACAAATAATTCCGGTTCACTCAAGGAACCAACATGTACAGAACACCAATAACCGATAAACCCAGTTCACTCAAGGAATAACCATGTAAAGAACATCAATAATAGACAAGTCTGGTTCACTCAAGAAACCAATATGTAAAGAAAATCAATAACAGATAAGCCCAGTTCACTCAAAAAACCAATCATGTAAAGAACACCAATATCATATAAGCCTGGTTCACTCAAGGAATCAATCATATAATAAACATCAATAAATAATGAGTAAACCGGTACCAGTCATGGTACCTGAGTCAACCTTTAAAGGACTTGTACCAGGCATGGTACCTGATCCAACCATAGTATAATCTGTACCATGCGTGGTACCCGAGCCAACCAATGAACTATACCAGGCGTGGTACCCGAGCCAATTAAAGAATCACAGATATCACAACAATCACAACCACAATGAATACAAACCATACTTATACAACCAACAAGCATTTAAGACCAGTTCATTGCATGAGACTGACAACACGATATCATTTAGCATTCATTCTGTTATTCCCTAAACGCGTATTGTACAAGCAATACTAATGCAACAGTTAACATGCATACATAACAAAATTTTGGTCACAAGTTAACCATCACCTACCACAAATGGGTATAATTCATTATTCTAACCTCGATGACCTGTACGAGGACTAACCCCAGCTTAATCAACTAATCACATTAGTTCACATACATCGAATCCTGGACTTAATTAAGAGTACACATACATCCACAGGAAACCCATATCCAAAACCACAAATTCAGTACCCCCTTGTTCATTCCCATTCCCTCAATTATACCAAACTGAGGAATTAGGTATGACCTAACAACCCCCTTTTCAATTAAACATTACTAGTTCCAGGAACCCACCCATAATCCGATTATCTAAGGATTAACAATAATAATATAAACACCAAAAATCAACAAAGGGTCAACATTACTTACAACAGTAATTTTTCACCCCAGATAGCAAGATTAAATATGTTTATCCATCCAGACTCCGTGTGAACACCTAATTTTTGACCGAACCTAAAAAATTGACACTTTTTATTTAGTAATTAAATATTTCTTTTAGGTCTAAATTAAATACTTTGGTTTTATCTTATTTTTAGTAAGTTTATTTTAAAAGATTTGAAAAGTAGAAAGAGAATCATATTTTAGGATAAGTTTTGTTTTTACATTCCAAAAAAAAGGAAATTTTCAAAAGTATATAACTTCTTTTAATTTTAGTTTTTGATAAATAATTTAGTGATTTTATTATTTTATTTTCTTAATCATATTTTTAGGACTAGTTATTTAAATTTTTTATATTTTTATTAGTTCAAATTAGTTAGCTAATATTTTTACCATTATATTTTATTTATATCATTAATTTTTAAAAGAAAAAGAAAAGTAACCTACCCAACCTCCCACTAACCAAAACCACCCCATTATCCTAAACTCACCCACACTCCCTCACGTCTCATTTTCTCACGGCACACACATCAGACAACACTCACATACCATTATATATAATACCAAACACACTCACATGGACACACAAAAAACACACAAGAAAAAAAAGACGAGAGGAAAATGAGCAAAAAAGATAAGAGGAGAAAAAGAGGGCAACAAGAAAATAGCAGCCTCCATTATTTTTGTCCAAGAAATCATCATTTTCGTGTGTGAGATTTCGTCGAAATGTCCAGTCGTTGGTTCTATTCAAAGTCATTGGCAAATGCTCCGGCCAAGAGTTTTTCAGTCGTTTGAGTTGTTGTAATATCGGCTCACGTTCATCTATATAAAGGTCCCTTTTTATCTTTGTTATTTCAGTTATGTTTCGTTTCAATGTGTTTAAATCTATTATTTTTATTTTAACTAATGTTATAGATTATTATTTTTTATTCTTTAGTTGAGTGACTCGCTACGTGATTGAGTTATTCTAATAAGATTTGCCTTATGAACATAAATATAATTGCCTCATGATGAACTTAAATATAATAATGTGAAGAATTATGTGTTGATATAGTTATTTCTTTACTGTCAAAAGAAATCGTGATTTTGGATTAATTAAATAAAATCATATTTTTTCAAAAGAGAGTGCTTCGTTGTACAACTTTAGGATTGTGTCTTTCCCTTTAAACTATTTCAGGAATTCATGCTTGAATATCTTGGGTTAGCAGTAGAATTTCTTTAATTGTTTTGGATAAAGTTAGTTAATGTGAGAATTTTAAGTATTCTTTTTTATGTGTCTTAGATCAAAATCTTTTCTCTAGCTATACATGATGTATATTTTGAGTTGCCAGAATTATATTCATTTCTCTTATAAAGTAGTAGTGATGATACGAGGACAGTAGGACTTTGGCCTTTATCTTGTTTAAGTTACATTTTTATTCTTAAGATTTCTATCACTTTGTTATTTAATTGGACCATTTGGAGTACGATTAAGCCAATAATAATAATAGGTAAATATAATTGCACTTAAGAAATATAAATTATGTGTACAATTATAATTCTTGAGTAGCAAAAATTAACAAATTATTCAAGAAAGTTATGTGTGAGGTTACGCTCCTTAGCCCCTCGATCAAATAATTGTGAGACGGTTGAGTAGTATCAATAAAAAAAATGGGACATAAGCATTAGTTTCAAGCCACATAAACACCTTTTTATTTAAGGATTAATTTAAGCCAGATATAAGTCAATAAAGCAACCGTGCTAGAACCACGAGACTCGAGGGATGCCTAATACCTTCCCCTCGGTCAACAGAATTCCTTATCCGAATTTCTAGTTTGCAGACCAATATTAACGAGTCAACTTCCTTTTGATTAAGAATTCAAATAAGGTGACTTGGAACACCATAACTCAATTCCAAGTGGCGACTCTGTAAATAAATAATCCCTTTTTCAAAACGTCACTTTAATTGGAAAAACCTTTTCAAACTATCTTTGAGGTATGGAAAAATAGGGGTGTGAGACTCCGTGCCTAAAGGCCTAATCATAAAATCTTCCGTCAATCTACAACATATTATGCCTCAAAAATTAGGTCTAAACTACTCAGTTAAACCTAGCCTACCTGGATGCCAAGCAGTTTCTGCAGAAGTCTGAACACAAACTTCTGGCTCTATAAAAGTGAATTCTAACGAGAACTAGGCATGGAATCCATGGGTTTTACCCTATCCGAGTGAAAATCCCTTCTCTCCATTACTTCCAAGCCAAGAGGAACCTTAGGAGGGTTTTTGGAGCAACACTCATCCTTCTTGCAACTGAAGAGGAGAAATCAAAAATATAAAATCCATTTTCTGGTTTCTGATTCTGTCACCCCGCTATAGCAACCTGCCAGCTTCTATGGCGATGATGCTATAACAAGAAAATTCTCACTATAGCAGAATGATGTCAGTCCGAGTAAAATTTTAAATTCTGAATTTTTTTGTCGTGTCACCCCAAATTAATTTGAGAGCGTATTTCAATAGTCCCCGTGACCTACAATGAGATGTCTTTTAATAACGACGGAATAGGTCGTTACAACAAATACCAATTGAAACCTTCTTGGTTCTAACTTTTCTTGCTTGTGTTATTTTAGCCGGGTCAACAACATCAAATTACCTTGTTGAGATACCAATTGGAATCAAGAGATACCAATTGGACTCAACCCACACAAGTCAGCAACAGACAACACGAAGGGAACAAAGGAAATGGAACAATTTCCTAAAATGCTTCATAGCTTTCCAAAGATTAGATGTGGTCAATCTAAGATTAAATGTTCTACTAGACCAGAGCTTTCTCGTTTCTTGCAACTTTAGCTTGATTGTGATCTAAGAACAAAATGCAAACACATAATCAACCAAAATGGCCTAAATATCGTGGATTACATCTTAATCTCAAACCCCATGCCAATTTCATGATCATTTCTCCCATTTCAGGGCTCTCCCACTATAATTTCACCTAATTACTACCAACTCCATGGTGACACTAGTGAATTATGATAAAAGAATCCTAAATAAGCAACTTAACCTGATAATCCAAGGTTTTATGCCCTAACATTCTCCTTTACACCAGAAAATTCATCCTAGGTTAAGTTAAACCGTCCCCAAAGCCTGTAACTAACGATTCTAAGCCACGGAAATTAAAGTACTAGTTTACGGGGATAAAATACTTACCTTTACGAATAATTTTGGTGGAAAAATAATGAAGTTCGCCTAAAATTGTCTCTACCTTCCCCAAAATGCTTTTGTGAAATAATGAGCATTTTGGAGAAGTTTCTGTATTTATAGCGATTAATCTCGCTATAGTGGCACCGTCATAGAGGCCCAATTCTGCTATAGCAGCACCATCGTAGCGGCAGCGTCCTGTTATAATGAAGTTGACCGACTCTGACTCCTGTTATAGCGAGAATTTTTTTATTATAGCGGCCTGTCACCCGCTATAGCGGGTGTCACGGGAGAGAAACTCAGAAATCCTTCCAGTTTTGCCCATTCACAACACACCCTCCAAACATGACATCCTGGACTAACCTTTTTACATCAAGTTTGATATCGAAATTTCTTCTCACCCGAATTTAGTTCTGAAAAGTTCTACGGACTCCTTAATGCCTTATCTAATAGAAAAATAAGTTCAAACTTAATTATTTTGCCCAATCCTTTCTCGAATTGCCCTAGACCTCACCTCACTCAAATTTTATTCTAGACTAGACTACTCCAAAATTTTCAACTCCCCAATCCGAAAGAATTTCTAACCTGATTTCTTGTACGATTAGCTCGTCCATAATGACAGAAAGGGTCATTATATTTCTCCATTGAAGAAGATTATGAGATTCAGTTAAAAAGAAAAACTTAGTCCTTGATTTATTGGACCATATGAAGTACTTAAGAGGGTTGGCCCAGTTGCTTATAAATTATCTTTGTCACCTGAGTTAGACAAGATCCACAACGTATTCCATATTTCTGTACGTAAAAGATATCGCTCATATCCATCTCATGTTCTCCCTGTTGAATCCATTAGTGTTAATCCTGACTTGACATATGAAGAAGAACCTATCCAGATCTTAGCATGTGAAGTAAGGCAACTTAGAAATAATAGAATTCTCTTAGTGAATGTACTTTGGAAAAATCATGCTAGCAAAGAAGCCACCTGGGAGTGAGAGGTGTACATACAAACTGAATATTTGCATTTGTTTCGGGACTAGAATCAGGTAAATTTTGGGGCAAAATTTATTTAAGGGGGAGAAGGTTGTAACACCCTAAAAAAACTAAATTCACACATTAATAGACCATTCCTTGAGAATAAGAACATCCTCTACTTCACGCTTTTTAAACTCAAATTTTGTGACGTTTAAAAATTTGATTAACTTGAATTGTGATTGTATTTTAAGATATTGTATTGGGGTATATATGTAAACTACTAAAACTATATTTATCTTATAAATAGTACTAAAATAGAAGAGATTTATTCACACTTTGGGCAGCCAACCTTCTCAATTTTTGGCAGCCACTTTTTCTTGTATATATATAAATTACTTTTGTTCCCAAGTATAACACCTCATCTCCAATTTTTGGTTCCTTAAGGCTGAGAAAACCTCCAGAATAATCTCTCAATCATATTACCCCATAAAATTACCTATAAAAACTTGTTCTTTCAGCTAAAACTCAAGACAATCCCTCCCTTATGGTAAGTCACCCAAACTCATTTTTGAAACTATGTAGTTGTTAGTAATTTTAGAATATCTTATTGTGTAGAGATATGTTTTGAGTGAACAAATATATTTGAAAAGATATTACATAGATATACAACTCTTATGCATATGTCAAAATCTGGTTTTCCTGTTATGGGATCAAAAAAGGGGACACAATACAGAAAAAGTTATGCCCAGTTTTTTCGATTTAGAAACCTTCTATGTACTGATGTTAGTGTTTTAATCATATATTTTTGTACGAAATATATTTTGTTATTGTTCTTGACTTCTGGAAACCCTAAAACATGTACCTACAACTTTTGTGAAGACTATAAAGTCTAATTTTTTCATTTACCTACTAAATATTGAGTCACAATACAAGGCAATCAGGCTGTCCAAATTTACTGTTTTGGGAATTTGGTGTGATTTGCATAAACTAGGCTCACTTTTGATGTCTATCTTGTTCATTTTCACCTATTGAATTCACTGAATTAAATGGGTATTTGTTTGTGTATTCAAGGTGTTTATACTCTTGTACAAGCTAAAAGAACTTATTTGAGGAAGTTGACGCATTTGTTGGTCTACGATTTGAACTCTTCAAGTTGTGGTAGGACTGTTTATGTGTTAAAAAGCTAAAGTTTGTGTACATTGTGAAACTTGCACTCTCATTACTTGTTGGAGTATTTCAACTATTATCTTGAAATTTTTGCTTACTTTATCGTGACCTAATATCGTCTTATTAGTATTTCTAAATTATTGAGAGATATTTATTAATTCACCAATTATATGAATAGCTTGATCATTTTATATTCTTGCTGGGACTTTGTTCTTCTTGTGACAGTGACTATGTTATTGTATTGGCATGCCTCTTGATTCGGATCTTTGACCATCTTGACTTTGGATTTGTGGTTCGTCTTAATTATGGAAATTATCCATTTAAGTAAGAACTAGAAAGTCATTTTTAATATGATTCTGATTCTCTTCATTATTAGGTTATCGGCCCTACTTGATACAGGGCTTCGGTCCTTTTTGATATTTGATTATTCTTAGTGTGACAGACTGACGTACATATTAGGCAAAATTTAGTATTCGACATCTCGTGAAATAGTTCCATGAAATTTCTTGATACTTGAGCCTTTGAATGCCAAATTTGATACTTGTAATATACTTGTAAACTTGATTTCTATTTATATGTTACATTTGAGCTACCAATAATTTAGAAGGGAATTGGAAAATCTAATGTCTCCAAGTCCAAAGTTTATACACCAGGATGCTTATGGGATGCATTCCAATTTTGAATTCGGTGACCATGTTAAAGAAACTCTCAATGATAACTCTAGAATTTTTCTTTAAACATTTGGAAGCTGCTAGTCAGCCTTTATATGACAGGAGTCTGCACTCCCAATTGTCTATTGTTGTTAGGTTATTAAGTATCAAATCAAATTGAAATACTCCTCATGGGACAATGAACTCTGTGGTTGACCTTATGCATGAATTAGTTGATCCAAATCTAGAGATACCTAATAATTTCTATAAGGCAAAGAGATTGGTGTCAAATTTAGACCGTCATCAATTAGAATTGATTTTTGTAAAAATAGATGCATGATATACTATAAGGATGATGTTGATCTAAAATCTTATAAGTTTTGTGGAAGAGATCATTTTAAGCGGGCTCCTAGCGAAAAGAGAGTTGTTGTTAAGGCGATGTTTTACTTACCTCTTGTATCAAGGTTAAAGAGGTTGTATGCATCAAATAACTTCTCCTCATATGAGATGGCACCATGAAAATAAAAGATCACCTGGTATTATGTGTCATACATCAAATAGAAAGTGTACGACTATTTTTTAACGTGATTTAAAAATTACGTAAGTGTTACAATATTTTCAAAATGCACATCATTAAAAAGTCCACATTTATTGATGTTAGTTTCATATTTCTCATCTAACTATAAATTTATGATACAAATGTTAGTTTCATATGTCTCAACTAACTATAAGTTTATGATACAAGAAATGACCAATTTGACCATTTTTTTGAAGGATTTATCTTGGAAACCCACTAAGATCTATTTGATGGATAAATATCACATAAATAGTTTTAAATTCAATATCGAAGAACGCTTCAAGCATAAAAAAAAGTAATAATAATGGGGTTTGAATTAAAGGTGGTGATGACAGCTAGGATGGGATTGATTATTATGGGGTACTCATGGAGATTTTAGGAATTGAGTATTCTGGCTGGCCAGAAAAAAGAATTGTATTGTTTCGATGCAAGTGGTTTGATCCAATCCCAAAAAGAGGTACTAGTAAAGTCAAACAATATAACATCATTGAAGTAAAGCACACAAGGGAATATGGGACTTATAATTCTTTTATTATTGCACAAAACATTAAACAAGTTTATTATGTTATTTATCCCTCGCGTCCAGATAAGTCTGATTGGTAGGTGGTAATTAAAACCAAGTTTGTGAGTAGGGTGGATGTTGAGAATGTGTTGGATGTTGCGTAATAGACCGACGACATATCAAATGTTCACCAAACAGTGGATGTTGAGTTAGAAAATAATTTAGAGCATCATGAACACATATTAGAATAGATTAATATAGAAGAAATACAGATGATAGCAAATGAAGAGGTAGATGAATCATATATGAAAAGGAAACAACCGGTGAGGAAGAATGGTCAAAAGAGGAGGATGGGGATGAGGGGGAATAGCGATTAGTATGTCAGTTCTTTTTATACTTAGATATATTTATATACTTTATTCTGCTTCTATATTATTTTATATTGAAATACTTAGGAATATTATTGTGTAGATGGCAAGTGGTTATTCTATAAGAGTATTGATAATGCTCCTATCCTTGGTAGCATGCATTCTCAATCATACTACAACTGATTTGGTAAGCTATGTGTTCGGTGCACGAAAAACTGCCTCAATCCCCTAAATTTACTTGCTGCAACCTTTCGATTGCCCGAAATGCTATTTTCCTTACACTACCAACCTTGTAGTCCATGTTCTACGAAAACATTGCCCATAGAGTTTTTTGTTTCTCCAGATTCCATACCCATTTGTGGGGAGCCCTCTTTGCAATGATCACATTTCACCACAAACATCAATTTCACCATTATATCTTCAAAGTCACTTCATCAATTGACTTTTATTTTGTATACTTAATATTTTGATATCCAATCCTCAATTCTCCTTTTTTGAACAGTGTTCCATCTGAGCAAGTTGAATGTTTTGCTTTCCTTGTTTCCTTGCCATGAAAAATCTCTCCTTTATTTGTCTAATTTTTTCAGTCTTGCAGGGCATCATGAATAAGGATATAATGTATATTGGAGTAGAATCCAACACACTTCAATGAGAATCAACTGTCACTTAAGTGAAAGTTATTGGTTCTCCAAATTGAGAAGTTATTCTCACATCTTTGTTTCAGGGTCGATCACGTTTATAGAAGTCAACAATAGCTCCCTGTCAAATGGTATCAGCCTTGTGTTTATCCCTGAAGGTAACCACGGATAGAAAGTAGGAAGATCTTTTGTTTGATTACACTCCAAGATAGATGATAAACCCTGAAGATCTTGGAGGAGATGAGTGCACTGGAGAAGAACGAGACATGGGAGATTGAAATTATTCTGCTTTTGGACCGATTCACATGTAATCCTGAAACAGCTTCGAAAACATTAAAGAACAGTCATTGTCTTGCCTCTGGTCCACCAAAAACGATAGCATCATCAGCACATAATACATGTGAGATTTACATCATTGCATTTTTCTGTCCCCTCAGTTTGCATCGAAATCCATTAATTTGTGAACATCACTTACCCCTAAACGAAAGTCAAACTTGGGAAACCTTTTGACATTGTATGAATCTAAATACTGCACTGTGACCGTCACAGGGAGACTAGTGAAAAAAATTAGCCTTCCACCTAGATAGAAAAGGGGATATCAGGTCACTTTGTCATTGACCTGGGTCTTTTAAAGGGTTCCCCTGTCCAGAAACAAGTAACATTAGTAGCAGCATCTATTCTTATACTTCCTTCAGGAAATGTTAATACCTTTTTTCTTTCTTTTGGCGACATGTTAATACCAGTACGAGTCTAGATTGGTCAAGGAAGTGTTTCAGTTTCCTCGAAGTTTTAGTTTCGAGATGATTGGTGAGATGGTTAAGTAGAGTAATGCTTTCATGATCATCAATCATCACTTGTTATGAAATTCCGCTAACCTAACCAGCCAAGAAGATTTAATTTCCATCAGAACAATATCATTTCAATACTGAATGATCTGCTTCACTTCCAATCGTGCCAAATTGTTGTACAATATTACAAAACAAAACAAACTTTACCTTCCAGAATATAACATCATAAGATTAATGTAACCAACACACTAATCTAGACTACCTGAGCAAAAAAACCTTGATGGTTGCTCCATATAAACTTCCTCAGAAATTCTCCAGGAAGGCAATCATGATGGTTCCTCCCTATAAAGTTCCTTAGAAAGTTATCCAACTAATGAAGAGATCAATAGAGCATAGCCTCCATACAAATAAGGAGGCGAACAGATGCAACTTTGGCTTCTGATTAACTCTTTTTTTCACAAGCAATCGAACTTGAAGGCCATCTCGTCTTCTTCTGACAGTATCATACCAAGCGACATTCAACTGTAGCTTTACAATATGGTGAAGGGACTATCCCCCAAGTACCATTATCATGTAGATTATAGTCATTTCCTCGACCATAGTTTGATGCCAACCAAGATGGCTCATTACTTCTGCCCCCGTCTTATGTATTAGGACAATAGATAATGTTTTAATGGAAGCATGATATGAAGTGGTAAATAGGGATAACTGAAGAAATTATAAATAGAGTGAACATTGCAAGTGGATCTAATACCTCTAAAAAGGATAATTGGAAGCAGAGTCCCGTTTGCCAAGGGCTCAACCGGAAGAGGGTGATATTGAAGAAGGCAATAAAGACACTGGAAGTAGTCCGCAGACATGTATCATGAAAAAAAATCGACCAGATTAACACGTATGGGAGTTGATCAAGTAAAACTCGAAGAGACAATAGGGTTGGCATTACCAGCCATGCTGATGCTTGTTTATTTAAGTGAGTTTTGCTGAAATATATTAAAAGCTAGGGGTGAGGCTGCATATACACCACCCTCAAATTTCACTTGTGGGATTACATAAGGTATGTTGTTGTTGTCGTTGTTGTTGTATATTAAAAAGTCTTGGAAAATGTCGAGTATCCTGAAATAAATTATCAGTAGGTGTTCGGGATCATAGCACTATTGCCTTTTCGGAGATAGAAATATCACAAAGAATACGCCTGATTGACTTGGGCTGAAGTTTGTCTTTTCCCGAGATGAGATCTTGTGACCGGAACTGGTCAGCCAAACACGTGGAGGAAGAGTACATGGATTCTGATATGAGTACCAAGTGAGAGCTCTTGTGCTGCAAAACAGGCATATGATAGATTAAATAACAAGCGGTTAGAAAAGCAATCTCTGCAAACAACAAATGAGAACACAAGTATGAAAAGTAATGTGCAAGCTCTTTCAATGAAACATCTATATTTTTGCTCACGTACCCCACTTTATTCAAGTATACAACCACAAGATAACAAGTGAAGAACCACTTAGGAAGATTGATGTTCCAAAAATGCTCTCATTCATTAGCACTCACTTCTCGATAGATAAACCAATTTGATTGCTAATTTCTGAAAGATAGAAGATAACTCATATCGATTTTTATTGAGAATAACTAGTGCAACGAAAATAGACATCAAATAAAAAAGGAAAGTATTGAAAGCCTACAAGTGGATTAACACAACTTGAACCTCATGTGTGAGTGGACAACCTCAAACATGGCACAAACAAACTATTGACTTAATTTGGGAAAAAGCACCAGTGTGTTCTCGAAAGTCGAAACTGACACAACTCAGACTTCAACCAAGACAAACAGAGAGATTCAGGGTCATCTTCTAAAACTTGAAGATACTCGTATATCCCACCTACTGTGAAGAAAATTAGATGAGTCAAAAAAAGTGAAAGCAACGGGCGTCTCTAAACAGGATAAATTATACAAGCCCTGTGACTTGTGTATTATTCCAATCATATCATTTCAATTTATAGAACAAATTACGTTGAGGTTAATCTAATACTCCCTCCGTCCATTTCCATGTATGTGCCCTTACTTTCCTTTTTAGTCCGTTTCAAAAATAAAGCCATTTTCTATATTTAGTAACTCCTTCATTCCAATATCTCACATGGCATGTTTAGACCACAAGCAAAGGCGAATCTAGGAATTTAAACTAATGGGTTCCCAATTAAAAAAAATTATACAAAAAACGAGTTAAAAATGACCCTTGCAGAGGTTCGACCCCGCGTACAGCAGCCTTAAACGATTTAGCAAGGTCCTCCAAGGCCGCTACACCAACTACCAACTTTGGTTATGGGTTCCCATCAATGTATTGTTATACGTTTAATCGATTTTTTAATATAATTATAAGGTCCCCGAAAATGTTAGGGGGTTCCCGGGCACCCCCTAACTCTACTGTAGATCCGCCCCTGACCACAAGATTCAATGGACATTTTGGTGCATTTCACAAATCTTTAGTTTAAGACCACAAGATTTAAAAGTATTAGTTACTTTCTTAAATTTTGTGTGCAATCAAAGTAAGACGCATAAAATGAAATGGAGGAAGTAATAGATATTACTAATTATACAAGGGCATTCAGGTACAAATAAGAGAAAAGCCAAAGGAGGGAAGAAAGAGCCTCACCTGTTCTTTTAACTAGACCATCAGATAAGGTGAGCGTAGAAGATAGGAGAAGAACTAAATTAAGGACAAAAAAAGAGTTACATTACCAGGATGTGATTCAAGGACGGATAACCAGAGTCCAAAAGATGAACATTGTGTTAAAAGCGAATAATTGAAGGTTAGACGATGCAAGCAACAAGATAAGGATGATCACTATTCCCTTGTCTGATACCGGAGATAATCATCATAATCATGGTAATAAAATGAGCCGTATGATCCTTCAAATCAGGTAAAGGAAAGATACACCACTAGTCTGATCCAAGTTGCCAGTATGATGGAGACAACCGTTGCTATGTGGAGATTTTCCATGAAGAGACCAATAAGAATCCACTTGTATATCTTCCCTTATCACAGTAAGAGCAAGGCTTCAAACTCTTGACCTTTCTTTCGTTAAAGTTGTTACTGATTGTTTGTGCCGCCATAACAATTGTTCCTCAAGCGATTACCCCATGTGCAATTGAGGAGATGCGCAGAAGTCTAGCAAAGATATCTTCGGACACGTGTATGTAGTAATCTTGGCCTTGAACTGAATTATCCAATCTTGATCCAACCAATGCCAGAATCATAAAAACAATTGTCCCTCTACTGCTTGGGCACTACTCAAAAGAAGGTTGAATTCCTTCAGAGTTTTGACCTAACCTAAATAGCATGACATGTACTGGTGCTGGCTGAGGACGAACCATGTTAGATACATGTACAGAATCTGCTGGATGTCATTGCTCAATATGCTCTAGCTTTGGCCCAGATTTTGCAAAAAGTTCTGCAAGATTGGGAAAGGTTGATCAGCTTATGATAGTAGAATGCCAATTGTGCATCTTCTTTAATCCAGGACTGAAATATCTGAGAACTTTAGACTCGATTATACGTCATCCACGAACCATACTTGCACCGATACCGCCCAAGAAACATAATTTCCACGGCCTGGAACTCAACATTAGTATATAGTAAACAAGGGACTTGAGGGTAAAAGAGGTGCTCTGATAATTGAATTCTCGGACTTTTTTCCTTCTCATTTTTTTTTCTTTTGTTAATGATAAGAAAGAAAGCACTCAAAAGAAAACGAAAAGAAAGAAGATAACTTTTTCCAGTGACCTCACAACTTGCGCTCTTCACCGAAGACTTAAAGCGATCAAAAGTAGAATCGAAGAGAATAACAATCATCAAAGTGAAATGGCAGAAATTTGAAGAAAAATCAGAGATTGAAAGAGAAAGGAGGAGGTCCAACCGATACCAAGGACGCCATAAACTCTTGAGATCCCAGCGCAAGGAGTAAGCTAGGATGGGTCAGGAAGTTCAGCAAATCTTGAATAAGTATATGTCGACGAGAAATGACGTCACATGTCGACACATGCTCACCAATGACAAGGGAGCGCACCGTGTGTAAAAGCCAATAATGGGCTTTGGATGGTGGTGTTGCCACAGGGGAATAGAAAGAATCACATGATACCCTATCGTGATAGAAGCAACAATAGGATAGGAGTGCACATGTTTGCAACTAAACTCTTCTCTGACTAGAAGAGCTGGGCCTAAGACTTTGAAGCGAGAGCTTTCGATCCTCTGTGTTAGAATAGGAATAGGAATAGTATAGAGAATCCTACTTGGTAAAGGATTGTATATAGGGTCTCTGTGTAATAATGTAGATACACAATTCAATAATAATTCTCCTGTATTTCTCACATGGTATCAGAGCACAGAGCATTGGTGAGAAACTTCAGGAAGAAAACTCAGACAGTCACCCTGCGTCAATTCCGGCGACTGTTGAGGCTGATTTGCATCATCTTCGATTTTGTGGGTGTTGTGCGAAAACCAACACTACCACGAGGCTCGAAAAGCTCAGGCGACAAAACCCCAACCAGAACCACCGTAAATAACACCTCACGTTCTCTCACGCACCGTCCAAAGGTGAGGTTTACCGGCGAGATCTGTGTCATGCGCCAGGAGCGTGAGAGAGTTTCCGATCGATTTTCTAAGTTGTTCTTCTTCTGTTGGAGTCGTCCAGGTCTTTCGACCAAATTCGACAGTTTTTTCCCAGATTCCAATCCCTAGAATTAGGGCTCCGGCAATTTTAGGCTTTTTCCAATCTTTTTTTTTTGAAGAAATATTTTTCTCTCAGCGTGGCCTAGAGATTCCGAGCTGACCCATCCCATTCTCTTCAAGATCCGGTCATTTTTTTCTTTAATGACGAGTTTTCCAGCGAGACTTGAATTGTCAAACATCTAGATCTTTGTTCTTGCTGCTTTCAAGTCAAATTTTACAAGATGTCTTTCGGGTGTGATATTTTTGGCTCCAAAAATACGGGAATTGGAAGTTCAATCTCTATGATCACTTCAGAACCATTAATGGGAAGTTCAAATTATTTAGCTTGGGCTTCCTTGGCCACTTAACGAACAATGCTAGAGTGGTAGATGAAAAGGCAAAGTCTAATGAGGAAGACGTGACAGCCAAAGCACAATGGGAGAAGGTTGATGCTTAATTATGTAGTCTCCTATGACGATCTATTGATTCCAAGTTGATACCCTTGTTTTGCCTATTCCAGACATGTTATTCAGTTTGGGAAAAGGCTCGTGCTTTATACACTAATGACATATCTCGCCTCTATGATGTGATATCTCAGATGACCAACTTAAAGAAACAAAAATCCGATATGTCTACTTACATGGGACAGGGGCAGGCAGTCATGGAGGAAATTGAAACGTTCATGCCAGTCACTACGAAGGTGGAAAAACAACAAGAGCACAGACAGACGTTGTTTCTAGTTCTTACACTTGCTGGACTTCCTACTGACCTTGATTCAATATGTGATCATATTTTAGCTAGTCCTACGGTTCCTACAATTGATGAATTATTCTCTCGTCTACTTCGTCTTGTCGCGCCTACCCGTCACAAAGTGGTTTCATCACCTACCATCTACTCCTCTGTTCTCACATCTCAAACCATAGAAAAACGAACATCTCAGTCTATGGAGAATCGACGAGGGGGAGGTCGTTTTGAAAGATCTAGATTTAAGTGTAGTTATTGTTATAGGCTTGGACACACTCGTGACATATGTTATACTTTGCATGGTCAACCACCAAATAATGATCCTATTGTTCAAAAGGAATATAATGAGTTCCTTCAGTATCGAGCAAGTAAGCAAACATCTCCACAAGTAGCCTTTGTTGCTCAGCCTAATCGACCATCCAATAATGCTCATATTGCTCAGACAGAATTTGATGAGTTCCTTCAGTATCGAGCCAGTAAGCAGGCATCACCACAAGTACCCTCGGTTGCTCAACCTGATGCTTCTATTGCTGGTAATTCTTTTGCTTGTGTTTCACATTCTAGTACTCTTGGATCATGGATCGTGGACTCAGGCGCTTTTGATCATATCTCTGGTAACAAATCACTTCTTCCAACATTGTTTATTCACAATCTCTTCCTCCTATTACTTTAGCCAATGGGATCAAAACAAAACCAAAAGGAGTGGGACAAGCCAAACCCCTAATTTGTCACTCTAGACACTGTTCTTTGTCCCTGATTGTCCTTTTAATCTTGCATCTATTAGTCGTTTGACGTGTGCCCTACATTGTGGCATAACATTTTTTGATTTTTTTTTCGATTGGCACAGGACATGAATCACAAGGCCTTTACTATCTTACCTCTTCAAATTCCTTCACAGCATACTCCGTTACAGATCCTCCAGACTTAATTCACAAACGTTTGGGACATCCGAGTCTATCCAAGCTACAGAAAGATGGTGCCTAGTTTGTTTAGTCTATCCACATTAGATTGTGAGTCGTGTCAACTTGGGAAACACATCCAAGCTACATTTTCACGTAGTGTTGAGGGTCGTTCAGAGTCTATTTGTTTATTAGTTCATTCTGATATTTGGGGTCCTAGTAGAGTTAGTTCACCCTTAGGATTTCGCTATTTTGTTAGTTTCATTGATGATTATTCAAGATGTACTTGGGTTTTCTTAATGAAAGATCGTTCTGAGTTATTTTCTAGGCTTAAGTCATCAACGGCCCCTTAAAGTTGTCCACATAATTCACTTGGACACCTCAACTAGCACTAGTACCTATTGAACACCTTGACTATCTAGAACATTGTTCCTATTAGACATTTTTTAATAATCAACAAAAATGTGAAGTGTGTGTAACATACTCGCGATGATGTGGCAAAAATGACAAATTAAAAGCTGACATGTGGCATTGGGGGGCCCAAAATAATTGTTAAAAATAATTACTAAGTTAAAAAAAAAAAACAAGTTCCGCCTCCACCCCATCCCCTCCCTTCATCTTCTTCTCCATTGACAACTATTCTACCCCTTTCTTCTTCATCTTCTTGTCGTTGAGGTTCTCTTTTCCAAACCAACAAAACTCAACTTCTTTTCTTCAAATTGATTACAGATTCATTTTTTAAAAAGGAAAAATTATTTGATATGGGAGAGAGCCTGGTACAAGAGTGAGGGAGAAAGGGAGTTTGCCGATGGTGAATCATTTCGAAATCGACGGCGAGGAGAAATGAAAAGGACCCAAATTAATTTTATCGAATTCTTTGATATCACTTTTGATAAGTTCAATAATTTTACATTTTAATTTGAGTGGAGATATGGTTCAGAGGTGGCCGGAAATGGAGATGGACGGACGTCGTCCAATTTTTTTAACTCCGATGCTAAAAATCTTCTTTCTTCTTCCTTCTTGCAGATTCAATTAATTGATTCAGATTTATTTTTTATAAGGATTGAAAAGAAATAAAATAGCAAAAATAAAAAAAGTACAGAATTAAAAAATGCAAGAGCTTTGAGAATTCAAAAATAGAGGGGAAGAAGATGACAATCGGTGGTGGGGTGGGGAGGGCTTTTCTTTTAATCATTATTTTTTTTAAAATGAATAAAAAATTCTTTTTAAGTTATTTTTAGTGCCAAGTGTCAATGGAAGAAAAAAAGTGCAAATTTTTCAGAAAAAAATAAAAATAAAACATTATTTGGGATCTATCCACGCGCTCAACACAAGTGAGAAACACTTCCTTTGCCACATCAGCACTTTGTGTTTAATAGGTACACGTTTTGAATACTTTAGGTGTTCAATAGGTACTAGTCCTAGTTGAAGTGTCTAAGTGAATTTTCCGGACAACTTTAAGGGGTTGTCGATGACTTAAGCCTATTTTCTATATTCATACGTTTTTGTGTAGAAAAACAAAATCAATTTAGTGTTTCTATTCGTACTTTTCATAGTGATAATGCCTTTGAATACTTATCCTCCCAATTTCAGGAGTTTATGACTCACCAAGGAATTATTCACCCGACATCTTGTCCGTACACCCCTCAGTAGAACGGTGTAGCAGAAAGGAAGAATAGGCATATCATTGAGACTGCTCGCACTCCTCTCATTGAATCCCATGTTCCGCTGCGTTTTTGGGGCGATGCAGTCCTCACATCTTGCTATTTAATTAATAGAATGCCCTCATCTTCCATTCAAAATCAGGTTCCTCATTCCATATTGTTTCCTCAGTCACATCTCTACACTATTCCCCCTCGTTTCTTTGGGAGCACATGCTTTGTTCATAACTTAGCCCCAGGAAAAGATAAATTAGCCCCTCAAGCTCTCAAATGTGTCTTTCTTGGTTACTCTCGAGTTCAAAAAGGGTATCGTTGCTATTCACCTTATCTTTGTAGATACCTTATGTCCGCCGATGTCACATTCTTCGAATCTCAACCTTATTATACATCTTCTGGTCATCCTAATATCTCTGAGGTCCTAACCATACCCATACCTCAGGTCTTACCTATACCAACTTTTGAGAAATCTACAGTTACTTCTACATCTCCTGCTACAGTGCAACCACTCCTGACTTATCATTGTTGTCCACGTCCAGCATCAGTTCCAGATGATTCATGTCATGTGCCGGACCCTGCTTCTACTGCGGACTTGCCTCCTCCTAGCCAACTAATTGCACTTCAAAAAGGTATACGATACACCATAATGCTAACCCACATTATACTTTCTTGAGTTAACATCGTCTATCATCACCCTATTATGCCTTTGTATCATCTTTGTCCTCTATTTCCATCCCTAACACTACCGGTGAAGCACTTTGTCATCCAGGATGGAGGTAGGCTATGATTGACGAGATGTTTGCTTTACATACGAGTGGTACTTGGGAGCTTGTTTCCTTTCCTGCAGGTAAATCCATTGGTGGTTGCCGTTGGGTTTATGCAGTCAAAGTTGGTCCAGACGGTCAGGTTGATCGGCTTTAGGCTCGCCTTGCTGCCAAAGGGTATACTCAGATATTTGGGATGGATTATAGTGACACTTTATCTCCCGTGGCTAAAATAGCATATGACCGTACTTTTCTATCTATGGTTGTCGTTCGCCATTGGCCTCTTCATCAGTTGGACATTAAGAATGTTTTTCTACACGGTGATCTTGAGGAAGAAGTCTATATGGAGCAACCAAATGGTTTGTTGCTCGGGGAGAGTCTAGCAGCATGTATGTCGATTGAGCAAGTCACTCTATGGTCCAAAACAGTCTCCTTGAGCCTGGTTTGGTAAGTTCAACACAGTAATTCAGGAGTTTGGCATGACTCGTAGTGGAGTTGACCACTCGGTGTTTTATTGACATTTTGCACCAAATCTGTATATTTATTTGGTGGTTTACGTTGATGATATTGTTATCACCGACAATGATCAAAATGGTATCACTAATTTGAAGCAACATCTCTTCCAAGGATTCCAGATTAAAGACCTCGACTGACTGAAGTATTTTCTAGGTATTGAGGTTGCTCAGTCCAGATCAGGTATTGTTATTTGTCAACGCAAGTATTGCTTAGACATTCTTGAGACGACAGGAATGATGGGATGTAGACCCATTGACACTCCTATGGATCCGAATGCTAAAATCCTGCCAAGACACAGGAGTCACTCAGTGATCCTGGAAGGTATAGGCGGCTGGTTGGAAAGTTGAATTATCTCACAATGACTAGACCTGACATCTCCTTTCCTGTGAGTGTTGTAAGCAATTTATGACGCCCTATGTGATAGTCATTGGGATGCAGTTGTTTGTATTTTGTGATATATAAAATCAGTTGCAGGTAAAGGACTACTCTTCGAGGATCGAGGCCATGAGCATATCATTGGATATACAGATGTTGATTAGGCTGGACCACCCTCTGATAGACGTTCTACATCTAGATATTGTGTTTTAGTAGGAGATAATTTGGTGCCCTCAAAGATTAAGAAATAGTGTGGTTGCTCGATCTAGTGCAAAAGTAGAATATCGAGCAATGACGGTTAGAAACTTGTGAGCTAGTTTGGATCAAACAGTTGCTGAGAGAACTAAAATTTAGAGAAATCAGTTAGAGGAACTTGCGTGTGATAATCAAGCGGCCCTTCATATCGCATCAAATCCAGTATTTCATGAGAGGACTAAGCACATTGAGATTGATTGTCACTTTGTCAGAGAAAAGATACTCAGTGATATTGTTACAAAATTTGTGAAGTCGAGTGATCAACTTGCAGATATCTTCACCAAGTCCCTCACGGATCTTCGTATTAATTACAAACAAGCTAGGTACATATGACTTGTATGCACCAGCTTGAGGGGGTGTGTTAGAATAGGAATAAGAATAGTATATAGTGGTAATGGATTGTATATAGTGTCTATATATAGGGTCTTGGTGTAATAATGTAGATACACAATTCAATAATATTCTTCTCCTACATTTCTCTCTGCACTGGCAAGCTGAGGCAAACAGTCCTCAGTTACCTACAGGTTGCCGCTTCCTAAAATTTCCTTCTTCATACAGCAGAAAATTAAGTTCTTGTCAAAAAAAAAAATACAGCAGAAAAACAAGTGAAAAACAAACCAACCACGACAGACCAAACCAAATCAGAACATGAGGAACAGGAGTACCTTCAGTGCTACTCAATCAACAACTCAACCAGCAAAACCCGCTGTAACGGCTACATTTCACAGTCAGCAGTCATACAGAAATCTTAGTGGGTAATCTCCAGTGCCTCACCTCTTTGTCAGCCTGGTGCAGCTATGCTGGGTCTGATGGCTTTCCTTCTCCTAATCTTGAGTTTTCTTACTGGAACTCTCCAGCCATTTACGGGGAATAAATGTGAGAAGAAACTGGAAAAGGAGAATAAAGACTCAGCTATTGAGAAGCCAGAACAAGTTAGTTATAATATAGGAGCGTGGCCTCTAGAGGTCTGACAAAAACGGGGAAACTAAATGAACATCACATGCCTTCAGAAAGTTAGGAAATTTTGACCAAGCGACTATATGGGACCATTTAAAACTTAATTTAGACAATAGACCTCTTAGAAATGAAGTTAACAAATACACATCAGCAAATATGGCTTCCAATTTCCTGATATCACAAGGTACAATTTATCCTGAGGAAAGATAGAGACTGACAAAAGAAATGCAGAACAGATAGCTGGCATCCTAGAATAATTTAATTCACAAGAGCTTATTGCCATCGAACCAGAGCAATGGTTATCACACAGATGTTACACATTTAATAAATTGTACAAAGTAATTTACTGCAAATTATTTTGCAGGGGAATTTATTTAATTTTTGAGAAGGTAACATATTTGTATATATATTTTAAATTGGACATTCCACTTCAAACCAGTGATTACAAAAAGTCATTCATAGATGATCCTACCATCCTATTTCTTCTTACAAGGAATCGAAAACATCAAAAATCAAAATATGGTCTTCTAAGTACATCCCTTTACACCAAATATGAAAAAGACCTAGACACCTCATTTTCAACTTCTGTATATTGCTAGATTTAGAGTGGAAATTGAAAAACAGGGATATTGTTTGCGGTCTCAAAAAGAAGACATAATTTCAATCGTTTAATCCAATGGCACTTAGCAGCTGAACAAATATGCAACCCTTATTGTGCATAAACAAATGCAAATAATGCAGAATGTTCAGGGGGGTGGATGCAAAACAGAATTCTAAACAGAACATACCCAAATTGCTAGACTAACAGAGAAAATGGCTTTAGAATAAAACCGTAATTACAAAAAGTCACTCACAGTTGATCCTACCGTCCTATTTCTTTTTTTTTTGAGAAGGTAACATTTGTATATATTGACTAAAACCAATACTTAGGTAGTACTGAAAACCATATTTACAGCTTATCAAAAAACAGGATAACTGAATCTAAACCTAGCAAGAACCTAGGATCTCTATAATTGATTCAGTATCCTCTAGGTACATCTGTTTGCACCAGAAACAAAAAAGTCTGATACAGTTCAGCTTGATCTTCTGTAGATCACAGCTTTTGCTCTCAAAACATCTAGCATTCCTCTCTTTCCAAATTGTCCACCATATACAAGCTGGGACAATTCTCCATCTGTCTCTGTCGAAAGCTCCCACACCTACCTCTTCCCAACTGTAAAGAAGGTCAGTGATTTTGTTAGGCATTGCCCACTCAAAACCCCTGAGAGTTGTAATCCTGCACTGTGAAAACAGATGGCTAACTATCTCAACCACCTCCACACAAATAACTCTCTTCAATCTTTCTGTCAACACCTTGGAAAGCAGCTTGTAGACACTGCCTATAAGACTGGTAGGTCTAAAATCTCTCAGTTCCTTAGCTCCAGTCTTCTTTGGAATCAAGGCTCTTCTCAAAGATACCATGGGCACGGAAATTCTTGAAGGTTTCCATGATATCCTTTCTAACTACATCCCAGCATTTGATGTAGAAAACCCATTGTAAAGCCATCTGGACCAGGAGCTTCGTCCATGGCACACATCTTCAAACATGAATACACTTCTTGTTCCTCAAACTCCCCTTGTAGACCTTCTCTTTCATCTTCAGTGATCATTGGGCAGTTGATCAAGTTGCTTGAAGGCCTCCAACCTGGTTTTTCAGAATACAGAACCCAATAATTTCTCTTTTGATTCTCTCTGGATCCATCACTGGTTCATCTTGAATCATCAATTGGTCTGTATTGTTGCTTCTTTTGTGTGCATTGCTGCTACAGTGTAAAGGGGTGCAGCTATGTTGCTTCTAAAACATCAAAAATCGAAACATGGTCTTCTAAGTACATCCCTTTACACCAAATATAAAAAAGACCTAGACACCTCATTTTCAACTTCTGTGTATTGCTAGATTTAGAGTGGAAATTGAAAAATGGGGATATGTTTGCGGTCTCAAAAATAAGACATAATTTCAGTCGTTCAATCCAATGGCACATAGCAGCAGAACAAATATGCAACACTTATTGTGAATAAACAAATGCAAATAATGCAGAATGTTCAAGGGGATGCAAAACAGAATTCTAAACAGAACATACCCAAATTGCTAGACTAACAGAGAAAATGGCTTTAGAATAAAAAACCATACCTCCATCCCCTGATGTAATCTGAATCCTAGTTTGAGTTAACAAGTGTTCCATCAAAGCAAACAAATGCAGACTAAATCTGTCATCATATTTCAAGTCACAGCTAAATTAAACCAAATACGATGATATACAAACATGAAGAGCAATGTCCCATTGCCATGATAGTCTGCGGAGATTAAAGATGCTTTAACGTTGACAATTTCTGACAGAATAATATCCTAGAGTCACAGGTAACAGAATGCATAGAATTTGGAGGTATATTTTACAAAATGATAAACATAAGTTCAGCTCTTCAGACTAATGAAAAACAGGAAAAAGGTCACCACATAGCATTCCCCAAAAATAGTACCGTCCCTTTAAGGTTTAACCATACAAACACAAAACAAACCTGAACTGTAATACCTTCCTGCATCATACAAAGACCAATATAGTCACCGTGAGTCCGTGACATCAGTTACACGATGATAGACGTTGAACATTTTGCCAAATAAGACAAATAAACAGAGCAGGCAAACATTCACTTAAGCATTATTATAATGGAAATAGAGGATGGATAACTTATAAAAAGTGATCTTATTGAAAAATCAAAATCTATGTACAGAAGATGTTCCCTGACCTGTATTGCTAAATCCAAAGTACAGTGTTTCTATGGTACTATGACTAGGGTACTGGTTGACCATTGTACAAAAAGATCTTTACAGCAGAAGTCATCAACTTATACGAACAAAACCCTTCCTTCCTCAAAGGATTCACGCAAAAATGTAGCGGTACACAGGTATCCCAAAGAATATGCAGCCCTAAATACAGACTGCACAGTCACACAACCCACATATAACTAGTGGTCATATCTGGACAACAAGATTTCTCCAGTGAAAGGTAATAAACAGGAATATACAGCAAAAGAAGCTTCAAACCATCATATTCAAGTCTGACAAATCATCCATTGGAATCTCAAGGCCCAAGAAGTCGTGATCTTGTAATCCGTCATCATCAATGTTCAACCATGAGCCTATGTCCTGTCCCTGACCACCAAGATCGTCAGGGTCACCTAAAACATCCATTCCTGGGAGTTGCAGGCCGGATAAGTCAATGGGATCCTCTAGTTCCTCCAGGTTACAACCAGTCCTATCATTTCCAGTGCCAGTGGCACTAATACCACTTGATTTGGCTATTGAAGATCCTGGCAATTTAGACTCTGACATCCTGCCAAAAAGCCCATTGACAGAGGTGGATAACTGAGCAGTTTTCTGCTTAGCTTTTGCCTTGGGCTTTCTTTCTCCCTTGACATTGGAAGAGGCAAGTCGACCACTTTTGGTTGTTCCGTTGCGGGATAATGCCTCTCTGCCGCTTCCTTTTCCTTCTCGGTCTCTCTCACTTCTCTTCCCTTTTGCACTGCTTAAAAGTGAACCACCTATGCCTGAAGAAACACCAATGGTAGTACCAAGAACATCATCCAACTCCCTCCGCTTGACCCTACTTACTTCAGAAGGTAAATTGGCTTCAAAGGACATGTCCTGGTTTAGCGATGGGCTCTGCTGTGCACCCAAAGCTGCAGAAGAGACATAACAAAACTAGACAATAAGAATTTAAGAGAGTGTTATACTCAATTAACACGCCTCGCTTCAGCATTAATAAATACCTGAAACTCTAGCTTCACCTGAACAGCCAGATGTGCTGATATAAGATTTTCCAGCTTCGCCATCGGTGTTCGAATCTGTTTGTCCATCACAAAGGCGGGATATCCCAGAAAGGAACATATCCTTGTACAAAGGCTCACTGAAACAACTCTTTCTTGTCTCCTCAAATTCTTGGCATCGATGCAATGTCCGCTTGACAAAAGCTAAGGCAGCTTGCTTGGCCATTTTCCCGCTAGCACTCTTCATCCCATGAGCATTTGGACCCCAACAGCTCTGTCGAGGCAGAATCATTTCAATTCAACAACTTCAAGATTCAAATTACATGATTTAAGAAGACAGTATCATGCTTCACACAGTCTTGGAAGTGCATTACAGAAATATATACAATAATGTATATATCTAACAATGATACTATTACCAGCAAAAGTTACTAGATGTCTACATAACTATTTGAAGAACAAGAATTAAGGATATACAAATATAAGCAGAAAGGCGATGAAAACACTGGTGGGCTCTTCAGCAAAGACACAGACCGAGAACATTGACAGAATGTCAACTTGCAAAATAATAAAACATGTAGGGCACAAGTTACAAGAATTAAAATTATAACTTCAACTTTCTGCTTTCGTTTGGGGATCAAAACTAGATGAACAACATGGCAATCAGCTTTGGTTTTAACACAAGTTGAAAAGTAAAGACACAAGTTTAATAGAAGTCCTACACAAAATGATTACGAAAAATGTACTTCTAAAGCAACGGGAAAATTGCAACTGATACAAGTTCGTATAAAAGCTGTATAAATAAGTTACTGAAGCTACCATTACACAGTAACAGTTCAAGCTCCTTTACCCCGAGAGACGAGGAAAGAAGAAGATCAGCAAGGATCCAAATAGAAAAATATTCTCTTGGTTATTATAATAGTTTGACCATATTTCACATGACGAAATCTTGATTCATCATTCAGTAATATGAAATGGAAGTTCACACCATAAACAAATTGCAATATATCTGAACTCTGGTCCAAGTAGAGATGAGTAGTTAACAGTTAACTACATTTGATCCCTTTCTCAAAGGATGTAAATCTAAAATATAAGAGCAAATATTGCTTAGAAGCTTCAAATTACCATATATTTTTCGTATGCCATTGAAACCAGTTTATCAAGAGCACGCTGTTCGAACTCCCTACAGACAAATAATTTGATTTGTTACCACGATGAATAGTATAAGCAACAGTCAAGGTTAGGCATCTGAAAGAAGCATAAATTGTGTACTTCTCTTGAAACTCTCTCATCTCTGTAGATGAATTTAGCAGTTTCCCCAGCATCCTTTTCTTCTTAGAAACCTACAAAGTAAGCAATCACATGAGTAAGGCTCCAATAGAGAAACCAATTGCTTAAAAATTTTATAACAATAAAGGAGATAAGCCCCTATTTGTTTTTGTTAAAATTAAGATGTCTGATTTTGAACATGTATGATCATTCTGAAGTTGTCTCTAGATCTAAATAGTAAATAAATAAGACTTCTTGTTTTTTTAGTGTTTGAATTGATATTTTTTTTAAGAAAACTACATGGCATAACAAACATAAGCCTTTAATTATGACCCATAGCAACAGTTATACAAATTACCCTATGCAGCATTTGTAGCATTATTTATAGCCTCTCCCTCTTCTCTCTATCACTCCCTCTCTCGCCACTCTCCTCCCTCTCCCACAATCTCGCTCACCTCTCTCGCCATCTCCCCCTTTCTCGCTGCCTCTCTCCCTCCCTCCCTCTCGTTCTCTTTTCTTCTCTTTCTTTTTTTTGTATTTCATATTCATACCCATCCACCCACTATAAACTGTGAAAGTAGGATTTATGTATAGATCTGGGTAAGTAATTTGAGACCCGTCACTGGTGAAATTGGATAAAGAATTGACTGTAAAAACGATGAATTTGAAGGCAATAGATTTGGAATTCTATAGATCTGGGTAAGTAATTTGAGACCCATCAATGGTGAAATTCGATGAAAATTTGACTATAACAACGATGAATTTTGAAGGCAAGAGATTTGAAATTGAAAAAGAAATTGAACTGTTCAATTGTTTTGTATTTGTATTTTGTAGTTGACTGCATCATTTGTATTTTTATATATGTATTGTGATTGCATATTTGTATTTGGATCAATAAAATCAAGTATCTTTAATACTTGTGCCGTTTGTTTTTGTATTCTTTGATACGAATGTATTTGTTGATACATTTGTGTCAAACCAAATGTATTTTTGTATTTCGTTGTTATGAAACTAGTGTTTTGTATTTCGTTGATACAAATTGTATTCGTTGATACGAATTGTATTCGTTGATACAATTTAAACCATTCAAATACAAATGATACTTGTTTATAGATGCAATTACAAATGATAAGTTTGTCATACAAATACAAATGATACATTTATATCAAACGATACATTGCATATCTGTATATGATAGACTCAAGCAAATACAAATGATGCATCATATACTTGTTTATATACAAATACAAATACGAAGTTTGTACATGTTCATTGTTGAACCATCCAAATACAAATGATAAATTTATATCAAATGATAAATTTGAGAAAGAGAGTTGAAAATATGAAATACAAAAAAAGAAAAAAAAACGAGAAAGAGAGAAAACATAAAGAGAAAGAGAGGCGAGAGATTGAGGAGAGAGAAAGAGAGAAAATCAAGGAAAGAGGGCTTAGCATATCAAATAGTTGCTATGGATTGTAATTAGAAAAATGTTGCTATGGAGGGATGAGTTTTACCTTCAAGTTTGCTATTTCCAAAAGTTTCTCCTTTTTGGGCTGAGGTAAGTAATCTTATTAACATTGGAAAAAACTCTCGTATACAAGAGGTATACCAAAAGGTCGAGAATCTAAATCTACATCAAAACATGATTCTCTACGAAAGAGACCCAATTTTAAATTAAAAAAGGCAGCACGGTGCACTCAAGCTCCCGCTATGTGCGGGCTCCGGGAAACGGCCGAACCACAAGGGTCTATTGTACGCAGCCTCACCTTGCATTTCTGCAAGAGACAGTTTCCACGGCTTGAACCTGTGACCTCCTGGTCACATGGCAGCAAAGCAATCAAAAAGCTCCAAAGAGCAATCAAAAACAAAAGGCTATTCCTCAAATGTATAAAATCACTTTCAATCCTCTCAAACACTCTTTTATTTCTCTCCCTCCATACGACCCACATAAGATCTAGAAAAGAAACCTCCATAATTTATCTTTGTTTAAAATCTAACAAATATAAAATCTAAATAAATAATAATTAAAATATTGGCAAAATACATAGATAGGCCCTTAAAGTTGTTTGGATTTTTTATTTAGACACTCAAATTAAGCCTATAACCTATTGAACACTAGATCTATGCTCAAAATGTGCCTATTTAACACAAGTTTGACAATTCTACACACGTGTTAAAAGTGTGGATTTCACTTGTCATTGACCAGAAAAGTACAACCAATGAAAATAAGGCACGTCATAAAGAAAATTAAAATTAAAAAAAAATGGCAGAGTTAACGGGAAAACAATTCCAGCAGGAGGTGACCTGGACCGTTTCAAGGCAAATCGAAGTAGCTGGGTAACAATCCCCAAGTCGAGATTTGAGGTTTATGAAGGAATGTTGCCAGAACAACGGAGATTGACAAGGTATTCATCATGTGGTCTTGATAGGGAAGAGCTGTCGGAGGATCCATGTATGCCGGATACATGAAATGGAAATGGAAGGAATCTAAGGTGGCAGGACAATGATCTATGTCGAGAAAGAAACGCTCAACTTCTTCTTCAATCCCAGGTGTTGTTAGAGGCACAATCAGTAAAGGAACAAATAAAATCAAGGTAATAAGCAATGGAGAAGAAGAGGGTAGAAGAAAATGTCGTTGGTTAGGTATAGCGGGGGAGGAAGGGCACCTGAAGCTATTTGAGGGTGGTGTTCAATATGGTGATTAGAGTGAGAGGGTTTGGGTCTTGAAGGGACATCCATGTGGAGAAATATTCCGGCTAAGAATAGAAGAAGATGAGTTGGATTGAAAATGGTCGGAAATTGATTTTTGGGTGAAACTGTATTTTTTCCCCAGAAGTTACGTGCTCAGATTCATCAGTTCATGTGTGAGACACCCCACCCCACCCCCCTGCCATGTCACAAATGGGTGTCCAATAGACACATTTTATGTACAAATCAGGTGTCCAATAGGTCATAAGCTTCGTTTAAGTGTCTGAATGAAAAATCTGGAGGAGGTCCTCTAAAATAATATATCCACAAGATATTAGAGATATTTTAATTTACATGGTGATGTAAAAACTTTTTTCGGTGAAGCACACCCTAACAGCTAGCGACGGTGGCAGCTGTTGGTGTTATGTGTTCGTGGCTAGAAGTGATGGTTCTGTGGCGGTGACTGGCAAGGGAAGTGGTTGGTGGTGCTGTGGTGGTATTGGCGGTGATGGTCGGGCAATATAGGTTGGTGGTGGAGGTGGTTGGTTGTAGCAGCAGCAGTGGTGGTGGTCGTCGTCTTTGTGGCTGGTAATTGGCAATTGGTTGTGGTGATGGCCGGCAGTGGAGGTGGTTGTGGGTGGTGGTGGCTGGCGGTGGAAGTAGTTGCTGGTGGTGGTGGTGATGGTGGTTAACAAAGGAGGTGGTTGGTTCCGGAGGCAGACAATGAAGGTGGTTCATTGTTGGAGGCCAACAGTGGAAGGTGGTTGACGTTGGTGGGTGTGCAGGGTGCCTGACGATGGTGGTGCGATGGTGATTATACGATCGGTTTAATAGGTATTTTCTTTTATGGTTCATATTCCGGATTGGGTTTATCCCTGTAGTAATCGAATGAATTGAGTTGTCAACATGAAAGCGTAAGAACTCAACGGGATTCCCAGCATCTCGTAGAAAAAGAGTATGTAATGTAGATTTTTCAAAAGGGTCTAAATAAGACAAAGGAGTTTTCATAATTTCATTTTTTTTATCATAAATAATCGCTAACAAGAATTTGGTTCTTTTTACGAACTTGATGTCGATAAATCTGTGAATCTAGAAATTCATTTAGGCCAATTGAACCTTCTCGAACTCTTTCTTTTTAAGAACCAAAAAGATTTCAAAATAACTGGTGGTTGGCAATGGTGGTTGTGTGGTAGAAGCTGGTGGTGATAGTCATGTGAATATTGGATAGCGTGGTGATAGTCATGTGAATATTGGATAGCGTAGTGATAAAAAGTCACCTTCACATGAACTTTAAGATGAAGCATCTTACTCTGTGCAAGATTAGATTTGGATGAGAGACCTATTAAGAGCAAATAAGTGCTTGTAACAGAACTGAAAAAATAAAAACAAATGCACTTAATGGGGTAAGATTGATTCAAATTCAGGACTCCATTAAGTGGAAACAAACGGGCCTATATCATTAAATCTGATTGCAACAAATAAGATAAAGCATAATCTGATTGCAACACATAAGATAAAGCAAAAATGTAAAGATAGAACACAGAAGCTGATTCTTTAACTTTCAAAAAAAAAAAACAGAAGCTGATGGTCACAAATATTCTATGAAGCTTAGCTACAAACACCTAATTATGTCGCGACAAATATAGATAGAGATGACCAAGATTCACGCTTATAACATCCAACCTCATAAGAGGAGGAAGCATCCAATCCCTTCTCATTAAGGATGACAGATGAAGTTGAAAAGCTGACTCATCGTCACCCACCAGTTAACTCAACGAATCAAGGGGAGCAAGAAGAAATGCTGGGCGGACAGGGACAGGCAGGGGCAGAGGCAGAGAAAGAGAGATTCTTCTTTAGTCTATCAAAAAAACAAAAAAAAAAGGAAGAGAGATTCTTCTAAGATACAGAATTTCAAAAAGTACTAACCATTTCCTGGTGTTTCTCTTGTAATTTACTGATTTCTGCACTGATCTCTTCATTTCCAGTCTCAGCTAAATCAGACTACATGGAAAATAAGCAATCAGCAAAATAAGGAACAGGAAACCCTGAGAAAATATCGCACAAAATACACACCACTATCCAAGATACTGAAATTCCACCAACCTACCTCCAGGTCTGGATATATTCCGATATAGTGGACCTCCAGGAGAAGTCGCTCATCAATTGACATCTCATCATACTGATACTCGGAACAAACAAAGCCAGGCACTGTTCGGCATTCTGGAAGTAGACCATTTGGTGACTGATCATAGCTTGAAAAATTGCCCACTTCTAAGGCGGATGTAACATTATCAGCCTTAATGTACTCCAAGTTATCAACGGAACACCCATTGGCGTTTATCCTGAATCCATTAGAAGCACAGTATTGGGACATATCACTGCTATTTAACATCTGCGCACAGGAGGTATCGGATTCTGAATCCATCTCCATTTCAAATCCAGATCGATAAACATTGGAGTTAAGGTCTTCCTTTCCATTGCAATAAAGCTCTTCAGGTACTAAAGCAGCCATCATTCTTTGATACAAGGAAATACCATTGGGTTTACTTTTTCCAGAGACTACATGTTCGGAGGTAACATCAAAACTCTCTGTTTCATTTGTCTGTCCCCCAACTTCATTCAACCCAAAACCACTAATTAAACTGGAAGCATCAGCATCAGAAGGCACAAAGGCCGGTGCTGCTAGATCAGTCTCATGATCTACCTGTTAATAAAAGAACAATAAAGATTAGTATATATCAGAAAGTTATATGTAGAGGGAAGGCGTTAGTTTTATATTAAGCAACCATGATTATTTCACAGTATTGAACTGTTTACATAATATAACACACTTTTTATTGATCAAGTAAAATTCATGAGACCTACTATATAACTGTTTTTTTGACTGAGAAATCTGGTGTGTGTGTGTGTTTGGGGGGGGGGGGGGGGAGCAGTCAACCTTTGAGCCTTTAAAACTCTGTGAATTAGTTTGCATGGTGTGGGGCTATGTAACTTTATATATGTCAATTGCAAGTATACATGTTCCACAAAATAAACCCCAAGCTTGTGCACATGCTCATCACCCAAACAAAAGAAAAAGGAAACATGTGATTTCACATTGAAGAGACATTTATATGCACAAACTTAAAAATTTCAAGAGGTAATGGGAGACAAATAAGCTTCTAGCAAGACTCTTGGCTTGGTCACTCTCCCCCAAGGAACTTCAGACCTAACAAGGTTGGGACATCACATTCAGGAAGAACTGCAATGTTTGGTATCTAGAGGAGTTATGTTCTCTCTTACAGCTTCTGAGCAACTCCTCCATCTCAGGTCAAGACCGGACTATCTCTTGTGGACGGGACAATCTAATGGAACATTCCAGATCATACTACTCAATCTTAGTGTTGAAGTGTGTGACCATCTCACTCTAAAAAGTTTAAGCTAAGAGGATTAAACCAAGGATCTATACCTGCTCTAATACCACGTAAATATATGGACATTGAGTTTTACCTCACCCCAAGGATCACCCAAGACCATATAAAGAGAGCGCAACCATTCCCCAACGAGTGTGAGTTACCACCCCTCCGCAACTCCAACATTGGGACAAACAATAACGGGGATTGGTCTAGCTCAGTGTTGTCAAAGGTGCGTTTAAGCCCTGAAGCGAGGCTCAAAACGTGTTGAGCGCTTCAGCTCGTCGTCAAGGTTCTGAGGCATACTTTTCCTTGCCAATGAGCCTCTTTTGATTTTTGAAGAGGGAACACTAAACAACTGATATTTCACTTTATCGTAATTTATTTCCAATTTCTTTGTTCATATAATTGTCATTCACGCGTATAATTATTAGTCTTGGAGTAATCATATATATTTATGTTTTTTCTTCCTTCTCGCTTTTCTCCATTAAAGCCCACGCTTTATTTGCATTTGCACTTAAAACTCCAACGGACCTTAGAACTATTTTGCTCTTTTTGCTTTTGATAACACTGGTCTAGCTCTAATACCATGTTGAAGTGTGTAACCATCTCATCTAAAAGCTTAAGCTGTTAGAGAGAACACACTTATATTTACTTAATTAATTATGTCCTCAACACTTGGCAAACCAAACTCTTCCACCCCCAACTGGATTTGGAGAAAATCGGGAAGAAGGCTGCGTCTTACAAGGTGGACTGATTAACTTGGTTAGTGATAACAGACTGACACAGCACAACCTACAAAAGAGGGGGTTTTCTATTGAAGTAGATGACCTCTATGTGAGGAACAATCTGAAGCTGTCAAACCACCTTTATTTGTATGACAGATCCGGATCATTATTTTTAGCCAATTGAAATTAAAATTGCCTTTCCTTGGACAACCATAAAACTAATCCAGTGCAGGTACAGGATGCGACTAAGCACAAGATCAATAACTGAATGAAATTCCATTCCTGCTGCTATTTAGCGGATCAAGTGAAGCAGTGGTTTTAAAAACGGAAAGCGCAAAAAAAGGAATAAGATCCGGGGACTTGAACCGGAAAGCAAAATGTGAAGTGTATGCTTCATTGAAGTGAGATTCAAAGAACCGACCACTTCTCGCTGGGATCATTTGTGTATCACTATTTAAAGCGCATACTACCATGAAGCACATGACTTCATCCAAGAAGCAATAACTCCTTGCTTTGCATTGCTTTAAGCTACGAAGTGATGGGTTTTACTAGCACTGATTTGGAGGGGAAGGCACATTAGAATTTAGGGCAACAAGGAAAAAGTAATTAGTTTCGAAGATAGATTTATTGTTTTGCTCACTTCTTGGTGCAACATTTGTTTTGGAGAAAGGTAAAATATTCTATTACTGTAGCACAAAGGCTGCACGAAACTGTACAAGTATTACATGGCAAAAGGCAAAAGTCATTCCCCTTCCTGCTCTTGCAAGGACTCTATGAGTTCTATCAATGATTCAGCTTTCATTTATAATTCCCTTCTTACGCCAAAAACGAAAAAAATGCATATACTTAAGCTTGATATTTTGTAGAGAGCTAACTTTGTCTTCAAAGCATTCTGCATTCATCTCTCTCCAAACAGTCCACCATACACACGTAGGGATGATATTCCACTACTTGTTTTATCTTTTTACCCCAACATCTAAGCAAATCAATTTCGGTGCAACAGGCAGATGTAGATATGTAGATCTTCATGATTGACTCTCACAGTTCATTACACAACTTGTAATGTAACTAAAGTCAGACATAACTCCTCTTCAGCACTCTCCTGTTGTTGGAAATATTAAATACTTTTTTGAATCATACTTATCAAAAATGTGTGCGCTCGTCAAAATAATAGCTTTCCATCGTATGCTTATTCAATCAGAGAGGCCTAGAAATGGAAGAAAGAGAGCTTCCCTCAATCCTCGACCACTCATATCAATAACTTAGACTTGCCTATGGATTTTCCAGCAGCTGAGTCAACATCATTCAAGAAAAAAATGGTTGAAGAAAACAAGAGCAGCAAAAGGACGAGGAGCAGCAACGATTGGCTAGAACAAAAGAAACAATGGTCTACTGGGAGACTGACTGAATGGATTAGACCGACCTACACACCACACCCACCCCACTTCCCAATTTTGCAACTTAAAAATGAATATGAACTACGAGAAGGAACATCAACCCTTAGAAAGACAAACATTGGATGGTTTTTGGGTAGCACATCCATTTTTTCCTTTGTCTATTGACTGAATTCCCCTTTTTTAGGTTGCCTTTTCCAATATGTGAGTTGTAGGAATGAAGCTTCAAAGCACGAGCTAGCTTTCAAACGGGCCAGAACTTCACTCTTACTTAGCAGAGAGAGAAAGGAACAATAAAGTAACAAAGGAACAGAGGGAAGCACTGGACTCACACCTTTCTTTTCTTTTTCTTTTTTTAATTTTCCCCTGGAGATGGGGTAGACACATGTTACAAAATCCATGAGTAAGATGCAAAACTAAAATAACAGTTAACCTTCAACCTAACCCATCTTTTCTTATTCAACTTCTTATTCTTACGCCTGATGACAAAAGATTGCTAGACGACCTGAACTTTGTTGCTCCTCCAGTTTTATTTTGAGTATTAAAAGGAACACCAAATGAGAAGATGGATGTATACTAATCCTTCCTTCTCTGCTCTTTCAAAAGAGACTATTCTATAGCTGTATAATATGAATAGAAACAGTACGGGGAAAAAAATTGTCACAAGATATAGCAACAAGCCAGCCACCACTGGACTCCATAGAGAAAAGTAATATGGAGTGGGGTGGGAAGAAGAAAAGCATATATCTATAAGCAACTAACATGTATATGTGATAAGAACTACATAAAGGACTTCCAGATTTCTTTGTTTCCTCCACCAAAAGTTATGCATGCACATAGTCATTCCAACAATTCCAGTTAGCATAGCAGCACCCCCAAAAAAAATTATACTATCAATGTGTTAAACAATTGGCATGGCAGGAGGCCAATCTTGCCGTTAATTATCTCACAATTACAACACCCAAAAGAGTTGCTCATATATCCATAGGTATATTAATACACAAGTTTGAAAAAGAAGATGAGCTGTCCATATGTTCATAAGCAGATTAATACACAAGTCTAACCTGTTGCCTCAGAAATGCTGTGTCTATTTCAGATATAAAACGAAAAAGCGGCTCCATTTGCTTCCAGAATGAGCTCGAAAGGGCTTGAGCTGCAATCGAAATAGGATCACTAATAAGATTTCTTTTTTAATCAACTAATCATCAAATAAGTAAATAGCAGCGGGTTCAATTAGTGCCCCAAATATAGATGCTTTCACAGAAAGCCAGAAAAGCATGGTGGCTGATAACATACCAGTGTTAGAAACAGCACTTGCAGCAGCCAGTAGCTCTTCATGGCCATCATCTGAACCAACTAAGGAGATATATAAAAATATAAATAAATAATAGAGCAGATGGTCATTCAGCACCTATAATAATCAAGCCTACATTGCTGCTACTTTACCTAGAAAATCCGCTGCAGCATCCATCGTTGCATGCTTCTGTCTTTTATAAGCCCTACGATCAGAGAGCTTTCTCGTAGGTGGCCTGCCTCCTTTGCTGCACAAGTAGTTGCATAAAATCAAGAATAGTTACTCTATTGCACTAAAAGGTGGGCATACCATCCATCACATTGAAAATGAGTGAATGTTCAACCTTTCTGTCTTCTCCAGAGAATGTCTAGAGGTTCTAAGTTGTTTTGCAGTTCCAACATTGCCAAGCTTTTCAGCCATCAACGGCATTAGGGACCTAGCAGACGTAAAACCCCTCCCACTCCGCCCTTGTCTGCGAATACCGTCTCCAAAGTCTTCTCCACTAACCACCTTATTTTTCCTTGGCGGTAGCAGCAATGTTGACATTTTTTGTACATTCCCAACTTTCTCATCCACTTCATCAGACCTCTTGCTCTTTTCTTTAGACTTGATTTCAGTAGCTCCTAATTCCTCAGTTTCAGATACAGCTGGGGAGAAGAGATCACTTTTTAACTTTTGTTGGGGGGAAGAGCTAGACAAACGCCTCTCATTACGCAGAACATCGCTTGTGCTATCCAGGGTGGAGATTTCATCATTATTGGGAACAATGGGAAAATTATTCCTTCTTGCAGGTCGAGAAATCTTTTGGGGCCTTTGGCTGGCCCATTGAGCAACAGGTGGTGATGAGGACCTTGTAGAAGGGTTGCGCTTTCGATTACCTGCCCCAACAGCGGATGGAAGCTTGTTTGTGCAATGAGAGATTTCCCAATCATTTGCAGCAGCTGCCCGCTGAACCGGAGGAGACAATTTTGGTGCAACGCCTGAACCTGATCGTGGAGCCCTAGTAGCAGAATTCAATTTTGTGCTTGATGTAGGGCTAGGTGATGTAAATTCTTCACGAGCAGCTGCCTTCATTGTACTGGATGAATAGAATAGATAAAACGTATGAGGAATGTAAGAATAGGAGGAAAAGAATACCTAAAGAAAGAGATCTCTCATAACAGTTTTAAAGCATAAGCTCACAAAAGAAATTGCAAAGACCAGTCTACAAATTCAACCAAAATAAATGAAAAAGGAAGTGCAGAAAAGGGTCTCCATACTTGTTCACTGTTCTGAGATTCACCCTTTCTTTATCTGAGACAAGAGGACGATCTCTTCTATCTGGGAGATGAGGATGGTTATCTTGGTCAACCTTAGACAGGGAAGAACGTATGCCTAAGGTAACTTGCTGTGTTGCACCATCAGCTTTTCCGGCACCTCCAGGAGTAACCCCAGGTCTACTTGAACACAATGAAGATCAGCTCAAAATTAAAAGAAGTGCTTTCTCTACATAACAAAGAGTTACATGTTTACCAATTATTATGCATTCACAAGAATGATCCTGAACCTCAAAGGAAAGAAGATTTAAATGGGTAACAACTGATTCTTGTGTATCCCTGAAGTAACATATTTGCTCACATCAAATTATAACTCTTCTTTTTTCGATATGTAGATAGTTAATAACTTCTCCTATTACATCTCCAACAAAAAAGATACTTTCTTCCATAACTCACCAAACTTGTCTGACTGAATTGAATACGTCCTAGTAAGATAACCAAATTGACTTTCTAAAGAAGTATATCTTTCTTAACCTCGTTGCTCAATACATGTGCAGCATTCAAAATTCACCATCTCTATATTTCCAACTGAAGCCTAAGAATCTTCAATTTCTTCAACTTGACATCAATACCAAATAGAATATGATGCAAGATGTGACACGATCATGTCAGAAATGGAAAAGTCATAACTTGTTAAAGAAACTTCGAAGATCCTTACAGTTAGCCTCTACCATAAAGTTAGCAGTTCCATGCACGGGTTAATAAGTAACGAGCCATTTCTTTATCACACATAGTTTCAATAATTGCCTAAAATGTCAACAATTATACTTGAAAATGATAAACTAAGATTTCAACTTGTTTAGGTAACAATTAAAGATATCATGACAACATATGCATGAATCCATAACAGACATTGTTACACACAGTTTTCATGAGACTCTTCCCCATGCCAGCTCACTGGACAACAACAACACACCCAGGGTAATCTCACAAGTGGAGTCAGGCGCGGGTAGGATGTACGTAGACCTTACCCCTACCTTAGTGGGGTAGAGAGGTTGTTTCAGATAGACCATCGGCTCAAAAGAAATGTAATCAAAGTAGGATTGAAAGGAAAATAACGACACCAAAATAAACAAAGCAAATGAAACAATAGTAAAAACGAAGGGTAAGATACTACGCGAATCAACGTTGCTCGGACTCTTCACTTTCCATGCCGCACTCGTGTCAACATGACATGGGTGTGGGTGTGGGTGTGGGTGTGAGTGTGAGTGTGGGATCCGCACCCAATATGGTCAACCAATTTTGGGTACTTTGACCAAAATCGACGGAGAAATTCTGTACCGATAATGATTTCTGTAATCAAAACAAAAGCTGAGGTGAAATTGAAGAAAATGGAATATCTTGTATATAGAAATTTCTATGTCACTCCTCTTGCTTTTATCTCCTTCCCAGATTCTCTTCTTGATCAATATTTTCTCCACAAAGTTTACAACATAATATTTCATAACCTAGATTTTACAACTCTATTTACAGATATTTGAATTATTTTAGCCGAACTCCCGCACTCGTATCCGTATCCATACCTAGATCCGCATATCCGAATCTTAAAATTCAGATCATGAAGGATCCGACCTCTAGATCCGCACCGTTTTCGAACACCCGCACTCGAGTCCGAGCAACATAGATGTGAATACTAAATAATGCTACTAAATAGGGAGAAAATGAGAAGAGGAGACTAACCTCTGCCTCTCCTATATAAAAGTAGGACAGCACAGAGCTACCTACTACCCTTCTACCCTAATCCTCGACTGCAAACCTTTCTATCTAGGGTCATACGAAAAAAATGGTAATATTTTCATATTAGTCATTCTCACTTCTCTCTACTTCATATGGCCCCACAAGCACACACTCAAGACTTATTAAGTGTCTAATTATGCAAGAGGAACAAAAAACGAAGCCACTGAAATAACCATAACATATTGTATCAAATCAACGCCTACCATTACCCCAAAAGCAAAAGATAGGATGGGAAAGAAGTTCCAATTTTACTTATCATTAAAGGACATCAAAGTTTTACTTCAGCGAAAGTGTCAGGATACTGTATCCTACTTTTCTGGACCTATGCACTTAGTATTATTTAGTTATTTAGAGGTAGTTGCTGAGATGAAAAGCACTTCCCAACGAATATCAAATACAACATAGAGAAGTAGCCTATAAAAATAACCACAAGTAGCTCCAGGACGTCTACATAATCCTAGGAAAAAAAATTAAAAGAAATGACAGAAAAACCTGAAACACATGCTTTGCTCTGATTTTAAATTCAACATTGACAGTTGAAGCACTACCTGAAGCCATGGGTATCAGTAAATCTTGATCGGTTATCACTAGAAAGTCGTGGCTGCAATCCTTGCTTTGGTTCCCTGTGGCCATCAATAGGTTTTGCCGTCATGGAACTAGTAGCATCTGGTTTAATTCCAGAACGTTTCTTTTTCATCCTCGACTTTTCCCAACCCTCTACAGGAACAGATGGAGTATGATCTTCTCCCTGAATTGTGCTACCATTTGGAAACCTCAATAAGTCCCTATCTCTATCTATGTTCCCAGAGGGCCTTGTGGGAGTGTTTGCCCGTACATCAGGCTAAAATCAAAAACAACAAATCTGTCAGTTTTGAGAATGTTAAGCTGTGTCCAAGCACAAACTCGAATGAAAGAATGGATTTAGGTGAGGAAGCATGTAGCCTAGTCAAAGATTAGCATCAAGTAGAAGGAAAGCAATATACCGTATATATTACAGGAAAAAGATATGTTTAAAGGATACTTCAACAGCAAGTATCTGTGCAGTTGGATATATGTTTGGACAAAAAGGGAACTATTTGAAACACTTCAGAAAAAACTCTACATTGGCATCTCTTTCCACGAACAAGGAAAGTTTTAGCAAGGAAGAAAGATTTTATATCAATGCGCAACAATATAAAACTACCATGTTTTTCCTGAGACGAGTATCCAACTACATAAGTTCATGTGTTAGTGTTAACCAGCATTTTAGCAAAAAAAGAAGATCCAATCTTAACGCTCAACAATATCAAAGCTTCATTAGGTAGTTATTGTGTTAACCCGCATTTAGCTGATCTTACCCCGTAATAAAGAGCAAAAAAGGAAGTTGATCTCCTAAATGAGTCAGTCCTCTAGCTTAATCAGCAATACTATTGCAGGAACAGGAGAGACATAGAAGATTGCAAAAAGAGAAATCTCAACCAAAGGCGGGCAATGTAGACAAAATACCTCTTTTTGATAAGGTAATGTAGATAAAATACCTCAAAAGAGTGAATTTAAATCAAGGTACAAAAGGATCCAAAGAAATTACAACATAATGATACAAACCCTCATATCCGCCATAGAAGTTCGAGTTCGTTTGCTTGGAACAGCAGTTTTAACCCTTTCTTCAGACTTTTGTTGCTCAAACTCATAACCACTGGGAGAACAATGACTCTGTGTACCTGTTTTACCAATGCTTGTCCCTGAAACTGATCGATCACTTGAGAAAAATGTCATGGGTCGGTCATTTGATAAGGAATCAGACCGAGATCTCTTCCTTGATGGAATGCTTGGAAAGCATTTGTTGAGCACAGATAAAGATTCAGTGAATATCTTGACACGTTCCCTGATATGTCAAGGATTTATATGAGTACAATATATCTTAAAAACCTCATTCCAAGTTGACTAGGAAAAGCATATACAAGAAGAACACGGTATCCAAGTAACTACCTAGCTTTAGTGCAGCTTTCACGAAGACCAGTCTTCAGTCGTCTGGCCTCCTCCGCAGAGGGAGAAGGAAACAGTTTGCCTTTAGAAGACACCAAAGGAGAATCCTCAACTGGCACCCCTAAAGATAAGCTGGTAAGCCGCTTGAAATCAATGATCCGATTAAGCTTGTGGTCCGTAACCATAGCTTTTGGATCAAAACGTAAGCATTGGAAAAAGTTAATCGCATCTGTACGTGTTACAGTTGAAGTACTTCTTGTCATGTTTGGAAGAGAAGATAAGATTGGATTCTCCATGTTCTCACGGAAGCTACCCGACCGATCCAATGAAGCAGTAGGTGCATAGGATCCACGCTGCCCAGAGGCGTACGGTGGCCTATCTGGACTACTAGAAGATAGATCAAATTTGCTAGATGCTGACATTGCATCAATTTGCTGACGCTCTTTGTGTAACCCACCCAGTGAACACAGTTGTGCATGGCACTGCTCTTCAACAATAATGCATGAACCCAACTCAATCTCCTAATAAATGTATCGTGAATATAGCACTCCTGCAAGGATACCACCATGAAAGCATGAAACCCACTCCACACAAATCCAAGACTAACTAAAAGTTGTGTAACCTACTGGCAGCTCTTAAAAAAAATTGAGCAATAAGTAAGTCTGTTGTGTGTGTTTACACGTACTTATATAAGCTCAAAAAGGCCAAAATCGACCGACATAACGAATGCCATAAGGATACAAGCAAGAAGATATAGGCACATAAATGTAGAGACAACTAATTCTAAACTTAATAAATGAACAAGTCAACAAACTTTTTGCTTCTGAATTTTTCATGCATTCCAACAGCTTCTATACATGAAACTACTATTCACTTCCTAAAAGTATTCAGCCAACAAAGAGCTGAATACTGTCAGCACTCACATCCAAATATTAAATAGTAATAAAATTTTGAGTTCAGAGGTATGTTGTTGAACTGGGTCCATTGATACTTCTAAAATTTTCTGTAATTCTTTTAATAGCCTACAGTTATAGCAATCAACATTGGTTTATATATTTTCTTTTTTCACACTTTCCAAGTTTGACCACAACATTCATCAAGTGGCAGACAAAATTTCAAAATATATTATCAAATTCAACCTTAATTGTATTTTCCACTTTTAAAAATGCTACTGATATCAAAATCAAAAATAAAAAATAAACAGCTGGGTAACTAATAATTCTTCTGTGATCAAAAACTCAGATTTGACACCCACACTTCATGTCATGCTCCAACACTTAACTTGAACAATGCCAAAAATTCCACAAATATAAACAACCCCATAACTAGACAAATTTAACAAAAAGCAGCAAAAGATATATATGCTTTACCTGGCAACTTTAACTGTATAAATACACTAAAACCTCAAACAACCGCGTGATCTGTACAGCCTTGGATACGAAAAATCTGAAACGAATAACAAATGACCATCAAAAATTAAAGTAACTCAGGGTTCAATTAGGGTTTTGAAAGTTTCGATTTTGTAAATAAAAAAAAAAGTAGCTCAAACAAAAGGGGAAAGAAAAGTAATACCGTACACATTCAGAAACAAAATGAATATTCAGATATGAATTTGTGTATGAGATATATATATTCACATAATGCATGAAATAAGTAGAGAAAATTTATTACAGGAACGTCGAAAGAGTCGTTGATCGGTGGAAGGAGGTCGGTCAAGCAATAACGTGGATCTTTTTTCGTCTGTTCACCCCATTTTAATTTTTTTAAGCCCGAAACCTGAAAATACAAATGGACCAATAGTTTTTGCACTTTGCCTATGTATTTTGGGCCTCGCATCTTAATCCACCAGCCCATTTTATTTGGGGAAAAAATGGAAAAAACATAAATAGACCGTTTTAAAAGAATTACTTTTATATCTATATCTATCTATCTATCATCTATATCTATCTATCTATACCTATATCTATCTATATCTATACCTATATCTATCTATACTATATTAAAAGTGTGAAGCACCTTATAATGTGATAGGAAATAAGTACATTTAATTATCATCAAAATATGATAATAATTCATGAATAAAGGCTCAATAAACTGGTAGATTACCAACTTATCAGCTACCAATCGGGGATGACATGCGCAGTCGCATACAAAACACAGAAGAGGCTCTGTAACATGCCAGCTGAGCCGCATATGGTAATTAATAAACTGCTATTTTGGCAGAAAGTTAGAACCCATATGTGATGGAATATGTGAACCGCATGTCCCAGTCCGTCGCATGAATACCCAACGCTAGTGGAAGGACAGATCACTAGCAATTTTGGTAATTTCCTGGTCTGACCTATGCCCCGTATTTGTTTGCATGTGCCAACCTGTGACTCGAAGCTGGAGCTTCTGTGAGGAATAGACCGCTGCTACATAATTATGAGTACATGTGCACCAAGGGTATCCGCATGTGGCATGTGCAAAATACAGTCACCCAAAAAAATGTTAAGAGGCCAGTCTGAAGAGCCTAAGTAATTCCAGGAAGTCTTTATATCTATTCCTCTTGTGTTATCTTGTTTATTGGGGACAATGTTTTGTTTGGATTTGGAGTGGGTGGATTATTTTGATGAGTTGGTACCTTTGTCGGGAATGTTTGCCAAGTTAGTCTTGCATGCTAATTGTTTTACTACCCGTACTTTATAAACTACACTTAGTGCCTTCGTCAGGCCTCGTTCTCAAGTGATCCATGAGCGTGTAGTTCAAATATAGCCTTTATAGATAATAGCAAGTTTTGAATAAACTTTGAGGTTTTTCTTATACCTTGGTTCTTTCCCAAGGAACAAAATTTTTTTTTCTTTATTTTTGTGTCAAATCGGGTGACATTTCCTTATAATATATTGAGAGATGACTTTCTTAAGGGAAAATGCCAAATTTTAGTATTTATTTTGAGTCCATTTTTGCACTTGTCTCGAATGGGACCATGATAAGTCGGTAACCTACCAACTTATTGAGCCTATATCCATGAATTATTATTATGTTTTGAATTGATTTAGAGGTTCTTATGACCTTTATTGATGTCTATGCAGGTACTTTGGATAGAAGAGGAGAAACAAGGATATGGATCCAAAAAGAACCAAAAAGGAGCTAAGTGTAAAGAGTTGAGAAAAGCTAGAGAATCTGCCGAGAGGTGCGGTGGTTGTGTGACACGCACAAGCTGAGGTGCGGTTCGCACCTACTCCGCATAAAGCTGCAAAAATGACTGAAGATTCTGCTACAGCATGCGGTCGCCATGCGACGCGCATATCTCATAGTGCGAAATGCATCACCCTCCGCACAAGGCCTACCTAAGCGACTGAAGTCACTGGTCAACTTGAAGCTGGTGTGCGATGCGCACACTGTGATGTGCGAACCGCACGCCGCGTCGCACACCACCTGGAGGGAAATTTTGTCCTAAATTTATGTAACAATTTTGGGAACATATAAAAGGCAATTTTAGGCTTGTTTTCTATATACAATTCAGAGTAGTGAATTTCAGTAGATAACTTTGAGATATTTTTAGCTTGTAAACACTTTTCTCCATCTCCATTGAGAGAGGGTTTTCAATCCAATCTTTTGGTTAACAAATTGTGTGCTAATTTGACTCTAGAACTTGAGAATCATCTACAATGGATGGGAATTTGATTTACCCAGCTGGTATATCTTCTCCTCCTTCTGTGAGTGGCTAATTTCTCTTGTCTAGGGGTGTATTGATGATGGGTGTGTAGCTAATGGGTGTGGGTGTTGCTAAATCACTCTTATAATTGCTTATTTGATGTGGGTCTAGTGATTTCACCATGTTTTAATCTAATAATTTGTGGTTGTAAACATGAACTTACCTTACTTGGCTACTTAGTTGCCCGAGAGAGAATTTTGTAGTTGTGGATGTGAAATTGCTAGTGGGTACTTGGGAATCCACTTAGATTGGAGGCTAGACATAACTCTAGTCTCGGAATCTCCCATTTAAGGGTCCGAGCTAGAAATAGGACGACCTTCCCAAGCAAATGTTGGTTGGTTATTTAGCACACCGAATGATGTTCTAACCGAAATCATCGGCTATGTGGATGTTGATCGAGAGATAGCATTCCACACTTATGACCAACACTACCCGTGTCACTAGGTGAGAATTTGAGTGAATTAGCGATTACCCTATCCTATAGCGAATACCCCATCGTAAATGCACCCCTAGTCATCTAGTTCATATTGGTACACCCATCTCGATTTTATAACTTTTACTTGAATTGAGTTAGTAGTGACAACTTTCCCAATTCCCTCATTTTATTGCTTTGGTTTTGTTGAACAACTACTCTCATTTTGAAATTGCTTCGCACAATCTCTAATGAGCTAAATCAGGTCCCTTGGGTTCGACCCCAACATCCATTGGGTTATAAATTTCGTTTTGACTACGCGATCACCGTGACCTCCTACTTGGAGAGCATGATTTGAGCGTTTATCAAAAATGGCCCTGTTGCCGGGGACTTGAGTATTAGATAGTTTTTGATTGTTGTTGTGAAGTCAACTTGAGAGTGTTTGTTTTCTTTTACTTTTTATTGTTTTTGAGTGTTGATTAAGCATGTCGTCTATGGAAGAAGTCGAGGACAATGAGAACATTGGCGGCTTCGACAAACCAATGTTGCTGAGCCAATGATCCACGGAGGTGTAGGTGCAATCCGCCTACCCCCCACGGTTGGAAATTCTATCTTCCATGTGACAAGCACCATGCTCCATTTGATTCAAATGAAGGGGATATTTAGTGGAGCTGTCCATGAGGATGCCAACCGGCATATTTAGAACTTCGTGGAGATTTTCCAACCATACATGATCCACAATATCTCCCAAGAGTCCATCCGATTGCGCCTATTCCCTTTCTCTTTGACGGGGGAATCCACAGCGTGGTTGGAAGAATTGCCGGATGGATCCATCACATCTTGGGCTGAGTTAGTTGAGGCATTTACCTCAAGATTCTTTCCTCCAATTATAATGATGAAGTTAAAGAGATGAGATCACCAACTTCAAGAAACTCCCCGATGAGCCCTTACATGAGGTTTGGCTACGATTCAAGAAGAAGCTTCTCTTGTGTCCAAACCATGAATTGTCAAACAATGTGTTATTACAAAGCTTCTATCTGTCATTGAACTCCGTAAAAAAATCAGTGGCTGATAATCTTGGAGGTGGCACCTTTATGGACCTTGAGTTTCACATTGCCTCGATGCTATTAGAATGAATGACCAAGACTAATCAATCTTGGCATACAAGAGAGGCAGAGGTGTCGACTTTGGGAACTCCCTCAACAATCTTTACAAACGAAGCAAGGAGAAAAGATGAGGAGCGAGATGAAGTTTTGGCTAAAATGATGACACAAATTGACTTGATGGACAAGCATGTGATAGGAGTTGGTGTTAAGAAAGTGAATCAAGTGAGTATACCGGAGATTGAGGTGAATAATGTTGAGCTTATGACAAGGTTGATGGTAAGCTATGCTATGTGTCAGAGGGTTCTCGCCCAGGGTATTATTGCCCACGGGAAGAGAATCAAGGTTGGATTAGAGACAAAGTGAGGGAGGGCAATTAGCATGAAAGAGATAAGGATGGTGATCGCTTCAATCACCGGAGCTCGAATCGTTACATCCCCTCAAACAAATCTGATTCTCTATACCAGCCAGGCACAAGCAATCCCGGACAATCCAAGTTAGAGGACATGTTGTCCTTGGTCCTTAAGAAGGTGGACACTACAAACTCGGGAGTGAGTGAGCTAAAGAGTGAGGTCTCTACACTTCACCAAATGGTGAGCTCCCATAGTGCTTCTATCAAGCATATTGAAGCCCAAATGACCCATCTATCAAGCCAAATGAACCCACAGATGAAGGGAACGCTTTCTAGTGACACCGCTAATAACCCCAAAAATGAATGAGGATTAAGGTAACATCATCGTGCCGCTACATTAAATGAAGCGCTGCTTGGGAGGCAACCCAAGTTTTCTTTCTTTGTTTTTGGTTATTGTTTGTTGTTTTTGATGTTCTACAGGGAATGCATGGAATAAAAACATGGACAAGGGAAAACAAGGCAAACTATGCCGTGCGGTGGATGGTGCTAACCGTACAAGTAAATTGTGCGTGTTGCACAGCTCACCACACACCAAAACAGAAGGCCTGGAAGAAAAAATGAAAAAATAGAGGTGACATGCGCTGTAATGTGCGGATCGCACCAACCCAAGTGCGCGTCGCACCTCCATCGCACAAGGAAACAGATGCCTGGGCAAACCCAGGGGAGAAAAAAAGGCATGTGCGATACACCATGCGGTCTGCACCTTGTCTTGTGCGAATCACATATCGCAACACACAAAAGGTAAATTTGATATTTAATTAACCTAACCCATTGACCGACCCGACCCGGAGATGACCCGGCCGACTCTTCTTCTTCTTTTTCTTTTAAAACTGACTCTCTCTCTCCTTTTTCCACCATCTTTATCCACAACTCTCAAAACCTTCTACCAAAATTCTCTCCAAACCCCTCAAACTCCCACAAATCCTTCTCCTCTTCTCACCTAATCTTTTCCACCACTTCTCCAAGTCGTCGCCGTCATTCTCCGGGAGGTCTTGTGGGTCACCATTGTTGGAATTCAAAAAGCTTCTAGTTTCATTCTTCCCTTCATAATATTCACTTGTGGTAAGTTCCTCGATGTTAAATAGTTGTTTTTATGATTGTTCGGAACTCATAGTGTGAAGAATGCTTAGTAGATTAGCCATTTTGATAATGGGTGAGATCCAAAAATTTTGGGTCCCCTATTTTGAGTTGTAATAATGAAATCTTTTAATGTCAACTTGGTAGATTGTAAATCTTGACTATGCATGTTGATTGGTAGTAATATTTAGCCTTAATATCTGTGATGGGGTGAAGTCTAAGTAACCCACCCGTGACTAGTGCTTGATTTGGCTCGATGATAAATTGGGTGACCTCATTCTTAAAGGCAAGTCGATATTAATCATGAGGTTTTGATTGATAATTGATAATTAAGGGTGAATGTTGCTGATTGTAGGCCCATGATTATTATTGAAAATCTGGTTGGGCTATATGATCTCGTGGGGGAAGGGGGTTAATTATTGATATGCTATTGGTGTCCATTGTTGCAAGGAGGGCTTGATATTCCCGATGATAGATGGGGTAACGTCTATCTTAAGGGAAGTCATTGAGTCCTTTCTTGTTGGTTATGTGTTAATGGAAATCCAGGGAAGTCTGAGTACACGGAAGTTATGGTCATGAATCCCCTTTTCCCCCTTGTTGCTATGAATTGGTTGCGTGTAGTGCTAAGTGCCGAAGCACATCTTGCTCTATGGATCATATGCGTAACTCACAAGAACACAAGGAACCAAAAATTCCAGTTGTGTCTTTGTATGTTCCGCATACGATCCATAGATCTTGATATGCGGGTGACTCAAGGCGTCACACCAAGTTGAAAAGAAAGTGAAGACCACTGATTTAAGGGGCAAAGATTGATGCGACACACACTTCTAATGGTGCGGATCGCACTAGCTTTGCACATCAATTGAAAAAATTCCCTGAAGGTTCTATTGGCTTGTGCGACAGCACCTGCAACACGCACTCTTCCTAGTGCATTTCGCAGGTGGTCCACAAAAGACAACAGACACCTACTTTGTCTTTCTACTCTGTTGCTTTCCACCCTTAGTAGATTTTGTTTTGTTTTTGCTCACAATCTTTACAGACTATGTCTTCTAGCAGGCGAAGCGCCGCCGAAGAAGCAAGACTCCGCTTCAGAATAGAGGGCATGAAAGATATCTACAAATGGGACAAAGATAGAGGCTTCAATGAGGAGAAAAGTTTTAACTTGGGAGAGGTTGGAGATTAACTACCAAATATGCACTGACAGATGGCTGAGCAAGAGTGGCACCCCATTCAGGATGTACCCGGGGGTATTATGAGGAAGTGGTGTGGGAATTCTTCACGGCATTTCAGGCTACCCAAGACTCCAAAGGATACAAAGGGCCAGCAGAGAAATTCCCCAAATTGAATTTAGTCATAGTCATAGGCACGAAGGTTAGCATCACCCCCGATGCTATCAATGCCATCTATTGGGGTTAAGAAATTGACCCTGCACCATCCCTCGTGGCTAGATTGGTGGCCGATCCAAAGCAATATCAAAAAATAACCCCAATCATTGCTCGAGATGTTCCTTCTTGGTCCCTTGTGGAGGGTGATATCCCAAGAAAAATGTTACACTTTGAAGCCCGACTGTGGTATGATCTAGTCCGCAACAGGTTCCTTCCTCTCAAAATGATCAGAGAATAACTCAAGAGGATGCCATTTTGGTTGTTTCCATAATGACAAGTGAACATGTGAATTTTAGAGAAATTGCAGCCATGGTTATTCGGAGAAAAGCTCACCGAGAAAATGATGCATTCCCTTTCCCTGTGTTGATAAGCAAGTTGTGTGCCAAGGTACGGATTCCCTACCTCAGTTGTGACAAAGTCACCCACGCTGTGGGGGTGATTGATCTTGATAAGAAAACTGACAAAGATGAACCCCGATTCAAGAGACAAAGGACGGAGGCATCAGTGGCAGCTGTGGGAGGTGACATTGATGATAGAGCAGATGTTCCATCTTCCCCCTAGGTCACTACCGAGCAAGCATGCGTATGCCACAATCCCTCGATGACCAAATATAGCCTTCAGGATATGGTTGATAAAACCTATAGCCATGAGAAGCAGCTTTCTAACTTAGCCTCTAAACTACCGGGGTTATCAACAGGGCAGTCAAGAGTGCAATGAAGGAGGTAGTGGATAGCTTGAACACTTTGTGCAAATGGGTTGATGTCATGGAGAGAGTGATCACGACACTCCGGAGAGATGTTGACAAAGCTAAAGTCAAGGCCCCTATGGTGCAAGAGGATTTGAGTACATTGCCACCACCTCGGAAGATTTTTGGACCTTTGGATGACTTGTTTGCCTCTTATGCGGAGGAAGAGCTACCCGAGACCAAAGACCGAGAGCTGGAGGATGATCATGATCCAGATTCTTAGAGGGTGCTTCATGACTCCACACTTTCTTTGAACTCCCAAATGGGTGGTGCTGGCCCTAGTTGAGCCTCCTCATGGTGATGATGATGAGGATTAGATACTACAGGGAGTTCCACCCTTTCCCATTGCACTATGAGCATTGAGGACAGTGCTTCTTTCATGGGAGGGGGTGGCTTTCTTTACTTGCTCTTTGGTGCCCGCAAGTGGGCTTGAGACAATTTATTACCCTTGTTGGGCCTAGTTGTGTAGTCTGCTTAGTTTTATCCGGCCCTTTTTGGGCAAATTTTGGATAATTGATTGTGATGCTACCATTTTTTCTTTCTTTAGATTATATTTGTGTTTTACTTTGAGATTAATTGTGCCCTCGTCGGGCTTGATGTTTTTATTGATGGTGTGCCGGGTTGGTCTTACATGCCCTATTGTTCCACTACCCATGCCTTACAAATGCACTAAATGCCTACGCCGAGGCTTGTTCTTGATTGATTCATGAGCGCGAAAAATTGTGGATCGCCTTGATCATAGTAGTGTAGAAATAAACTCCGAGGGTTTTCTTAATACCATGGTTCTTTCCCAAGGAGCAAATTTTTTGATTATTTTCTTTTTCTTTTCTTTTGTTTTTGTGTGTCGAACTGGGTTGGTGTTTTCCTATGATAGATTGAAAGGCGATTTTCTTAAGGGAAAATGCCAAGTTTAGTTTAGAATAGAGTCCGTAAATGCTTGTCTCGAAATGGGCCCACCGAGAATTTTTTTTTCTTGGTAAATTGCTTTTGAAAAGGAAAGGAAGAAGGAAAATAAATTTTTGAGGAAAAGCGTTTTCTTGTCATGACTTGCACACTCTCGCTTTGGCTTAATTGACTCACGAATGAGTGTGTAATGAACTCAGAATAGCTTGTCAAAAGTCATTTGCCCCAATTGATTGTGGGACTAATGGATGAAGTCTTGTGGCATGATGCTTTGTGCGGTGAGGCTTTACCTTGATTCTTGTGCATAAGTGTCCTCTAGAACTTACCCCGAATGTGATTCAAGGCAAAATTCTAGGTGTAACCAAGCTTGGGAAATGACCTTAGGTCCTTTTTGATAGCCACTTCACTCAAATGACCTCCCAATGACATCAAATCCTAGTGAACCCCTTTGAGCTTGTGACCATTCTTTGACACCTTTGTAACACCTTGACCTTTTTGGAACCTCTAGCTTGGCACCCGTCCTCCCTAATTGCTTGAAAATGAAATGTAGGCTAAAAGCCTAAGTTTGGGAAGGGGGGGGGGGGACAAAAGATAACATAGGCAAAGGCTTAAGTTTGGGGGGTGGATGTGATCAAATGAGTAGAAGAAAAGGAATGCACTTCAAGTGCAAGGTAGCACCTTGAATCGAGAATTGAAAATTACTCCAAAAGATCAATCCAAATGAGCCAATTGAAAAGCAAAAATAGGTGCTACCAAGTAAAGGTGATATAAGGTGTGAATAATCATGAGGTTAAAAGGAGAAATCTTGGGTTGTGTGAGGGAGAGACAAGGTGAAGTTGGAAATTGAAAAATGTGAGCAGCGTTTGAAATGACAAAACAAAGAGCATTAGAGAGGTGTAGTCACTTGAACCAAATGATATCCTCACCTTAGCCCTAGCCAACATTAACACACAAGTCCTTGGTAATTCCGAGCTTGGCTACCCTACATTAGTGGCGATTTACATGAAGGGCAAGCCTATGGTTTGATGCGCATGCACTTGAACTTCCTTGAGAGAGTGAGAGTCTTCTTGGTTCTCTTAGAATCTCGTGTTTTGCGAATTGAATGATTGTGAGTAGGATTCTCTCTTGTGGTGAGTGGCATCATGCACTCGAATTGAAGCATAGAGTCTCTATTTCAATTAAGGGGAATGAATGAGATAAGTTGTATGGTGAATCTCGAGGCAACCCTTGACGGTCCATGCCAATGACTTGAAAAGCTTAAATGTCTTGCTTTAAATTCCCTTGAGTTTTGAATAAAACATGATGTCCTTTGAAAAAAAAGTTTTGAAATGAGCAATGGCCTTGAGAATGTGGGGGTCCAAATTGAGATAAGCAAGTGGTTGAGTCTTTTGTTTGTTTATTTTTCTTAAATTTTTAGTGTAGAATAGTTTTTGTGCCTTAATCGAGCCTTAGCATAATTCATTCCTTGCCATGTAAGTATCGTGCTTGAGGACAAGCAATAGTTCAAGTTTGGGGGTTTGATAAGTCGGTAACCTACCAACTTATTGAGCCTATATCCATGAATTATTGCAATGTTTTGAATTGATTTAGAGGTTCTTATGACCTTTATTGATGTCTATGCGGGTACTTTGGATAGAAGAGGAGAAACAAGGATATGGACCCAAAAAGAACCAAAAAGGAGCTAAGTGTGAAGAGTTGAGAAAAGCTGGAGAATCTGCCGAGAGGTGCGGTGGCTGTGTGACACGCACAAGCTGAGGTGCGGTTTGCACCTACTCTGCATAAAGCTGCAAAAATCACTGAAGATTCTACTACAGCATGCGGTCTCCATGCGATGCGCATATCTTGTGGTGCAAAATGCATCACCCTCCGCACAAGGCCTACCTAAGCGAACTGAATTCACTGGTCAACCGAAGCTGGAGTGCGATGCGCATACTGCGATGTGCGAACCGCACGCCATGTCGCACACCACCTGGAGGGAAATTTTGTCCTAAATTTATGTGACGATTTTGGGAACATATAAAAGGCAATTTTAGGCTTGTTTTGTATATACAATTCAGAGTAAAGAATTTTAGTAGATAACTTGGAGATATTTTTGGCTTGTAAACACTTTTATCTATCTCCATTGAGAGAGGGTTTTCAATCCAATATTTGGTTAACAAATTGTGTGCTAATTTGACTCTAGAACTTGAGAATCATCTATAATGGATGCGAATTTGATTTAACCAGCTGGTATATCTTCTCCCCCTTCTATGAGTGGCTAATTTCTCTTGTCTAGGGGTGTATTAATGATGGGTGTGTAGCTAATGGGTGTGCGTGTTGCTAAATCACTCTTATAATTGCTTATCTGATGTGGGTCTAGTGATTTCACCATGTTTTAATCTAATAATTTGTGGTTGTAAACATAAACTTACCTTACTTGGCTACTTAGTTGCCCGAGAGAGAATTTTGTAGTTGTGGATGTGAAATTACTAGTGGGTACTTGGGAATCCACTTAGATTGGAGGCTAGACATAGCTCTAATCTCGGATTCTTCCCCATTTAAGGGTCCGAGCTAGAAATAAGACGACCTCTCTAAGCAAATGTTGGTTGGTTATTTAGCACACCGAATGATGTTCTAACCGAAATCATCGGATATGTGGATGTTGATCGAGATATAGCATTCCACATTTATGACCAACACTACCCATGTCACTAGGTGAGAATTTGAGTGAATTAGCGATTACTCTATCCTATAGCGAATGCCCCATCAGAAATGCACCCCTAGTCATCTAGTTCTTATTGGTACACCCATCTCGATTTTATAACTTTTACTTGAATTGAGTTAGTAGTGATAACTTTACTAATTCCCCCATTTTGTTGCTTTGGTTTTGTTGAACAACTACTCTCATTTTGAAATCGCTTCGCACAATCTCTAATAAGCTAAATCAGGTCGCTTAAGTTCGAACCCGACATCCGTTGGGTTATAAATTTTGTTTTAACTATGCGATCGCCGTGACTTCCTACTTGGAGAGCACGATTTGAGCGTTTATCAGACCACCAAAAATGTTCTTGGCAAAAGAAATTATAAATAGATAAAAGAGGGGAAAATGAATTCGTAAAGCATTCTCTTATCATGATTTTTACATTCTTTTTTTGGCCTTTTGATTTACAAATGAGTTGTGCGCAACTCAGAATAACTTGTCAAAAGTCATTTGTTCCAATTGATTTTGAGAATAACTATGGACTCCCTGTGTTGTGATGCCTTGGGTGGTAAGGTTTACTTTATTCTTGTGTATTCATGTCATCTAGAAGTTTCCCCGAATATGATTCAAGGCAAAATCCTAGATGTTGCTTAGCTTGGAAGATGACCTTAGGCCCTTTTTGAATAGTCACTTTACAAAAACGTTCCTTTCCTTAATATTGATCCTAGTCAACCCCTTTGGGCCTTTAACCTTTTTCTTGGAAAACATGTTACACACCTTGACCCTTCTTGAATCCTCTATTTTGGCACCCATTCCTCCTTAATTTCTAGCAATGAAAATACAGGGTAAAAGCCTAAATTTGGGGGGGGGGGGAGGAGGGAGCATATGAATGAAAAATAGAATGTTGATTTAGGCAAAAGCCTAATTTTGGGGGTGGGTGGGTGTGCATTAATGATTGAATGAGGAGTTGAGCTTCAATGTGAGGTAGCACCCTATGCTTATATTGTGAATTGCTTGAAGTTGTCAAAGGATAAAAGAATGAAAGAAAAAGAATTGAGTGGTGTTACCTCTACCCTTGTGAATGAAATTAGTAGAACAAGGTGTTGGAAATAATGGCTTTGAAAAAGACTTAGGTTGTGTGAGGGATAAATAAGGTGAAGATGAATTAATAATGTGAGCGATGTACTTGAATTTCCTAATAATAGCGTTAGGAAGGCTTAGTCACTTGATCCAAATGATATACTTACCTTAAGCCTAGCCTACATAGTTACCCTCAAGTCCTTAGTAATTCTGAGCTTTGCAATTCTATATTAGTGGCAAATTACATAAAGGACAATACTATAGTTCTATGTGTGTGCACTCGAATTTCTTTGAGAGAGTGAGCATCTTTGTATTGTCTTATAATCCCTATATTGTGAATTGTATGATTGTGAGTGCAATTCTCTCTTGTGGTGAGTGACATTGCATCCTTGTAGTAAATGATAAAGTCTTGACATCAATTAAGAGGAATGAATGCGATAAGTTATGTAGTGAGCCTTGAGGCAAGCCTTGAAGGTTGATGCCAATGACTTGAGATGCTTGACGATCTTGTTCTAAATGGAAAGTTCCCCAGATTTTTGAATGAACGAAGTCTCCTGAAAAGAGTTTTTGAAGTGATTGTTTTTCCATTGTGCTTTTGGTGGTACCAAATGAGTTTAGTGCTTTTGTTTGAGTCTTTTGTTTTGAGTTTTTTGCTTATTGTTTCTCTTGTTTTGAGCCATAATAGTCCTATGTGCAATCCTTGTGTCTTGGGAAGTTCACATCAATCCTTTGCCTTATGAGTTCTTTGCTTGAGGACAAGCAATAATTACAGTTTGGAACTTTAATAAGTTGGTTATTTACCAACTTATTTAGCTCTTAAGCATGAATTATTGCCTTGATTTGATGCTATTTAGAAGGATTTTGTGCTTCTATTCTCTTATATGCAGGCATTCATGTGAAATGAAGATAGAAAAGGATTTGAGCCTAAATGGACTATGAAAAGAGGCTAGGTCAAGAGAAGATGGGGAGAGAGGAAATATGATGAAGCTCTTTGGTAGAATATGCGTTCCATAAGATAGCACCTGCATTTCACAAATGCCAATGCAGGAGAAAGCATGTAAAATGCCTGAAAGAGTAGGCCCCTGTGTGCTGCAATTCATCAGATGCAACCATAGGTGCCAATGCATAAGGAGCTACATGTGCCAACTTACACACTGCTTGAAGGACTCGGCACCTGCATGCTGCAAGTCATTACATATAGTTGCAGGTGCCAGCACAGATGGGACTGCAAGTTACCTTAAGGGAACAATTGACCAAAAATTAGTTGCATAATTTGGAAGTTTCCAAGGTTGATTGTAGGATCTGTGTAAGGAATATTACTTTCAGTTTTTTCCCAATTCGTAGAGAATATTGAATACACTTTGTAGAGTATAACTTTTAGCTTCTTCTTCATTGAAAATAGTGAAAACACCATTGTTAATTCAAAGCTTGGAATTAAAGTTTTTTTTCTTAATATGAATGGAATTGAGGATTGTCCAATTGGTATATTTTCTTATTTCTTTAATATGAGTAGCTAATTTCCTTTCTAGGGGTGTGTGCAATGATGGGTGTTTGAAATTGGGAGTGGGTACTAATTATTTATGCTTATAATTGATTATTATGTGTGAGTCTATTGAATCCTTCAAGTTTTAATTAAATAATTGATGGTTGAAAATATTGATTTAGTTTTCAAATTATAGTCTTTGCTTGAGAAAGAAGTTAATTAATTGGGTAAGGATTCATAGTGAGGATTTTAGAATTTCTTATCAAAAGTTGAGACTAGAAATAGCTTGACTTAGGAATTTCCCATCTAAGGGTTAAGGCTAGAAATAGTTCAACCCACTTAAGCTATTTGGTTGGTTTATTGCTAAAACCTTGGGGTTTGAAAGAACCCAAGGTATATATGTTTATTTGGTTGAAAAACAATTGAACATAGCTTTAACCAAGGCTACCCACACTATAATCAAGTATAAGTTGAGTGATTAATCCCAATTCTAATGTTATGACCCCATTAAAAGCACACCGCTAGTTTCTCAAAATTTGATATTAACAATCTTGTTACCTCGTGCTTGTTGCAATAAAACTTTGATTACTTGTTCAAACCAATTCCCCATTCACTTTTTGTCTATATAATACGCTTTCTTGAGTGAATTAATTTACAAAGCTTGGTGAACCTTGAATCTAATTCTTATGGGAAATTGACCCCGACTCTTGTTGGATCACTTATTTTGCGATGACCGTAGCCACCTCCTTAATCGGAGAGTTATTTTGGACGTTATCAATACTATCGCATAACCTATTGAAAGATGAATAAACTAAAGTTACTATCATATGTGGAATATTGACGGTCGGTCTAATCGCAATAGAAGATTAGGTATGAATAGTTTGAGGAGTTAATGGTGCTGTAGCTAAGGATGAATGGTAGATGTGTGGAAGTACATATATATGTATATAATTATATAATTAGAGTGTCAACTCAATTTTGGTGGAATGTGAACACCTAAAATGGATATTAATATATTGGTCTTTGAACATACTTGAATTCGATGAATATGGTATGACAAGGTCTGTATTATAAGCTGTTGATTGGCCTGTAGACAGTGAAGTTTTATTCATAAATCTTTATTAAATGTTGAATTAAATCTTGAAATCATGATATGTTGACCGAGTCAAATTATTGGTTAATAAAATTGGATTAATATTTAAGTTAAAAATTATATGACTTAAATAAAGTCCAAATTACATTTGGGACAGTATGTTAAGTTGACAAGACGAGCCAACTCATGCTCTTAAAGTCTAAGGTCCTCTAAAATTACTTGGAGATCAAAATACCCCCAAAATCCTAAATCACACCTATATAAAGGGGTCTTTATAAGACCAAAAAATAAACACAAATATACAAAAATACATAGAGAAGCTCTGCTCTTCAGTGGTTATCCACAAGTCTACCACATACAAAGAAGTCTTCGTCTTCAATTAGTGAGCCACAAGTTTTCACACCTCCATGATTGTGATTAAAGATTTGCTTCGCACTCGTGGTGAAACTCTAAAATATATTCTGTTAATCAAGAGCAAATTAAGGAATGTGAGGAGAAGAATCAGAGGATTACATCTTTTAATTAGATTTTATAAAAATTGTAACCCCCACACAAGTTATTGAAATATAAATATCATTGTTTATCACTATTTTTCCTTTCTTGATTGCTATTTTTCAGGAATGAAACTTAGTTGTTTACATATTGGCACGCCAAGTGAGACCAAATCTTTCCTTTATCTCTTCTCTCACAAATCAGATTTGCAAATCTGAAACAACAAAACTGCAAAGTTGGAGCTCTATTTTTGTTGGTACTTTAAGTCTCGTCTTTGAGTTTCATCAAGTCTATGGTTTGACAAGCCTTGAAGTACGAGGCATTTGTAGACATCAAAATTTTATAGGACTATAAAAGATGAGTCCAATTTCTGTTATGGTTTCTTGGAGGCTACTCTATCCTAAACCTATCTTGGAGGCTACTCTCTCCAAAATCCTAAATCATGTATATTTAAAGGGTAACATATTCTCTTGAAGAGGCATCTCAAAAATTTCATAAACTCATAGAATATTCACAAAGAGATCAAGACTCTCTTCGTGATAATCAAATACTTCAAGAAGATCCAAAAAAATTCTTCTTTCATGGAGATCAAATCCAAATCTTCCTATGTTCTAGAAATGCACTACTAACAACCCTCAAATTAGGGAGAAAAATAAAAAAGAAGAATAAAGGGATAAACAACGTTGTACCCATACTGTTTATTAATAAAATATTCTTATTTCTTCAGATTTTATTTGTGGATAATTTATTTTCCATATAATTAAAATTTCTTGCGAATAAATTTGGCATGTGTAGTAGGACCAAATTTGCCCTTCATCTCTTCTCTCACAAATCAGATATGCAAATTCGAAACAACAAAACTGCAAAGATGGAGCTCTATTGTTATGGGTACTTCAAGTCTTATCTTTAAGGTTTATCAAGTCTACACTCCGACAAGCCTTTATGTATAGATATGCTACTAATGGTCTTCTAATTATGTAAGAAAATTAGAGAAAAGAATCAAGGGATAAATAGAGTTGTACTCATACTATTTATTAATAATTTTTTTTGTTTCTTCAGATTTTATTTGTGGTTGAAGTTTATTTCCATATACTTAAAATTTGTTGCAAACATGGCCTTCGAGCATACTTGTGATTTCATATGTTGGTGGGTTTTGGTTATTTACATTAAATGGTGAATGTTGAAATTAACTGAGTGTCTAAATAAAGTGTGTACTAGCATATTGGTGTACTGTGTTGATCCTGAATTGATAATTGATAACACATTTATATTTATGTTATTGATACTGTAAGTTGAGACTGAGGTTACTTGAGAGGTACACGAGTGAGCTGGGTTAGCCTTGATGTGATCTTGAGATGGATGAGTTATAGAGACCATAGATTTGAGAGATTAAGTGGGCATGAGATCCACACTATTTATTGATTGCATCTAATTTGAGTATTTCATGTGATTTGATGCATATTAGTGGTTGATTTGTCTTGGTTAGTTTATTTGATGACTGTTGGTGACTACTATGTACTTGACTATGATATTCGAGGTCTATGCATTACTATTAGACCCTTGGTGGCTATACTTAATATGCATATGTGAATAATTGTTGATGTCCTAAATGAAAAGGCTGAAAATGGTGAAACTTATCCTTGTAATTATGTTAAAGGGGTTAGAGATAACTGCTAAGGTTAATTAGAACTTAGAAGGTAGATTCATTTCTTGTGAATTAAAGTAGATTAATGAACTAGGTAGGAACTTGGCGAGAAGAAGGTGAAAATGTTGTGAATTTAATGTTAATTGTTATGTTTGTCTTGTTGACTTTATGTTATATTACATGATCTAATCTCGATCGATCGATGATACCTACCAGTATGTATGATTGTACTGATATTGCTCTTGCTATATCCTTTTTGGGGTGTAGTCATGTTGGAGGACCAGTTGAAGTTCTTTGTGAAGCAGCAAGTATTCATCAACAACTTCCGCTTATCATATTCCTACAATGGGAGCTATGTCTTTTGTTTTGTCCTTAATTGTATTAGAAACTCTTATACATGTCTAGACTAGGTTCTTGGGAACATGTTGTTCCTTTATTGTATTTTCAAAACTTTTGTAAGATTTTGTTAGTAATTCAATGGTTTAATAAAATTTGGTTTTAATGACTATTGCATGGTTTTGGTTGGGTGGTATAGGGTTCTCCTATCTAGATAGATTAGAGTAGATGCTACACAACTTATCGTAGTTGGGTCTTGACAGTTGGTATCAGAGCCTAGGTTACCAGTCTCACAAGTGCAAGATCAATGTCAAGTAGATTCTCATGGATTTGTGTATTGACGTCCACATCAAATCTTTGGAAAGCTATGAGGCATTTAGGAGTTTTTTTATTTTTTTATTTCCTATCGTGCTATCCCAGTCTATTGTCTCCCTGAATTGAGTTTAATTGGTATCTATCCAATTCCAATTGGTGTCTAAATGCAGACATTTGGTATTTGAATGGATTTAATTGGTATCTAGTCAATTCCAATTGGTATCTGAAAGAACTCAATTGATATCTAGTTGATTCCAATTGGTATCTGACTATGAGAGTTATGATAAAGTGTGAGTATTGTTTCTGTGGAGTGTCCATTATAAGTGTTTCTTGAATTGTTGATTAAAAATTCCTTTTGGGTTAGGATTAAGAGATAATGAGAAATAAGTTACACTTATGCTTTGACTGCTATTTTTGTGGTTGTTTGTGCGATGGGTTATACTATTATTGCTTATGTGGTTGTCTACAACATTATTGATTGTGGTTGTTGTACTTGTTAACCTTATTGAATTACTTGTCATTATGATGTTATGGCTCTGATTTTAGAGTGGAGGCTATAGTGATACCAAATATGTTTATGTGCTCTCATTGTATACTCTATATGGTTGACTAGATTGTTGATTTGGTTGAACAGTTGCCTTATTGTATCTGCTGATATTTGTGTTGGTAAGTGTTCTGACTAGGAGTGTTGTTATGGTTGGATAATACCTGAGTTAGCATGAGATTGTTGTCTATATATTCGAGTAAACAAGTTTGGTAAACTTGTATGCATCCTTTATGTGGAAAAACCTAAAATTAGATTATGTTAGAGGCTCACCTATGATATAACTACAAACCTAGCATAATTAATTAGTTAAAAGATTCACAGCTATAATTAACCAATTTCTGTGTATTTTTGTAAACTGTTAATTCTGTGGATATTATTTCTTCTGGGATGAGTGGATGAGTGGAAATATTGTAGCTACTAGTTGGTTATTGACTGGAGCTGGTTTTTATGGACTGAATATACATATATATATACTGGGCAGAAAAGGGGGATCTAGTGGTTGATTCACGTAGTTGAAGTAAGGAAAGGTTGGCGAGTGTCTATTGTGAGTTCTAGCATGGTTAGAGCAAGACTAATGACTTATTATGTCAACTTGGTGACTTTCATTTTCTTAAGATTATGGATTTGACTAGTATTAACATAATAAAGAAGGTAGGTGTTCAGTGATTGTATGTAACTAAATTGATGTGGTCTTAACTTGAATATACTAATGTGAGTTGTGGTAGAGAATTTATGTGTTAATACAACTCATAGTTGTGTATTTGTTGGTGTAAGTACGCTACTAGATATTTTCCTAGTATAAGAGTGACAGACCTCGAGTAGTATGGTTTTGGTTGAAAATCTGGTGTTGTGTGGTTTAGTGTTGAATTGTGGATTGTGTAGTAGTGTTTGGTGGTGTTGTATTTGTTATATTAAAGTGAAGGCATAATCAACCGACTAGAAAAGTCCCTAGGATAAGAGTTGATTAAATCTCAGGCTAGAGTGAGCTTCAACGAAAATCTAGTTTCATGTGCCTTAGAGATGGTTGAGGTCTCATGGTTTGTTGTATGATAATATGGAATCCATTTATGGATAGTCAAGGGGTATAGGATCATGTACGTTGTTTTAGGATGGTAATTCGGTTCATAGAACTCTAATTATATGGTTACCGTGTTGGGATGGATCCTTGATGTCTAGAAATCAAGGTTGTGTTGTGAAATAAGGGGTTTTGAGCGAGTTGACAATGTTTTGTTTTTTGACACTCGCCGTAGTGGATGGCCTCTCACTGTGATGAGTGACCATAATGAGTCGATTCTCGTCATAGCAACTCACAAGAGCGAGACACGACCCATTCTGATGAGAGACGGGGCAGACTCCCTGAACTTATGTCAAGTAAGGTACAATATAAGTGACCCTGAGAGTAATATCCTTTTAATTCCAACCTCGTGCTTTCCTTCTTCACCTAATGTTTATTCGGGGATGAACGGTTGGTAAATTGGTATCTAATGTAATGACCCATTCTATCATTACGGAAAATATCTATGGTAAAGGCATAAGTTCTTAATTTCCATAGGTGTTAAGGTCAATTCTTTAGTGTTGGAGTGCATTACACATGAACTAAGGTATTAAAAAAACCCTAGCACAAAGTTGAGTTGAAAATACTCTTACTGATTGAGTTTTGATATAAGTTTTTACTAGGGTCAACTTCAACTGATCACCCCTCCTAAAATATGAAGATTTATGAGGCCCATAGCCTACCAAATTAAAGATCTTCGAGTCTTCTTTTAAATGCCACCACCATTTGTTGTTTCCTTTTTGGAGTAGAAAGTTATGGCTATTTTACTGAAAGGTGTTTGTGTTGGAAAGCGAGGCTCGTTGTGATGAGCCGATGTCAGTTGCAGTGGGTCATCATGATGAGAAAATGGCTCGTAGTGATGAGTGACACAAGGTAGATACTTGTGAAGTGCGTTTTTCAGTGGTTTATATCCTATAACTCCAAAACCTCATTCTAGAATCATAGAGGGGCGATTTTCCCATGGCTTGGATGAAAATTCTTTGTTGAGGTAAGTTCTTCCATCAACTTCTTCTTTTATTAATCCAATAGCACCTTAGAATCATTAGAATGATCTTTAATGGTGGAATTGTGGGTTAGAACTATAGGTTCATGAGATTGTGGGGAAAATCTTGGGTTGGGGTAATATCACCTAGAATTGCTTCTAGATTGTTAACTAATGCTTCATAGCATGAATTCATTATTCTAAAACACGAATTTTGGTGGTTGGGAACCTTGAGTTCAATAAAGATGAGACCTTTAGCATTACAACTCCATTAATGGAGATAAGGTGAGTTTCATAGAACTAGTTAATAGTTAATTCACCCTTGGGTAATCATATAGACCGTGAATAAGGGTAAAATTAGTTGGTTTGTATTACCAAAGTGTTTATTGAAGAGTAATTGATTAATTACTCCTATAATTTCTTGTTTATTAGATGATTATATATTCTAAGGCATGAAGGAAGAGAAGGAGCATTCGTGGTGTGGCTTGCTTTTCCCAAGATCTTCGATTGAGGTAGGTTATGGTTTATGAGTAGTAGACTCAGATTATCTAACTGTATACACTATGTAGAATTGATGAGGGAATGCATGATTAGGCCTTCGGGCACGGGTCTGGATGAAATTTAGTTAGAATAAGTTGATAAGACTGTAATATTTGCAAATAGACGTGTTTACGTTATGTGTAACTTGATGTGAATATGAATTGGGATTTAAGCCATGTGATTTATGGTAGTGGAAGCTGGAACTAAATATGAGAAATGAAATAAAATTACAACAAAATCAAACGTCTAAACATGTATTCTTGATTGTTGTGTTACTACTTGGTAACTTATGTGAAATTGTGTTAGACCTTATACGATTGTCTTAAGGTTCTTGAATTACTAAATTAATTGTTGTAACCATTGAGTGTGGAGTAGAATTGTGTTTTGAATGAGAATCATCTAAAAGATAGAAGTATGGCTAAGGTGAGAACTTGATCGGTAAATAACAGAAGTGATGTTCTACCATAAAAGTTTGAGAAAGACTTGGCTAGATACTATAGCATAACCTGTTGTAAGATGAATAAAAACTATCATATATGAAATATTGACAGGTGGTCTAATCGCAATAGAGGATTAGGTGTGGAAAGTTTGAGGAGTTAATGGTGCTGTACTTAGGGATGAATGGTAGACGTGTGGAAGTATGCATATACATATATAATTAGATGTAGGCTCTAGTTTGGTGGAATGTGCACTCCTAAAATGGATACTCAATTTATTATTCTTTGGACATATTTAATTCGATTAATATGGTTTGATAAGGTCTATATTATAAGGTGTTGATTGACTTTCGGGCATACTTGTGATTTTGTGTGTTGGTGGATACTGGTTATTACATGAAATGATGAACGTTGAAATTGACTGACTATTTAGATAAAGTATGTTCTTACATATTGGTGTACAATGTTGATCCTGAATTGATAATTGATTTGAATGATAAGTGTTTTCATGTTGTGATTGAATGAATAAGCTAGGTATACATGAAATAATTAATGAACTAAATGAATAAGTGTATGTGTGATTTAGTGCACTATGTATATCCTGAGAAATAGGGCTAAGAACCATAGGTTCATTGATACTGTTACTTATTTTGGGATCGGATACCATACCGGTACACATTAATACTGTTATTTATTCTGGGATCGGGTATCACGCCAGTACAGGTTGATACTATTACTTATTCAGGGATCGAGTAGCACATCGGTATAGGTTGACACTGTTACTTATTCTGGGATTGGGTACCACACCAGTACAGACTGATACAATTATTTTTTTTGGGACCAGGTACTACGCTAGTACAAGTTGATATATTTACTTATTTTGGGATCATGTACCACCAACCGGTAGAATTAATATTGCACCAATGGAAAATAATTTTGGTGGGTACATGGACCCTGGTGTGTCTCCTGCAGGTCATGGCTAGTTGGGCAGAAATAAGACCATTTAGCATGTGTGTACACATTTATATTTATGTTATCAATATTGTGAGATGAGATTGAGGTTACTTGAGTGGTGCACAAGTGAGATGGGTGAGCCTTGATGTAATCTTGAGATGGGTGAGTTATAGAGACATAGGTCCGAGAGATTGAGTGGGCATAAGATCCACACTATTTGTTGATTGCATCTGATTTGAGTATTTCATGTGATTTGATGCATATTAGGGTCTGATTTGTCTTGGTTAGTTTATTTGATAACTGTTGGTGACTACTATGTACTCGATTGTAATATTCGATGTCTATGGGTTACTGTTAGGCCCTTGGTGTCTATACTTGATATGCATATGTGAATAATTGTTGATGTCCTAAATGACAAGATTGTAATGGGTGACACTTATCCTTGTAATTATGTTGAAGGAGTTAGGGATAACTGCTAAGATTTTCTAGAACTTAGAAGGTTGATTCTTTTGTTGTGAATTAAAGTGGTGTAATGAACGAGGTAGGAATTTAGTTGGAAGAAGGTGAAAGTGGTGTGAATTTAATTTTTAGCTGTCAATATCTTGTTGACCTTATGTGGTGTTGCATGATATAATCCTGGTTGGCCGATAATACTTACTAGTATGTGTGGTTGTACTTATTGTACTCTTGCTACATTCTTTTTGTAGGGTAGTCATGTTGAAGGACCAGTTGAAGTTCTTATGTGAAGCGGCGAGTATTCATCACAACGTCTGCTCATCCTATTCCTACGGTGTGAGCTGTGTCTTTTGTTTAGTCCTTCATTGTATTAGAAGCTCTTGTACATGTCTAGACTAGGTCCTTGGGAAGATGTTGTTCCTTTATTGTATTGTAAATACTTTTGTAAGATTTTGTTATTAATTCACTTATTTAATAAAATTTGTTTTTAATGACTTCCGCATGTTTTTGGTTGGGTGGTACAGGGTTCTCCTTCTAGATAGTTTAGAGTAGGAGCCTGCACGACTTAGATTAGTTGGGTCGTGACAACATAAGTGGAAGCATACTAAAAAACATTTAAAGGGATAAATCTTTTAATCAAAGAAATGCTTTAAAACATAAAATAAGACTCAAAACTGAATCTGATAGCATGTTCTAGCTAACCGATTGCCAGTCTATCTATGAAGCCTCTAATCATGTCTGAATACTGACTATCGAAACAAGGCTATCATGCCACGAGCCTATACCCTGGATGCGACATGGTTCTTAGAATCATGAGTGACCCCAAACTAACCCATGGCCTTACATAAAACTAAGAACACATTACAAGACTGAAATAAAACCATGCGGAAGATGAAGTCTGATTTGTATTAGAATGGTCAAACCAACACATCACTATTTAAAACCAAACTAAAATCATCTAAAATAATAATAAAAGCTGAATGTCTACTATCAGTCTGAAAGCCTCCACTAAGATGAGCTGCTGGGACAAGCCCCTAACTAATTCTAACGGTTTGAAAACTAAAAGACTGAATTTAGAAAATAAATAAGTCTTGCCTTCGGAATATGAGGACTCACCAAACTCTACTGCTGAGATGATAGGAGATCGTGCTAACTGTGAGCTGGATACTGAGCATCTTAACTTATATTATAAAACAATATAGCACAAAGAAAGTATGCGGTCAGTACTTTGAATGTACTGAGCATATGAGATATGAATTGTTCTAAGTATGCTGAACATGAATGGATAAACTGAACATAGGACTGAAACATATAAATTGATGCAATGACCAAGTAAGTAAACATGCAACTGAACAATAATGTACTGAATAAACTAACTACAAGGTTAAACAATAACTGAGTCTGAATTGTAGGAGCCAGTGTTAACCGACATACCTCAAGCTACGCTAACTAGGGGGCCAACCAGTAACCCTAGATGGAAGGGTGTTCACACCTTGCCAAGGGTACAAACAATATCTGGTGTGGATCCACTAAGCTGATATCCAAAAGGACTAAGGTGTTAAGCCTGATTTGATGGGTGGCCCTTTAAAACCTATGGTCACTCCCTAGTTCAGGGAATTTGGGACTTCTACTAAAGGTCTCAGCCTAACTAATGGGTGAGCCTTCATCCCTGCATCCGCTCGTTGCTAAGTACTACTCCTAACTGAATACAAGCTGATATACTGAAAAGCTCAATTATACTGATTTTCTGACACTGAAAGATAAGTGCTAATTCTGAAAAACACTCTAAATCATGTAATCTCGAAGGAGTGAATATCTGACTGATTATGCCTGAAATCCTAAGTTATCGGGTGTTCATAACCCACCATCTCCGAGGAATGCAACTATTCCTAATGATACTACAATCTAAGTAGTATATGCAATTTATAACATAGTTCAAAATTATAAATCATCCAATATACTGAGGATTTGAGAATTATGAGTATGCAAGGTTGCTAGAATTCAAGGAAAACATGTAGTCAAGACTCATTCATAATAAGAAAGCTAAAATGCAAGGGATTCACAATATTCATAAACCCTAGGATCTGAAGACTAGACTGAACTGAAGAACTGAGTTAACTTCGGGACTCAATGGGTAAAAGGGAACCCATTGATGAAATCCCACATATGAGAAAGCAAGAGCCTTGGTGAAATCCTTGAGTTTAGAGCCTGGAGTCGAAGAACCCTACTACTTGCTTTGAAGAAGAAAGAATCATTTTCTCCTCTATTCTGCTAAGTGTCGATCTAATTCCGAGGGAATGAGGGATTTGGGGTAGTTTAGGCTTCATAATTAGACATAGGCTAGTTAAAATGACATGGTTTTGGTTTTTTAAAAAATAGGAAAATACCAAAATACCCTAACTTAAAATAAAAGATGCAAAAATTTCCCCCTACCGAACGGGCTGCCCTACGACCGGTCAGACCTACCACGACCTATAGTGGGGATCGTCGAGTTGGGACCGACTTAGCTGGTCTTCTAGAGCATTCCCAAGCTGAGGCCCACAGCCTGTGAGACCTCCCATAGCATGTGGACTTTGCCATCAGGTTAACATAGGCTTGCTGAGCCCCTGGACTGTTCCCACGGTGGGCTCCCATAGTGTGTGGTTACTTCCATGGCTCTTAGGCCAGCCTGTTAGGGAGAAAGAGTTTAATCACCTCCCATGGCAAGGCAAATGGCCTGTGGGACCTCCAACGATCTGTGGGGCCTTCTCGTTGGGCTTAATTTTTACAAAAACCAGCCTAATTTCTAAGTCTAAATGCTGGTTCGAATACTAAGATGTTACAATATCTCCCCCTTAGGATCATTCATCCTCGAACAAAGGCTAAACGAGATGAGTTTTGAGGGGAAGGAGCTGCAATCCCTACCAACTAAATTCTAATTGATCTGAGTTTGAAAGACATGAGTGCATGCTGAAAATGCACGAATGGCTGAGGGGACATGAAACTGAGGGGAATACTAGTGAGGAAACTGGAGAGGAAACTATTACCTCAAACAGGAGCTAAATCGAAAGAAAAGAGGTAGGTTACTTAGTCATCATCGTTGCTTTTGCTTCCCAAGTAGCTCCCTCAACTAACTAGTTCCTTCAAAGGAATTTTATTGAAATGACTTCTTTATTTCTCACTTATGAACCTGATGATCAAGAATCTCAACTGGGACCTCTTCATAGGTGAGACTATCCTTCACATCCACATTCTCGAATGGAACAATTGATGCTGGATCACCAACACACTTCTTCAATAATGAAATATGGAAGACTGGATGAACTGCTGCTAATTAAGCTGGAAACTCTAACTCATAAGCCACATTACCAAACCTTCTCAAAATTCTGTAGGGACACACATATCAAGGACTGAGCTTCCCTTTCTTACCAAATCTCATTACACCCTTTATGGTGAAACCTTAAAAAATACCCAATCATCCACTTCAAACTCTAAGTCTCTTCTCCTCACATTTACACAGGATTTTTGTCAACTTTGAGCAGGCTTCAACCTCTCCCTTATGATATGTACTTTATTCATAGCCTCATGAACTAAATCTGGCCCTATTAAGGCTGCTTCACCTAATCAAACCAACTAATAGGTGATCTGTACCTCCGCCTATAGAGTGCCTCACACGAGGCCATCTAAATACTAGAATGGAAGCTGTTATTGTAGGAAAACTCTATAAGAGGTAAGTGATCCCAATTTCATTGAAATCAATTGCACAAGCCCTCAACATATCCTCTAAGGTCTAGATGGTATGCTTTTCCTGACCATTTGTCTGCAGATGAAATGCTGTGCTGAGATTCATTTGAGTACCAAGACCTTTTTGAAATGATCTCCAGAACTGGGATGTAAACTGCGTACCCCTATATGAGATGATAGACAAGGGAACACCATGCAGTCTAACTAACTCACGGTTTTAGAGCTTGGCATATTCCTCTGCTGAATCAGTAGTTTTGACAGCCAAAAAGTAGGCTGACTTAGTTATTCTATCCACTATCACCCAAATGGAGTCATGTTGTTAGCGAGTATGTGGCAGACCTATAATGAAGTCCATATTGATCACTTCCCACTTCCAAGTAGGAATGTCAATATCTTGAGTCACACCTCCCAGCCTCTAGTGTTCTACCTTCACTTGTTGGCAATTTGGAAACTTGGCCATGAAATCTACAATGTTCCTCTTCATGCCATTCCACTAATAGACTTCTTATAGGTCACAATATATTTTGGTGGCACCGGTATGGATAGAATATCTGAAGCTGTGAGCCTCTATCAAGATCTACTATCTTAACCCATCCGTATCTGGAACACACAATCAACCCCGATACTGAAGTACACCAGCTCCTCCTTGGGAGAATACCTCTACCCTTTACTGATGGACAACACCTTTTAGTTGATGTACAACCGGATCACTGTCTTGATTTTCCTTCATCTCAACCACTAAGGAAGATTCAGACCCATTTTGTACTATAACACCACCATCTGCTGAATCTGCAAGGCGAACCCCTAAACGATCAAGCCTATGAATATCCTTAGCTAATTCCTTCTTTTCTTCCTCAACCTGGGACACACTACCGATAGATAATTTACTAAGTGCGTCGGCCACTACATTAGCCTGACCTGGGTGGTAAAGCATACTCATATCATAATCCTTGAGAAGCTCTAGCCACTTTCTCTGACAAAGATTTAACTCCTTCTGAGTGAACACATACTTAAGGCTCTTATGATTGGTGAACATATCTACGTGGACAATATATAAATAGTGTCTCCAAATCTTCAAAGAAAATACAACTGCTGCAAGCTCAAGGTCATGAGTTGGGTAGTTCTTCTTATGAATCTTAAGAAGTCTGAAGGCATATGCAATGACCTTACCATGCTACATCAACACACAACCCAAGCCGACTCTAAATGTATCACAGTACACAAAAACTCATCTGAACGCTCTGGTAGAGTCAAAACTGGGGCTGTGGTCAACCTAGTTTTCAGTTTCTGGAAGTTCTTCTCACACTCATCTGACTACTGAAACTTAACCTTTTTCTAAGTCGACCTGGTCAATGGGGCAGTTATGGATGAAAATCCCTCGACAAATCTCCTGTTGTAACCATCCAAACCCAAAAGACTTCTAATGTCTATCAAAAAAGTGGGTCTAGGCCAGTTCTTGACCACCTCTATCTTCTGCGAGTCCACCCAAATCCCCTCTTTAGACAACACATTTTCCAAAAAGGCAACTTACTGCAACCACAATTCACACTTACTGAACTTGGGGAATAACTAGCAATCTTTTAGAGTTTGTAGCACCACTCACAAATAGTTCACATGCTCCTTCTCACTTTGTGAGTAAACAAGATTGTCATCTATTAAGACAATAATGAACATGTCCTAATACTGCTTGAATACCCTGTTCACCAAGTCCATAAAAGCTGTAGGAGCATTCATTAATTCCCCACTTGGGAGGAACTCTAGGTAGATCTTCGAGAAATACTTATGGGAATTCAGTAACCACTGGGATTGACTGAAGAATTGGGGTCTAAGACTTTGACAAACTCTCAAATCGTACTCCCCAAGTATGGAGGCACGGCGATCGTCAAGCAAAACACATTTATAAGTACCCAACAGGTGTCGGGGTCATACACACAGAGACTTGATGCTAGCTATATGAAGATTGTATCGAAATAAGTTCACAAGGAGAGTAAATTCTTAAAACATGAAAGTAAAAGGTTGGGGAAATTGGGATTCTGTCACTACAATAGCAATTCGTAATAAAGAAAATAAGTAAAGCGAGTGTACCAAATTGAATAGGAGACTAGGGATGTGTATCCAATGGGGCTTTAATGTGAGATAGGGTGTTTATCAATTCACACTTATTCTCGCTTATTGACACAAGTAGAATTGGTCATGAGTATGGTTGTTTATCTCTCGATCAACAACCATATATCCGATAATCCCAGTTAGAGCATTATCGGTTAAATCAATTAGCAACCAACATCTAGCTTGGGGAGGTCACACTATCTCTAGCTTAGACCATTAAGTGGTTGATTTCGCCGATATAAGCTATTTCTAGCCTCAAATATGAATAGAGTCCCAAGCTCCCACTAGTAATCTCACATCCGAAACCATGAAATTCTCTTTCAATAAACAACATAGTCAAGTAATGAAAATTAATGTTTGCAACCACCAATTTTTGGATTAAAACTTGGTGAAACTACTAGACCCATGTCAAATAAGAAATTATAAGCGAGAATTAACAAAACCCACACCCATTTGTCAAGCACCCATTATCAACATATCCCTAGATAAATGAAATTATCCACTCATAATAAAGAAGAGAGATATACCAAATGGGTAAGTCAAATTCCTCTTTATTAAAGCGTAACTTCAAGTTCTAAGCTTAGTTTTTGTACAAAAATGGTTAAACAAGATTTAGAGAAGAGAATAGATTGAAACCCTCTTCTTCTTGGAGAGGAAAACTTGTTCTCAAAGTAAAAAGCTCTTCAGAATATTCACGACTGAAGAATGTTATTTACAATTGTGCCTAAATTGGCCTTTTATACTTTCCCAAAACATCACTAATTTTCTATACAAAATTTCCCCTTGGTGGTGTGCAGCGTGACGTGTGGTTTGCACATAGTGATGTGCATGTCACACACCTTCTTCATCTGAAGCAGTGACTCAGCCGACTTGGGAGATGTCATACGAAGAGGGTGCGGTTGGCACCATGAGTTGTATGCATCACACAATGACCGCACCCCATGACAGATCCTTCAGGAAATCCAAAGCTTCATGCGGTGGGAGGTGCGGAACGCACCATGGCTTGTGCGTGTCGCACAAGCGCCGCATTTTAGGGCAGATTCTTCATCTTTTTGTGATCACTTCACACTTTACTCCTTTTAAGCTCTTTTTGGGTCCATTTCCTTGTTTTTCATCTATGATCACAAGTACGTGCATAGACATCAATAAAGGCCATAAGAACCTCTAAATCTATTCAAAACATAGCAATATTTCATAGATAAAGGCTCAATAAGTTGGTAGATTACCGACCTATCAGACTTTGAAACCTTAAGCCAAACAAGATGGTAGATACACCCTTTGGAAATCATTTTTCTGGCCTTTAGGTTATATACAAATCGACCTATAGGCTCTGAGGTACTACTCTTCCATTCTAAGACTGGCTTATTTGGAAACTAGAACCAAACTATCCTAGTTCTACAATCGAGTGAGGCATAACAAGAGTGTAACTAGTCAATGCATAAAATAACATCGAAGTCAGTCATATCTAACTCTACATGATTAGCTGAGGTGACTTTCTGAGAAACTAAGATTAGGAAATTTTCATATAACCGTCTTGATATGATTGAATCACCAACAGGAGTAGAGACTGAGAAAGGTTCTAGGAGGATTTCTGGACTGACACTGAAGTCTACTGCTATATAAGGGGTCACAAAAGAAAGTGTGGCTCCAGGATCTAACAATGCATACATATCAATATGAAAGACTCGCAATGTACCAGTGACCATATTAATGGAACCCTTCTAATCTTGTCGAGTTTGGAGTGCATAAAGCCTATTTTGGCACTGATCGCCACTTGCACTAGATGAGGCACCTTACTGAGTCGGGTGACCTTCTAGAGCTAATGAAGAGTTAGTATGATTCTTTTGGCGAGTATCCCTCCCTCTCTTTGGAGCCAATAGACACTCCCTCAACCTATGATCTGGCTTGCCACACCCAAAACAATCCTCAGTGCCGGTCATATACTCACCTTGGTGGTTCTTACCACACATCTTGCAAACCAGATGAGTACGTCCACTAGTGACACTACCCTGAGACATAGAGCCTGGTGCCCTATCCCAATGATCCTGGCTGAACTTAGGCACTAGCAGAGCATGATGCTGGAGCTGAAGATTTCTGGAGGAACTCGGAATGATTACCACCATTTGACTTCTGTTGAGAATAGTTAAAGCAATCTATTCTGGCCCTCTTATTCTCCCTTTCCCTCTCCTTGATCTTTTCTTGCTTAATCTGTTGGGCATAAGTCATTAACCAGGAGATATCCACCTTCTTTACCAGCATAGCAGTTCTGCATTCCTTAACCACATCTTTAGAAACACTTGATACAAACTTACTCATAAGGTCATTGAGTCTGCCACCATGGTTAGAGTGTACTTTGAAAGATTGGTGAATTTAAGAGAATACTTCTTCACACTCATGTCGTCATGCTTCAAATTAATGAACTCCTGGACCTTGGCTTCTCTTAATTCAAGTGGAAAGAACTTGTGCAATAATGCCGCTATGAACTGATCCTAATCTACTGGACCTGTGTCTGCACCCCTACCTTCCTTCCACTACTTATACCAAGTGTGAGCCACATCCTTCAACTAGTAAGCATCCAAATCCACACTTTCAACTGGAGTGACACCCATGATCTCAGTAACCTTCTGAATTTCATCAAAAAACTCATGTGGATCCTCCTTAGCCTTTGAACTATGGAACTCAAGAGGATTCATCTAAGTGAAATCTCAGACTCTAGCCGCTATTGTATTACTCTGCAGGTTGACTGGTGTAATAGTCTGCTATTTCACTTGGGTAGTCATGGACTTATCTAGCACCTGGAAGGAATCCCTTAACTCAACGTGAGTGACTTATTCATTCAAAGGGTCTGCTGGGACTGGTGGTGCTTGCTGGTTTCCATTCCCATTTTCGTTTCTCCTTTCGTTGGCTCTTCTGGGAGGCATTATTTGTAAAGGTGTAGAGCATGAGTTAGAAAAAGGGTAAATAGAATACACACTATGTCGCACAATATGGAAAAGAAACAAGGGAAACTTTTCCTAAAGCGTCTCATAGTCTCTCTCTCTCATAAGTGTGGTGCACTTCACACCCATGAAAAAGACTCTACTTAATGTGACTTTTAGACACCCTGGGACACGTTAAACCTGATTCTTGATACAAAGTTTGTCACTCCCTGAGCCTATACCCTAGAACGACATGGTTCTTAGAGTCATGAGTGACCTCAAACTAACCCATGGCCTAGCATGGCACTAAGAACACAATACAAGACTAAAATAAAACAATGCAGAAGTTGAAGGTTGATTTATATAAAAATGGTCAAACCAATATATCACTGTTTAAAACGAAAATGAAATTGTCTAAAATAATAATAAAAAATAAATGTCTACTATCTGTCTGAAAGCCTCTACTAAGATGAGGCTTGCGCTAAAAATCACGGCTCTTAATTCATACTAGTGGGCCTTGTACTCAAAATCATAAGAAATCATTCAGTTTAGCTTTCAATACAAATACTTTCTTTTTGTAATCATTTATAAATTCATGAAGAAGACTTGTAAGAACTCATGAGGTAAGGACATATTCTAGTAACTAAACACTTTGAGGAAGGGTTCTTGGAATCTTATCAAGAATTAAGAAATCAAGTGTAACACTCATGATCCTAAACCAACATTTTGACAACACTTAACAGTTGTAGAACTATTCACAGAGGACTATGATCACTTCCACTGATCATACTTCCAAGAAAAGTTTGTAGAGTAAATCGTAGAAGCCATCCTGATAGACCTTAACTCTCATGTATCTAAGGGAAGTAGTATAGTTTATAATATCAGATTATGACTCATAGACCCAGCCATATAAAGAGATCAGAGAGATGTCAATCTCGAAGTGAAAGAACAGGTGTCAGTACAGTTTGTAATCCCTATTCACGGACCGTAAATGCCACCCTTAGACTTGATTCAGAGAACCACCAAAATCTCAGAGGAGAACTACGACTGAAACTATGGTCCTAAAACCAGAGTATGGTCCATAAAGCCCAGTTGCAAAGGTATATATCAAAGACCTAAAAAATCTAAGAGTAGTTCTACGGCTCAGACTACAGTCTATAGACCTAGTCCACAGTCTGTAGATCTGACTGTACTTCTTTTATTTTAGGCACCTATAAAAGGATTCCTTAGTTGTTTTCTCATTATTTTTCATGACCAGGCCAATTCTCTCAACCCTAGGCAACTCCTTTAATCCTCTCAAGACTATGTAAGCTATCTCTACCATTCTCTATGCAATTTTAATGATTCCTAGCCTTAGACTAAGGATTTTAACAAGTTCCTTGATAGAAAACAAGGATTCTTCGAACGTATCATTCTCTAAGTCCCCAGATCAGAATTTGTTGGTCATTTCTCAAAGTTTGGAGCACTTTAGGTGTGTAAGGCTACCACAGTGAGGAAAATCCCTACTCCCTCATGCCCTACAATTTAAAAAGGTTCAGTTTTAAAAGACTAAATTTAGGGTTTTTCCCAAGGTTTTCCCTATTCAAATCCTTTACATATTGAGACTTTCATTATTTATTCCTAGTTACTACAAGTATTGAATACGATGCTATCATGTTTCTCTTTTCACTGGATTTACTGGTTCATGCTTATTTGTATTTATGAACCTTATGAGTAGGTTGATGATCTTTAAATGCATGTATTATAATGTTGTTGATATGCATTTCATTTCCCTTGAGAAAGTGTTTTAAAGCTTGTATTCATGAGATATTTTAAGCCCATCGTTTTAAGCTTCCTGAACATGATTTATGAAAAAAAGAAAGTCTCATTATCTTTGAGATTGATTTAACAAGAATGATAAAGAGTTTGAGCATGGGTCCTATGATGTTCTTTTATGAAATTGAGCAAGAAAACTCATCAACATGTTTTCAAATATGGTTTTCGAGTGTTCTATTTTGGGGGGATTATTTAGCACCGATATGGGTAAGGGTTCAAGTAGCCCAAGACCCAAAACTATGTACGCCAATGTAGGATTAGATTGTGCCTTTGGTTTTTGGGAGGCTCCTAATTTATCCCATGGTAAGGTCTCAGTTCTAGATCCATATTATTCTTCATTTTATTCCCCCACAAGGTATAGAGCAACTCTACCAATGTGGGCTAGATATTCAGTATCATGAGATCACATGGTGCATGTCAGTTGTAAGAAACTCTCTAATGAAAATAAAGTTATTTTTCAACATTTTATTTGGCTTACGGCCTTTATGGTTATGACATGTTTTATGACCCAATTTCATGTTAAGTTTCACTTAGTTCTATCACTACTACGATTGTTCCTTATTTAGAATTTTACCTTGGTAATGTTTGAATTATTTCTTTTTAGCATTATTATATACCGTACATATCCACTTACTGATACCATTTGGAGCTACATGTTTTAATGATGCAGAATCGAGTACTCAGACTCAACAGCTGGCGCATCCCTAGATTTTCACGCACTCAACTTTGGTGTGGCCTCATTGCTTTCGGAGGTCTCCAGTTATTTGATTAGTTCATTGGTTTCTATTAGTAGAGTGTAAATGTAGCCCGGGACCTTGTCCCAGTAGACTATGTCATTCTTCAAATTATAGGCTTCATTAAATGAGTTAGTAAATGGTCAGACATTCCATTTATTCTAGCTACTTATGCTTTTGAAATTTCTTTATAAAGATATTTGATTTTCTGCTTTTAAAATTTGTATTCTCATCATTCGTAAAGCTTTCCTATGTGGTAAAGTATCTAGTTTATGTAGTAATCCAGGCCAAGGGCTTGCTTGGGCCAAAAATGGTTTCGGATGCTGGCCACGTGCAGGGTGTAGGCTCGGGTTATGAAAAACTTGGTACTGGAGAACTAGGTTCAAGAGTCCTAGAGTGTATATGAAGCTGCGTCTAGTAGAATCCTTCTTATGTATGTGAAGTACGCCACACTTATAATAGGGAAGCTACAGGATGTTAGGAAATACCACCCTTCTTTCATACTCTAGTTCGTGTGATAGTGTTTAACTCTATGAATTTCCTCATAAATCGTGCATTTGCATATTTTAGATCATGCCTCAAAAAGGACCGCCAGCCAGAGAACTGCTGCAAGTGTTGAGGTTCTCTCTAGAACTAATGCTTGTGACCTGCTGATAATTCTCAAACGTACTTTCTGTGATCGTTAGAGAAAAATACATTTATAGTTCCCAATGAATGTCGGGGTCGATCCCACAGAGAATTTTGAGTTTAGCCTAGGTGATTATAAAACAAAGTTCACAACGAGAGTGAGTAATATAAAAAAAGGGGAATTGGGAATCTGTCATAATTTCGCAATTCAACAAACAAACCAATAAAGTAAAATGGGGTGTAGATAATAGAGAGAATGACTAGGGATATGTGTTATATGGGACTCAAACATAGGATAGGGAGAATGCTTATTGAATCAAATTCATGCTAAACGACATGGTTAACCTTGGTTTTAAGTATGGTTATTTATCTCTCGATCAACAACCATATATTCAATAGACTTAAGTCAAGCACTATTGATTAATCAATAAACAACCAAGCTATTGTTTAGGGAGGTCATGCTATTTCTAGCTTTAGATCCCTAAATGGGTGATTCCGTCGATTTGAGCTATTTCTAGCCTCAATCTAAATAGAAGCCCAAGTTCCTACGAGCAATTTCACATCCGAAGCTATGATCTCCTCTTTCAAGCAAAACCATAACCAAGTAAGGAAAATCAATGTTTGCAACCACAAATTTTAGAGTTAAAATATGGTGAAAACACTAGACCCATGTCAATAAAGCAATTATAAATAAGAATTAGTAGCACCCACACCCATTTATCAGGTACCCATCATCAGTACATCCCTAAATAAGAGGTTTAGCTACTCATGCTTAAGGAAAAAGATATACCAAATGGGCAGTTCAATTTTCCTTCCATTCAATCTAAATTTCTCAATATCCAAGCTCAATTTGTACACAAATGGTGGTTCTAAGATTTGGGAAGAAGGAATTGTGTGAAACCCTTTTCTTGTTCATAGAAGGGAAAACTTGTTCACAAAGATAAGAAAATTGTTTTAAAACTCAGTGCTAGCTCCAAAACTCTACAATTGTGCCTAAATTAGGTATATAAACATTCCCAAGACGTCACATAATTTTGGACAAAAATTCCCTTCAGGCGGTGTGGGGCACGACATGCGGTTTGCACGTTATGATGTGCACGTCGCACACCCTGCTTCAGTGATCCAGCGACTCATCAAATTGGGCAGCTTTAAGCAAAGAGGGTGCGGTTCGCACAAGGCATTGTACGCATCGCACAACGATCACACAGTGAATGCATCCCTTAACAAATCCTTCAGCAACTTCGGACTTCATGCGGTGGAAGGTTCATTCCTCACCAAGGCAAGTGTGTGTCGCACGAGCACTGCATCTCTTAGAAGAATCTTTGTCTTGTTTTCTCACTTCACACTTCACTCCTTTTTGGTTCTTTTTGGGTCCATTCCTTTATTTTCTATCTTTGATCACAAGCACCTACATAGAAATCAATAAAATCCATAAGAACATCTAAATATTATAAAAATATAGCAATAATTCATGAGTAAAGGCTCAATAAGTTGGTAGATTATAGACTTATAAAACCCCCATACTTGAACTATTGCTTTTCCTCAATCAAGATACTCATAAGGTAAGTAATGAATTATGCTCTAGACTTAATCAAGGCACAAAAGACTATTCTATTCTTAAAACTAAGAAAAATAACAAACAAAAAGACTCAGCTGCAATGCTCATCTCAATTTGAACCACCACAATATCAAGGCATTTTATCATTTCAGAACCATTTCAAAAGGCTTCATTTCTCATTCAAAATCAAGGGAAATTTATCATTCCAGCCAACACATGTAAGCTTCTCAAGTCATTGGCATGGACCATCAAGGTTTGCCTGGAGATTTGCCATACAACTTGTCTCATTCATTCCTCTCAATTGAAATAGAGACTTCATGATTCAATTCAAGTGCATGATGCCACTCACCACAAGAGAGAATCTCACTCACAATCATGCAATTCACAAAACAAAGGGATTATAGGAGAACCAAAAAGACTCTCACTCTCTCAAGGAAGTTCAAGTGCATACATGTCGACCCATACGCTTGCCCTTCATGTAGATTGCCACTAATGTAAGGTATCCAAGCTCAAAATCACCAAGGACTTGAGGGTTAAGATATTGGCTAGGGCTGAGGTGAGGATTTCATTTGGTTCAAGTGATTACACCTCCCTAATGCTCTTTGTTATCATTTCAAACACCACTCACATTTTTGACTTTGACTTCACCTTATTTGTCCCTCACACAACCCAAACTTCTTTTCAATCATGATCATTCAAAACTCCTTGTATCACCTTTTGTTTGGTAGCACCTATTCTTTATTTTCATTTTTGCTAATTTGATTGAACCTTTTGGAGAAATTTTCAATTCATCTTAAGGTGCCACCTTGCACTTGAAGTGCATCCTTTTTCTTCTCATCATTGATCACATACACTCCCAAAAATAGGCATTTTTCTATGCAATCTTTTCATATCCCCCAAAACTTAGGCTTTTAGCCTACTTTTCACTTTCAAGCAATTAGGGAGGATTAGTGCTAAGATAGAGGTTTCAAAATGGTCAAGGTGTTAAAAAAGGTGCCAAAGAACGATCACAAGCTGAAAGGGGTTCACTAGGGTTGATGTCGAGGGAAGTCATTTGGGTGAAGTGGCTGTCAAGAAGGGCCTAAGGTCATTTTTCAAGATCAGTTACACCTAGAATTTTGCCTTGAATCACATTTGGAGAAAGTTCTAGGTGAAACATATGCACAAAAATCAAGGTAAAGCCTCACCATACAAGGCATCATTCCACAATACTTCTTTCATTAGTCTAAAAATCAATTGGGACAAATATCTTTTGACAAGCTATTCCAAGTTCATTACACACTTATTTGTAAATCGATCAAGCCAAAGTGAGATTGTGCAAGTCATGACAAGAGAATACTTTCCTCAAAAAATCATTTTCCCTCTTTCCTTTCTTTTTCAAAAATATCTTGCCAATAATTGTTTTTCGGTGGGCCCATTTTGAGACAAGCAAACTATGGACTCAAGTTTAAACTAAAATTTGGCATTTTACCTTAAGAAAGTCACCTCTCAATCTATCATAGGGAAACACCAACCCGGTTCGACACAAAAATAAAAGAAAAGAAAAAGAAAATAAAGAAAAGACTTTTGCTCCTTGGAAAAGAACCATGGTATTAAGAAAACCCTCAGAGTTTATTGCTAAACTACTATTAACAAGGAGATTATCAATTTGCGTGCTGATGAGTCATTTGAAAAATAAGCCTCAGCATAGGCCTTTAGCGCATTTTCAAAGCACGGGTAATGAGACAATGGGGCATGCAAAACTAATCCGGTAACACAATTAAAAATCAAACCCGGCGAGGGCGTAATTAACTCAAAACAAAACAAACATATGCCCATAGGCTCGACAGGGGCAATATCACCAAGCATAAGTGAAAGATTAATATTTACAGACCCCCAAACTTAAAGCAAGCATAGCCCTCGATGTACAAAAAAATTATACAGATAAGAATGAGTGCCAAAACTCCCTGATTATACTAATGACGATGCCGACTCCTCCGTGAGTAGAATCGATGTGGTGCCTAGGAGGTAGAGGAGCTGGCGGGAGTGGTGGTGCCAGCGGTGGAATGTAGGCATGTGCCGTGTCTATTTGAAATCCCTCCACTGATGGAATCGATGGGTCCCATTGGACTTGAATGAGGCCGATTGATTCCATGACCTCCCATTTGTTTGAATATGTCATCAACTCATGGTATGAGAACCCGGGCTGAAATACCTCTTCCCTCACATAGGACATAAGAGGTTCTTGGCGATGCTGATCAACTGAGTCTGAAACTTCAGGGACCGTCTCGGTCAGTACCACTTCTCCTTGTATCTCAGGTATTCCCTTGCCATCATTCGGGTCCTAACATATGCACCAATCATCCGGGGGGCTAGCAACCCTTTGAGAGGATGTAGAGTTCGAGGCTAGTAGATTTAGATCCCAATTAGGACTTCCTTGATCAACATTCGGTATAACTTGCCTAAGCTCATCAATCTCCACTTCTATGGTATCTATTTTAGCACAAATATTGCTCACACTTGACACCAAAGGCTTCAAAGCTATTTTTATGGTGACTTGAATCATATGTGGAATGTCTTTAGCGAGTCTTTCTAGGCTTTTCTCATTTCTGTGATTGATTTGACTAAGTTTGAGCAAGTTACCTGAAGGTGAGGTGGTTTTGGAATTCACATAGTGGGTGTTTGATGCTTCTTGAGAGTGGGAGGAAATGCCCCGATGATCATGAATGACACCTTCATCATGGGTATTGCTTGAGATGACATTGTGAGCACGTTGCTTCTTTTTAATATGCGGCATATCTGTGTCTCTCCCTGTATCTAATTGGATCATTCTGGTAGCTTGACTGATTTTATTCAAAGAGTGAATCCGCAAACATTACGCTTGGAAACATAAGAAGCTAATGAGAGCGGGGAAAGCCATGGAGGTGCTCTCTTGTCTTGCTCTCCGCTTGATTTGCTCGGCGATTATCTCCTCCTCATGCAACATGAGACTGGTCATGATAGAAGCAATCAGAATAGCCACCTCTATAGTCACCTGTGTTTTGTAGCTGCTTAGGATGAGCCGTGTGCATACAAAATCTAACCACAGTCGAGCTTCAAACTTGAGATCAGAGCGATGAATATGCCCTTTTGACTTGGCCTAAAAAGGAGTCCCCTCACCAATAATACTCGCCACCCACACATATCAGTCTTCTCTTATAGATAAGCATTCCATGTACTTAGACTCTGGAATTGGTTCATCATACCACATAGCAAAGTGTATGGCCGCTGGTGTAACATCTAATTCCTTTCCCCTCACCTAAACAGACTCGAGGCATGGGAGCTTGTTAACCGTACCCTTATGCTTTAAAAAATCCTTCCTAGCTCGGTATGAGGCTTAAAATTCCCCTACCAACTCTAGGACATATGGCCTAGGAGTCTTGGCAAAATGGTCCCAGGATCTTTCACAGAATTATTTGGGTATGTTTGGGAGATGATGAAGCTCGATTTGAGCTGCACCTCTTTTGGTGCAGCCTGGTGGAAGACATGTTCCTACAAATGGTCATTAGTGGTAGGTACAACTATATATGTACCACAATAGACTGTAAAACAAGTTAACAACTAAAAAGATCAGAATGCAAAGAAGTAGAAAAATAAAGTAGGTGACTATTGACTTATGTGGACCTCGTGTAGACCGCACCAGACAAAGTGCGCATCACACATAGCATGGCATGAGGTAACAGAAACCTTCAGTGGTTTCAGCTCGGATGTGCGAAGTTGGTGCAGACCACACTAACCAGGATGTGCGTCGCACTAGCCGTCGCACATCAAAACAGAGAACTGACAATCTTTTCTCAACATGGTACAATGCCTTGTGTGTTCATCACATCAAGATCTACGCATCACATGGAAAATGCACAAAGGTACAATTGAAATTTTTTGGTTCCTTGTGTTCTTGTGAATTACGTATGAGATTTATAGAGCAAGATTTGCACGAAACACTTGGCACCAAGCAGTAAACCATCAATTATAACAACGGGGGCAAGGGATATCATGACCACATAATCGTCTGTGTACTCAGACTTCCCCGGACATCCATTGACACAATCACAAGCAAAAGAAAAACTCAATGATTTCCCTTAAGAAGGACGTTACCCCATCTATCATTGGGAACATCAAGCCTTTAATTACTCAATTGGTCACAAGATTAACAACAATAATTACCTCCCCGCACAAGTTTACATACCTACAAAATTTTTCAACAAAGAACATGGGTTTACAAATAGCAGTAAATTTTAGCCCAAATAATAGTTCAACCAAAACCTTATGAAAAACGATGATTTGCCCTTAAGAAAGACGTCACCCGTTCTATCAATGGGCCAAATCATGCATTATTCACAAGTGGGTTACTCAGACTTCACCCCCAAACATAAATTTCAAGGCTAAAAATCACTACCAATTAACATGCATTATCATAATATCAAGTTCTATCAAGTTGATCCTAAGAAAGACCCATAGCACAATTCAAAATTGGGGACCCAAAAATTTTGGATCTTACAAAAGATCAACATGGCAAATCTATTAAGCATACTTCACAATATGAGTTCCCAATCAACATAAAAACAAGTATTAAACATAGGGGAACTTACCACATTTGAAGATTAAGTGGAGAGAAGTAAAAATTAAAGATTTTGGGGAGCAACAATAGTGACCCAACAACTTGCCTGGAGAACCAATGACGGAGAAGGGTGGTGAAGTGGTGGAGAAGTTTGGGTGAGATGAGGAGAAGATTTTGGGGAAGTTTAAGGGATTTGTGGGAGGTTTTGGGAGAGAATTTGAGAAGTTGTAGAAGAGAATATGGAAGAAGAGGAGAATGGTGGTGGATTTAAAGTGGAAAAGAAGAAGAAAATTGGCTGAGTCGGTCTCTGGGTCGGGTTGATCAATGGGTTAGGTCAATAAAAATTTGAATTTTACCTTGGTGTGCCACGACATGCAATTCGCACCAGCCTTGGTGCGAACCGTATGTCATTTTGCACCTCACCTTTTATGCCATTAATTTGGCCCAAGCCTCTGCTTCATCATGCGATGGAGGTGCGACACACACTTGGGATCGTGCAGATTGTACAACCCAGTGCATATCATCTCCAATTTCTCTTTTTCTTTCCAGGCTTCTAATTTGGCATGAGTGGGGCCATGCAACACACATAACGGCTTGTGCGAACCGCATGGTCCTCCGTACGTCCTATTTTTGCCCTATTTTGCACTTGTTCATTTCACTGCTCCATGCATCCCTAAAACAAACCATACGCAACAAAAGGTAAAGAAAAACAAAGTAAATACACTTGGGTTGCCTCCCAGGAATCGCTTGATTTTACGTCGCCACTCGACAATAGTACCTTAACCTTAGTCGTTGTTGGATAACATAGCAATATGGTTGGCATGGCCCCATCCCAATAAGGTGAATTTCTCCATCAACAACTTTTAAACATCATTATGTTACTCACATGACAACAACTCAAACATGGGCGTCTTGCCCAATTCAGACTCCTCAAGGGCACCATCAAGCTTGCCCTCCAACTCTATCACTGAGATTACCCTCAAGTCATCTGGAGGTCTTGTGGGTTGGCATATATTGAACGTCACTACTTCATGCCCCACTCTGAATTTAAGCTCTTCGAGCTCAACATTTATAATAGCTCTCCCCGTGGCTAATAATGGTCTCCCTAAGATGATGGGGCACCTCAACATTGACTTCACAATCCAAGATTACGAAGTCCGCTGGGAGAATGAACTTATCAACCTTCACCAATATGTCGAATAGGATTCCCACCGGATGCTTAATAGACCGATCATCCATGAGAAGTCTCATAGATATAGGTTTGGGTGTACCCAATCCTAACTTATTGAAGATTGCTAGAGGCATGAGATTGATACTCGCCCCTAGATCACACAAGGCTTTACGGAACACGAAGAGCCCAATAGTACATGGTATGTTGAATGTACCAGGATCATCTTGCTTTGTAGCAACATTGCTTGTCATCACAGTGCTACAACTGTGTGATATCTCAATGGTTCCCACATCGACAACTTTTTTCTTTTTAAGCAACTCTTTCATGAATTTTGAATACCCCAGCATTTGTATCAAGGCTTCAACTAAAGGAATGTTTATTGATAGCTTGCTAAACATGTCAGCAAACTTGCTAAATTTCTAATCTTCCTTCTTCTTGTTAAGCCTTTGAGGGTACCAAGGAGGTCCCTTGGGTAGTGTGGTCGACACACTTTGCACAAGAGGGGGATCCTCCTCGCCATCAGTAGCAACTTAGGGAGGAGATTCAACCTCCTTCATCTCTCCATCAACATCAACACTTACCGGGGTGTTGGGTGCACCAAGCTTCACCCCAACCCCCGATTCTACAACATATTCATCATGCACAATGTCTTTTCCTTTTGGCTCCACGATAGCTTTAATGATAGGATTCTTTGCTATGAAAACCGGCACCACAACATGATCTCTCACCACTACTTGTTCTCCCAGTCCTAGTGACAATCACCATGACATGAGCATCGTTCTTAGGATTTGTAGTGGTGTCACTAGGTAGTGTTGCTTTCAATCTCATATTCATTTGGGTAGAGAGGTGATTCATTTGGGACTCGAGATGTTTAATTGAGGCCGAATGAGACCTCATGATTTGATGAAGTGTTGACATGACACTTCACTTCTAAGCTCACTAACCTCGGTATTTGTCGAATCCACTTTGTTTAAAACCAAGGACAACATGTCCTCTATCTTAGAGTGACCGGTATTGCTTGTGGTGGGTTGGAATAAGGAATCCTATTTTTTGGGAGGTACATATGGGTTTGAGCTTCGGTGGTTGAATCTATTACCATCCTTGTCACGATCTCTCCAATTCCCATATAATTACTTGTTCCAACCTTGGTTCTCATCCCTCAAGCGATAATACCCGGGATGAGAACCTGCTGTTACATAGAAAACTTTCCCGTCCACGATGGTTATTAGCTCGTTATCACTAGCCTTTATCTCCGGTGTACTCACAACATTCACAGTCTTAGAAGCACCTGCCCCCATCATGTGCTTGGCAAGCAAGTCTATTTGCATCATTATTTTTGCCATGGTCTCATCCCTCTCTTCATCCTTCCTCCTCATCTCATTTGTTAGGATCAATGTGGTCACTTCCGAGGTTGGAATATCTATGTCCCTTGTGTGCCAAGCTTGGTTGGTCTTTTTCATTCTCTCAAGAAGGGTCGAGGCAATAGGAAATTGGAGATCCATGAAGGTACCACTACTAAGATTGTTGGCTATGGATTTATTCATTGAGTTCAAGGATGTAAAGAAGCTTTGCAACAAGACATGGTCCGACAAACCATGGTTAGGACATAACATAAGTTTCTTTTTAAATCTCAACCATGCCTTATGTAGAGGTTCTTCCGGAGTTGGTGGAAGTTGGTAATCTCATCCCTTAGCTACATCATACACGATGGAGGGAAGAATCTCATTGTAAAGGCATCCACCAATTCATTCCAAGAAGTGCCCATCTGAAAACTCCTCCAACTATGCTGTGGCTTCCCCCTTCATCCAAACATACCACATTTCCAAACATACCCTTCATTTGGATCAATAGAGCATTGAGATAGTAACATGAAAACCACATTTCCCACCGTGGAGGGTAGGCAGATTGCACCTACTTCTATTTGTATCACAGGATCAACAACTTTTGCATCCATATAGCCTCCATTGATGCTATCTTTGTCACCTATCTCACTCATGGGCTAGCCTGCTCAATCAAAACACAAACAACAAACAAATTAAAAAGAAACAAAAACTCTCAAGGTGATTTCAAATCAATAATCAAAAAGGCTAAACAACTTAACTCCCTAAAAATGGCGCCATTTTTGATAACGCTCAAACGTACTCTCCTATTAGGAGGTATCGGCGATCGTTATAGCAGAACACATTTATAGTTCCCAATGAATGTTGGGGTCGATCCCACAGAAAATTTAGAGTTTAGCCTAGGTGATTATAAATAAGAGTTCACAACGAGAGTGAGTAATATAAAAAAAAAGGGAATTGGGAATCTGTCATAATTTTGCAATTCAACAAACAAACCAATAAAGTAAAATGGGGTGTAGATAATAGAGAGAATGACTAGGGATATGTGTTAAATGGGACTCAAACATAGGATAGGGAGAATGCTTATTGATGTAAATTCATGCTAAACGACATGGTTAACCTTGGTTTTAAGTATGGTTATTTATCTCTCGATCAAAAACCATATATTCAATAGCCTTAAGTCAAGAACTATTGATTAATCAATAAACAATCAAGCTATTGATGAATCATATATTCGAAGCTATGATCTCCTATTTCAAGCAAAATCATAACCAAGTAAGGAAAATAAATGTTTGCAACCACGAAGTTTAGAGTTAAAATATAGTGAAATCACTAGACCCATGTCAATAAAGCAATTATAAACAAGAATTAGCAGCACCCACACCTATTTATCAAGTACCTATCATCAACACATCCCTAGATAAGAGGTTTAGCTACTCATGCTTAAGGAAAGAGATATACCAAATGGGTAATTCAATTTTCCTTCCATTCAAGCTAAATTTCTCAATATCCAAGCTCAATTTATACACAAATGGTGGTTCTAAGAATTGGGAAGAAAGAATTGTGTGAAACCCTCTTCTTTTTCTTAGAAGGGAAAACTTGTTCACAAAGTGAAGAAAATTATTCTAAAACTTAGTGCTAGCTCCAAAACACTACAATTGTGCCTATATTGGGTATATAAACATTCCTAAGACATCACATAATTTTGGAAAAATATGCCCTTCGGGTGGTGTGTGGTGCGATATGCGGTTTGCACGTTATGATGTGCGCATCGCACACCCTGGTTCAGTGATCCAGTGACTCCATAAATTGGGTAGCTTTATGCGAAGGGTGTGTGGTTTGCACAAGGCATTATGCACATCGCAGAGAGACCGCACCCCTTAACAGATCCTTCAACAACTTCTTGACTTCATGTGGTTGAAGGTGCATTCCGCACCAAGGCAAGTGCGTGTCTCATGAGCACCACATCTCTCAGTAGAATCTCTGTCTTGTTTGCTCACTTTAAACTTCACTCTTTTTTGGATATTCTTAGATGCATTTCCTTATTTTCTATAATTAATCACAAGCACCTGCATAGAAATCAATAAAGGCCATAAGAACCTCTAAATCTTATCAAAACATAACAATAATTGATGAGTAAAGGCTCAATAATTTGGTAGATTACCGACTTATCAAACCCCCGAATTTGAACTATTGGTTATCCTCAATCAAGATGGGTGAGCCTTCATCCCTGTATCTACTCGATGCTAAGTACTACTCCTAACTTAATAAACGCTAATATACTGAAAAGATAAATTATACTAATGTTCTAAAACTGAAAGATAAGTGATAATTTTGAAAAACACTCTAAATCATATAATCTCAAAGGACTGAATATCTGAGTGATTATGCATGAAATCTTAAGTTATCAAGTGTTCATAATCCACCATCTCTGAAGAATACAGCTACACCTAACGATAATATCATTTGAGTAGGATATGCAATTTATAACATAGTTCAAAATCATGAATCGTCCAATATACAAAGGGTTTGAGAATTATGAGTATGAAAGGTTTCCAGAATTCAAGGAAAACATGTAGTTAATAGTAACTCATAATAAGAAAGTTGAAATGCAAGGGATTTACAATATTCATAAAACCTAGGCTCAGAAGACTAGACTGAACTGAAGAACCGAATTGCCTTCGGGATTCAATGGGCGAAAGGGAACCCATTGATAAATCCCACATACATGAGAGCAAGTCCCTTGGTGAAATCCTTGAGTTTGGAGCCTGGAGTTGAAGAACCCAACTACTTGCTTTGGAGAAGAAAGAATCGCTTTTTGCTCTATTCTGCTAATTGTCAATCTAATTCTGAGGGAATGAGGGATTTGGGGTAGTTTAGGCTTTATAATTAGGCTTAAGATAGTTGAAATGACATGGTTTTAGTTTTTAAAATAATGGGAAAAGACTAGAAATATGGGAATGGTAATAGATTGTTCTTCCATAAGAGGTCGTCTGGACCTGCCCTATCCTTAAATAGTGAAACTACACCCAGGACTATGAATGACTAGTGATCCCAGAGTAATTAGAACTTCAGGGCTTAGGGTTCTCAATCTCAGGGTAGTTTGGCACAAGATACCACTCGATATACAACTTGCAACAAATATGGTAAAAAACATCCGGGTGAGTGCCATTATGCTAGGGGTCAAAGTTTTGGGTGTGGTCATCATGGCTCCTTTTTGAAGGATTGTCCATCAATAAGATAGGGCAATGGGGCAATAGAGCTCAGTCCACTACATCATTTTCTCTAGCAGGCCTAGTTTCTTAGAGGGGTACTATTTCGGGAATAGCCAGGGGTTAGATTCATTTGTATGCTATGTCTAGCCTCTAGGATTAGGAGAACTCTTTGGATATTATCACTAGTATGGTAAAGTTATTTTAGATTGATGCTTATGCTTTACTAGATCTAGATGCCACTTTATCATTTGTGACTTATATATTACTGTGAAATTTGGAATCTGTCCCGAACAGAATTTAGAGCCTTTTTTAATTTCTACTCATGTTGGTGAGTCTATTGTGGCTAAAAGAGTCTATAAAAACTGTACAATGTCAGTCCATCACAAATACACCACATCTGACTTGGTTGAGTTAGACTTGGTGGATTTTGATATTATTCTATGCATGGATTAGTTATATTCCTATTATGCCTTGGTCAATTGTAGAACTGAAGTTGTAAAGTTTCTGTTTCCTAATGTGCTAGCCTTAGTTTGGGATGGCATTCCAGTTGTGCCTAAGGGTCACTTCATTTCTTACCTTAAGGCTATAAAGTTGGTTTCTAAGGTGTGTATTTTACCACTTAGTTTGAGTTAGAGACTCTAGTGCTTAAACTTCACCCCTTCAGTCAGTCACAGTTGTTAGTGATTTTCTAGAAGTCTTCCCTGATGATATTCTCGGAGTCCCTTTATATAGGGAAATAGATTTTGAAATAAATGTCATTTCCGATACTCAACCCATCTCTATTTTGCCATATAGAATGGCTTTAGCCGAGTTAAAAGGGATAAAAGAGCAGTTGAAAGATCTCCTTTGATAAGGGATTTATTAGACCAAATGTCTCTCCTTGGGGTGCTCCAGTCCTTTTCATGTGAAAGAAAGATGGTTCCCTAAGAATATGCATCGACTATCATCAGTTGAATAAGGTCAGCATAAACAAATAAGTATTCCCTTCCTAGAATCGATGACCTATTTGACCAGTTAACATGGTGCTACCTATTTCTCTAAGATACACCTCACATCCCACTATTATCAGTTGAAAGTTAGAGAAAATGATATTCCTAAGATAGCTTTTAAGATCTGTTATGGTCACTTTGTGTTTCGTGTCATGTCCTTTAATTTGACTAATTCTCCTGCAACATTTATGGACCTTATATATAGAGTGTTTAAGTAGTATCTGGACATGTTTGTGATAGTATTCATCAATGATATACTAATCTACTCTCGTAGTGAGGAGGACCATGCTAATCACCTCAGAATTATTCTTCAATCATTGAAGGACCGTCAGTTTTACGCCAAATTTTCTAAGTGTGAGTTTTGGCTGAAGTTTGTGGTGTTTATAGGCGACATAGTTTCTAGTGAAGGTATTCAAGTTGATTTTCAGAAGATTGAGGTAGTGAAGAATTGGCCCAGACCAATAACCCTGAATGATATTAGGAGTTTCTTGGGTCTAGATGGCTATTACAGAAGGTTTGTAGAAGGATTTTCATCTATTACTACTCCTTTGACTAAGTTGACCCAAAAAAATGTTAAGTTTCAATGGTTTGAATCTTATCACAAGAGCTTTTAGGAATTGAAAACTTGTTTAACTACTGCTCCACAATTGACTCTACTAGAGGGAACTTATGGTTTTCTTGTGTATTGTAATGCATTTAGAGTGGGTATTGGCTTTGTTTTTGCAGGACGGTAATGTTATAGCTTATGCTTTTAGATAACTTAAGAACCATGAGAAAAACTATCTGACTTGTGATCTCGAGTTGGCAGCAGTGGTTTCCAAATTGAAAATATGGCATCACTACCTCTATAGTATGCATGTTGATGTGTTCACAGATCATTAGAATATTTAGTATGTTTTTAGCTAGACGGAGCTGAATTTCAGGCAAAAAAGATGGATCAAATTGCTTAAGGACTATGATATGAGAATTCTTTACCACCCAAGTAAGGCGAATGTGGTTGCTGATGCTTTTAGTAGGTTATCTATGGGGAGCACTACTTATATAGAGGAGGTAAAGAAAGAACTGGTGAGGGATGTGCATAGACTTGCATGTTTTGAAGTTTGTCTCTTAGACTCCAAGGATGGTGGTGCAATTGTTCAGAACTGAGCTGAGTCATCTTTAGTGGTTGAAGTTAACGAGAAACAGAACAGTGATCCCTTCTTGCTCCAACAAAAGGATGAAGTCCACAACTAGAAAATGATGATTTTTTGAACAAGGGAAAGATGGTGTTTTAAGGTATTAAGGTAGGTTGTATTTTCCCAACGTGGACGGTCTCAGAGATAGAATCATGGCAAAAATGCATTATTCTAGGTATTCGATTCACCCAGGCTCAAATAAATGTACAATGACTCGAAAGAAGTCTATTGGTAGAATTGTATGAAAAGAAATATTGCAGATTTTTTTGTTAAGTGTCCAAATTGTCAGCAGGTTAAGGTTGAGCACCAAAGGCCATCTGGCATAGCTCATAATATAAACCTCCCTGAGTGGAAGTGGGAGATGATAAACATGGATTTCATAATGGGTTTACCATAATATCGATGGCTGCATGACTTAATATGGGTAATTGTGGACTAAATGACCAAGTCAACCCACATCTTGCCTATAAAGATGACATACTCAGTAGACCATTATGCTAAGTTGTACATTCATGAGATAGTTAGACTTCATGGAGTTCTGTTGTCCATCATTTCAGAAATAGGTGCTTATTTCACTGCCTAGTTTTGGAAGTATTTTTAGAAGGGTTTGGGTACGAGGGTGAACCTTAGTACCACTTTTCATCCGCAGATCGATAGCCAACCAGAGTGTACTATTCTGACTTTTGAAGATATGTTGAGAGCTTGTGTCATAGACTTTAAGGGGAATCGGGATGACTATTTTCCTCTTATATAGTTTGTGTATAACAACAATTATCAATCCAGTATCCAGATTGCTCCATATGAGGCTCTTTATGGTTGAAGTGTAGGTTTCTGATTAGTTGGTTTGAGGTTGGTGAAGTAGAACTGATAGGGACCAAACTGAGTTCATCAAGCTATGGAATAGGTTAAACTTATTCAGGAGCAGTTGAGGACTACACAGAGCCGTAAAAAGTCCTACAATGATGTGAGGCAAAAAGACTTAGAGTTTTAAGTTGATGATTAGGTTTAATTTGATCTTTTACCTATGAAGGGTGTCATAAGATTTGGAAAGAAAGGGAAACTTAGTCCCCGGTATATTGGTCTATATCAGATTTTTAAGAGGATTATCAATCATTGTCACTATGAAAAGTGTTGGGGTGAAGGATATCTTGTCTTATGAAGAAGTACCAGTTAATATTCTTGATCATCAGGTATACAAGTTGAGGACTAAGGAGGTAGCATCGGTAAAGGTGTTGTGGAGAAATTAGTTGTTTAAGGAAGCTACGTGGGAAACCAAAGATGATATAAAAGCTAGATACCCTCGTTTATTTACTCCTGATGGAGAAGATGCCTAAGGTAGTAATCTTACTCTTGCTTTGGATTCAAAACCTATGTATTGTGTTTTAGTGTTTCAGTTCCTGCATTATGCTCGTGCTTTGTGACTTCCAATGTATGGTTGTAACCTTGAGACTAGCACAATTCAATTCTTGATAGTGAATTTAGTTCAGAAAGTCAGTGAGTTGCTTTCCTTTGAACATTCAGTTCTATCTTTGACCCTTATTCAAGGATGAATGATCCCAAAGGGGAGATATTTTAACACCCCTGATCCTATACTAGCATTTTCACAACACTTAATGGTTGCAGAATTATTCACAAAGGACTATGTCCACTTCCACAGATTGTAGTTCCAAGAACAGTTTGTAGAGTGAACAGTAAAAGACATCTTGATAGACCTTAACTCCCAGGTCTCTACAATAAGCAATATGATTTGTAGTATCGAACTATAGCCCGTAGACTAAGCCATATAAAAGGATCAGAGAAATGTCAATCTCAAAGTGAAAGAATGGGTGTCAGTCACCTCGTAATCCTTATTAATGGCCTTTAAAAGCCACCTGTGAACTTGATTCAAATAACCATCAAAATCTCAGAGGAGAACTAAAACTAAAACTATGGTGCATAAACATAGAGTATGGTCCATAAATCCCAGTCATAAAGGCATAGATCAGAGACCTCAAAAATCTCAGAGTAGTTCTATGGCTCAGACTACTGTCTGTAGACCTGATCCATGGTCCGTAGATCTGACTATACTCAAGACTAGGTAAGCAATTTCTATTATTCTCTATGCAATTTTAATGATCCCTAGCCCTAGACTAAGGATTCTAACAAGTTCCTTGTTATGAAATCCTAGGATTCTTTGAAGGGATCATCCTATAAGACCCCAAATCAGAATTTACAGGTCCTTCTTCAAAGTTTAGAGCACTTGAGGTATGTAACATTTTCCACAGTGAAGGAACTCTGTTCTCCCTCATGCCTTACAATTTAAAAAAGTTTTAGTTTTGAAAGACTAAAGTTAGGGTTTTTCCCAAGGTTTTCCCCATTCGAATCCCTTACATATTTAAACCATCATTGTTGATTCCTAGTTACTACAAGTGTTGAATATTATGCTATCATGTTTCTCTTTTCACCGGATTCTATGGTTTATGCTTATTTCTACTCTATGAACCTTATGAGTTCGTTGATAATCTTTAAAGGCTTGTTTTATAATATTGTTGATATGCATTTCATTTCCCTTGAGAAAGTGTTTTAAAACTGGTATTCATGAGATGTTTTAAACCCATCATTTTAAGCTTTCTCAACATGATTTATGAAAATAAAGAATGTCCCATTATCTTTTAAAGTTTATTTGAAAAGAATGATAAAGAATTTGAGTGTAAGGGCACCCATGATGATCTTTTATGAGATTGAGCAAGAAAGCTCACCAATATGTTTCCAAATATGGTTTTTAAGCATTATATTTTGGGAGGATTATTTAGCACCAAGACGGGTAAGGGTTAAAGTAACTCAAGCCCCAAACTATATATGCCATCATAGGATAGGATCGTGTAATTAATTCGGACCCTCCTTAGTTAGCCCATGGTAAGGTCTTAGTTTTGGATCCATATAATGCTTCATTTTATGCCCCGGCAAGGTATAGAGTAGCTCTACTAACGTGAGTCAGACGTTTGGTATCTTGATCTCACATGGTGCATGTCGATTTTAAGAAATTCCCTAATGAAAAAAAAGTTATTTATTAGCATTATATTTGGATTATGGCATTCATGGTTATGACATGTTTTAAGGCCTGATTTCTTGTGTTGTTTCATATACTTTTGTCACTGCTACAATTGTTCCTCATTCAGTGTTATACCTTGTTTATGTTTGCATTAGTTCTCTTCAGCATTATTACATACCGCACATATCAACATACTGACGCCATTTGGTGATACATCTTTTAATGATCATATTTAGGTACTCAGACTTGACAACCGGTGCATCCCTAGATTTTTACACTCTCAGCTTTGGTGAGGCCACCTTGATTTCAGAGGGCTCTAGTCATTTTATTATTTCATTGGTTCCTATTAGTGAAGTATAAAAGTAGCTCGAGGCCTTGTCTCGGTAGACTATGTCATTCTTCAAATTAGAGGCTTTATTTGACGAGTTAGTAAAGAGTCAGACATTCAGTTGTTTCTGGCTACTTATGCTTTTGAAATGTCTTTATAAAGATATTTTATTTCTTACTTTTAAAAGTTTGCATGCCCATCATTCGTAAAGCTTCGACATATGTTTAACTATCCGGTTCATATAGTAAACCAGACCAAGGGTCTGCTCAGGCCAAAAATAGTTCTCGGTGCCGGCGATGCCTAGGGTGTAGGCTAGGGGCATGACATCAAAACCTATGAGTTTTGATCTAATTCTATCAAGTTCGTAGAAGATACTAAAACCATGAGAAACATATTCTTAAGGAAAAATAAGATGTTCCCACATGTGAAGGATATCCTTACATACCTTAAACACTCTAAATCTTGAAGGAGGGTCTGCGCGATTCATTCTTAAGGAGGGGTTTTATTGAAGATCCCTAGGATTCGTGGTGAGGCATCTTGTTAGAATCCATAATAAAGAGTAAAAATCACAAAATTTTCCTTTGAGAATCATTGAGGAAACTTACCAGCCTTAAGAGGGTGGAAGTGAGCTCTTGGGGCTGTTGGAGTCGACCAGAACGTGAGAAAGTGGGAAAAGTAATGTAAAATGCATCTTTTAATAGACTTGGGAAACTTTTGTGTACAATCCAATGTATGGACTGTAAGATGGTGTACGGACCATAACATGGTCCTTACGTTCATCTGGAAAAATCCCCTCTCATTGATTAGGTATTACAGTCCAATTTACAGGTTGTACAACTGAGGTACGAACCCTAACTTCTATTAGCATAGGTAGGGAGTACAGTTCACTTTACCTGACATACCACTGAGGTACAAACCGTAACATGGACCGTAACTTCTTATGACCCAAACTCAATGCTGCTAGGGGGTATGACTCACGAGAAGGACTGTAAATTCTAGTTATGGGCCATAAACTGGTCGGTAACCATATGGGCCACATTTCTTTCACAATGATTTAGAAGTATGATTCACTAAATGGATCATATACTAGTTTTACAGATTGTAAGAGCCGCTGTAAACACTTGGGTTCAGGTCTAAGTATAAATATGGGATGGTTTATGTCTTAGCTCAAAAGTTTGAGGTGTTATAATATCTCTCCAGTGTAATAATTAATCCTCAAATAATGGTATTGGGCATAAGAAATACGTATGACATACATTTCATAGACCATGAACACTACAATATAAGCGAGTATTTGTAGGATGCATAGAAAGAGAGTAGGATTGTTACCTTAAAAATTTCCCCTCATAGTATGAAAAGGTACATATATCTAATTTTTGTATCCTCTTTGGCTTCCCATGTAGCTTCTTTGACATTTTGATTCCTCCATGACACTTTCACGGTGGCTAACTCTTAGTTCTCAACTTGAAAACCTGATGATCTAGAATTTCAATGATCCTCATAAGTTAGACCATATTTCACGCTAACTCTTTTTGTATGGATAATGAGTGAGGGATCTCCCACGCACGTCTTTAGCATAAAAACATAGAATACAGGGTGAATGGAGGCTTAGTAAGCAATCAACTCTAATTTATAGGCTACTTGCCCAATCCTCTTCAAAATCTAATATGGACTAATATATCATGGGCTATGTTTCCCCTTCTTTCCAAACCATATAACACCATTAATAGGCGAATCCTTCAAAAATACCCAATCATCAACATCAAATTCTAAGTCCTTTTCTTTCATATCAGAATATGACTTTTGACGACTCTTATTGGTCTTCAGCTGCTCCTGAATAAGCTTAACTTTCTCCATCGCCTAGTGACCAAATCTTGCCCCAATAGTTTGGGTTCACCAACTTTTGACCATCCAATTAGAGATCTATATCTTTGCCCATATAGGGCCTCAAATGGTGCCATCTAAATACTTGCGTGATAGGTATTATTAAATGTGAACTCAATGAGAGGTAGGTGATCCTCCCAATTACCCTTGATGTCTAGAACACAATCTCTCAACATATCCTCAAGCATTTGAATGGTTTCCTTATCTTGATCATTGGTCTAGGGATGGAATGTGGTACTAAAGTTCACGTTCATACCCGATCCTTTCTGAAATGACATCCAAAAGTGGGCGGTGAACTAAGCACCTTTGTCTGAAATAATGGACAATGAGGTCCCATGAAGCATAATAATTTCCTAAATGTACAACTTAGCATAATCCTCTGTGGAATCTATCATTCTGACGAGCAAAAAGTGAGCTGACTTTGTCAACCTGTCTATAGTTACCAAAATTGAGTCATGTTGATAATGTGATTGTGGTAAACTTATTATAAAGTCCATAATTATCATCTCCTATTTTGAAATACGAAGATCTTTCCATTGAGCCAAACTATTACTTCTTTGGTGCTCAATCTTAACCTATTGAAAATTTGGACACTTGGCCACAAAATATGCAATATTATTCTTCATATTGTTCCATCAATGTATTTCTTTCAAATTATGATACATTTTTGTGCATCCTGGATGGACAAAATACATGGAACTATGCGCTTCTATCATAATTCTTTGTCAGAGTTCATCAACATCAAAAACATATAATCTGCCTTGGTACCACAAAGTACCATCTCCATTTTTTTGAAAGTCATAGTATTATGCTTGTGGATACTTTCCTTTAGTTGGAGCAATATGGAATCACTGTCTTTTTTTCTTTAGCTTCAGTCATAAGGGACAATTCAGCCCCAGTTTGAACAACCACACCACCATCCTCAGAGTCTAAAAGGTGAACTCCTAGGATTTCCAGTCGGTGGATATCCTTTGTCAGTTCTTTTATCCCTCATCAACCTAAGCCAGACTTCCCGTGGACAATCTACTATGGGCATCTGTGACCACATTTGCCTTTTCGGGGTGATAAAAGATACTTATACATAATCTTTGAGTAACTCAAGCCACATTCTATGTCTGAGATTCAACTCCTTCTAATTAAAGCCATACTATAGACTTTTGTGATCAATGAAACATTAACATGAACACCATAGAGGTAGTGACGCCAAATCTTTAAAACTAACACTACTGTTGCCAACTTGAGATCATGAGTTGGGTGATTCTTCTCGTGATTCTTGAGTTATGTGGAGGCATACACCACAAATTTAACATGCTGCATCAGAACCAGTCTAAGGTCAATTCTAGAGGTATCACAATACTCAACAAATCCACCAGTTCCCTTTGGTAGGGTCAATACTAGAGCAGAAGTCAACCTTGTTTTCAATTCCTGAAAACTTTTCTCACATGCCAATTGTAACTTGGTCTTTCTCTGATTCAACTTAGTCAAAGATGTAGCAATATAGGAAAAAACCTCTACAAACCTTCTATAGTAACTAGATAAAACCAAGAAACTTCTGATATCAGTTGGGGTCATGGGCCTGGGCCAATACCATACTGCATCGACCTTCAGGGAATTGAGCTTTATACCATTGCTAGAGACAATGTGGCCTAGAAAAGCCATAGACTTGACTAAAAATTCACATTTGGAAAATATAGAAAATAATTCATGATCCTTGAGTGTTCGCAACACAACTCAAAGGTGATTTAATATTCCTCTTAATTAAGTAAATTAGGATATCATTGATGAAGACAATTACAAATATGTCCAGATACTGCTTGAAAACCTTGTTCATAAGATCCATAAAAGCTATTAGTGAATTAGTAATGCAAAGTATATTACAAGAAATTCAAAGTGACCATACTGAGTCTTGAAGTTTATCTTCCTCCCTGATTTTCAGCTGGTGGTAACTAGATCTGAGGACGATCTAAGAGAAACATTAAACACCCTAAAGGTTATCAAACAAGTCATTGATTTTGGGGAGTGGGTCCTTATTTTTATGGTTACCTTATTTAATTGATGATAGTCAATATAGATCCTTAGGGAACCATCCTTGTTATACACGAGTATAGCTGGAGTTCGTCATGGAGAAACATTCAGTCTAATGAATCCCTTATCAAGGAGATCCTTCAACTATTCTTTCAACTCCTTCAATTCGGTTAGAGCCATCTTGTATGGAAGAATATATATTAGTTGGTGTTAATAAGGACATTAATTCTAATGTAAATCTCTTTGTCGAGAGGAACTCCAGGAAGATCATTAGGAAAAACTTTGGGAAACTCATCAACAACTGACACTGATTGAGAGATGGGACTTTGTGAATAAAATCTCTAACTCGAACTAAGTGGTAGTGTACCCTTTAGAAACTATTTTTTTGGCCTTAAGGTACGAGAATAAACTTACCCTTTGTCACCACTGTACCTTTTTCCATACTAGGACTGGTTCCTTTGGAAACAGAAACTTTAGCATTCTGGTTTGGCAGTTAACTAAAGCATAACATTAGTATAACCAATCCATGCCCATGATGATATCAAAGTCAATCATATCTAGTTCAACTAGGCCAACCATGGTGTCTATATGAAAAATGGTTACCGTACAATTTCTATAGACTCGTCTAGGTATCTTAAACTCACCAACAAGAGTAGAAACAGATAAAGGTTCTCAAAGCTATTTAGGATTTTTTTTTAATTTCATAGCAACATAAGGGGTCATAAAAGATAAAGTGGCTCTGGGGTCAAGTAAATCATAGACATCATAAAAAAATACTTTTAATATACCCATGAATACATTTGGGGATGCTTCTAGTTCCTGACAACTGGCTAAGGCATATAAGCGACTCTAACCTCTGCTTTCTCCCAAAGTCACACCTCTTGGCGCACCTCGCTTGTCTAAGGTTATCTAAGTGGTAGGCTAGGCTATGTTTCCCCCATTGTTCTACTTCACTAATGCATAATCCCTTAGAAATTGGCCTTGTTGGACGCACCCAAAGCACCCAATTATACCCATGCAACATGCCCATGGATGTTTCTTACCACACTTGTTGCAGAGAGGATGTTGTAAGGCCCTCTGTGCAACATGAGCCTGTGATTGCAAGCTTGGTGACCTAAAACTCTTATTAGTCTGGGACCTCTAGTCATTTCTGGCCCTTTAAGATAATGCACTAGCTAAAGATGGAGCAGGTTCTAATGATCTCTTATGGAAGAAGTACTTGTTATTGATCTTCTGATATCCAACATCATTGCCAGCTGACCTGGCCTTCTTATTATTTTTTCTTTTTTTTCTCTTTGTTTTGCTTCTTTGGTTTGCTGTGCATAGACAATCAACCTGAATATATCCATATCCTTATGTAGCAATACTGCAACACACTTCTTAATCAAGTGTCTTCCAATAATGAATACAAACTGTAGCACACTCCTTAATCAAGTGTCTTCCAATACTAAACACAAACATCCTCATTCTTGCCCTCATTGTGGATACTATTTTTAGAGCATATTGGGATAGTTATGTGAACTTGAGGCTGCACTCCCTCACACTCATAGTACCTTGCTTTAGGTTTATGAAGTTATCAACCTTAGCCTCTCTCAGCTCTACAGGCAGGAACTGATTGATAAACGTATCCATGAAATTATCCCCCTCTATGGGAGCTACATCAACTTTTTTTTAATTGAAAGAGGCCAAGGAATTAAAAAGTCCAAGGACCATTTATTGCAAAAAAAAGAGAAAGTACAAAAGCCTAACCCAAAATTAGTTAGGCCCCCAAGAACAAAATCTCAAAAAATAGCTAAAACAAAACAACAATGATCCAACTGGATCAAAAAGGAAATGAAACAAAAAAGGAAAAAGGAAAGCAGAAGGTCGTGGAAAAGAAACCCTAGAACCTTATGGACCCCAAGCTCGAGACTGAAGATGAAGTCGATGAAGCTGCCCACAGGTGCCGGACTATTGATTTCCTCTTCTCAAAGAACATGAGGCTAGAGAAGGTTAAATTGTATCCCACCTTAACTTGTTAGAAGGTTGATCTGTCAAGGAAATGGATGGGTTTTGGGTGTTTTCACACTAGGCACTTACAACATTTCACAAATGCCATGAAATCAACCCAATTGACAACTTCTTTGACTCTCCACCCATAGATCTGACTTCTTAGAATCAAGATAAGTACTTTTCTCCCATCACAAATCTCAGTAGGATCTTTTATTGACTATCAAATTCACCCAACTGCATCATCTCATTGGGTCAAATCTCACTATTCATTAAAAATATTGGCAATGTCCTTTAGCTAGTAAGAAGTAAGCTAAACTCCTTTGATCTCATTAACGCACATGACTAGAAGAATTTTTTGTATCTCATCAATGAAGTTCTGGGGTCCTTTTCAACCTTAGACTCTATGAAAATTGGTGGATTCATTTGGAGGAACTCATGTATTTCAGAAGTATCATATGAATCAGGCGAGTTAGCAGTAGGAAAGGTTGTGCCTTGACAATATGACTGAGTTGCAACAAGTTGTGTAAGCATATGGATGGATCCCCTAAACTCAGTATCTGAAACATGTATTGACTGAGGCATGAACGATGCGGGACCTCACATTAGGCCTAATGTTAAAGGTGGGGATGTAGCTCTAGCCTTGGTCGAAAGGACAACCTTGATTTTCGGTCATCATCCCATGAGTTGGAGGAAACTCATTAGTGTTTGAATTATTAGAAAATTTAGCATCGATGATAGACCTTTGTCTTGTAGTCGTCTTTTTCTTAGGAGGCATTTCTAGAAATATGTAGCAACCCATGAATTAAAATCAGTTTCATAGAGTTCAACTCTATAGCACAAACTAGAGTATGTAAGAAGGGTAGTATTTCCTAATATCCTGTAGCTTTCATATTATAATTATGGCGCCCTTTACATCTATAAGAAGGAATCTACTAGCCACAACATCAATAGACATTCTAGGACACTTGAACCTAGTTCATTGATACCAAGTTTGTCATGCTCGAGCCTAGACCCTGGGCATAGGCGGCACCCAAAGCCACAGATGGCCAGAGCGTACCTTTAAGTTGGCATACTATTGGAGTATACACTAGACATAAGCTGAAGCATACCGAAAAGAAGTTATAGGGATAAATATTTTAATCAAACAAATACTATAAAATGTGTCTTAAGAGTCAAAAATCATTTTGATAACATGTTCTAGCGAACCGACTAACTGTCTATCTATGAAGCCTCTAATAATCTCTGAATACTCACTACTGGGACAAGGCCCCCAACATACCTTTAGCTAGTCAAATATAAGATTGCTAAATTATAAACTAAGCCCTTGGAAGTAAGGAGGCTCATTAATAGCTGAGGAAATAGGGCTTATCATAGCATCTTTTCACATGCCTGAGTACTTGAGTTTGCCTTATTAAAATATAAAGCGACAAAAGGGCGTAAGTATACATAATGTACTGTATGTAAAATAGCTGAATGAAACATTTCAAAAAGGGCGTGACAAAATTCTGTTATAAACCATTATAGCTGAGTCATGAAGCAACTGAATAACAAAAATCACGAGATAGACTATAAAACTAAATCATAAGATAGGTTGTATAATAAAACTTTACAAAATGGATTCAAGAGGGTGGCCTTGTGCCAAAATTGTCTTTCTCAAAATAAGGTTTTCTACTGGGGAGTTCCTCAAAACTAACATACCAGCATGTGAGCTTATGTTGTTCAATCATCACTCGATTGGAAAGTCATCATATGCCTTGCTAGGGCATAGAGGGTAATATAGTTATCGATCCGTGCTGCACCCTTACCAAGGGCATAAAGAGGAGTCATCCAAATTAATGGTACGATCCTATACTATACTAGTATACATAGTTTTAGGTATTCATTATCTGAATTCATACCTTCTCGATCAATAATAATACTCCAAAAACATAGTATATGCTCAAATCATAATTCTTCTAAATAGCTGGTAAATTAAGTTCATATATAATGTTGTGAAGCCTTGTGCTTAAAATCGTGGTTCTTAATTCATACTAGTGAGCATTGCGCTTAAAATCATAAGAAATCATTGAGTTTCACTATTAAGAGAAAGATGCTTTATTTTTGTTATCATTTATAAATTCATGAAAAAGACTTGTAAGAACTCATCAGGTAAGGACATATTCTAAGAACTAAACACTTTCGGAAAGGGTTCTTGGAATTTCATCGATAATCAAGAATTCAAGACCTGAGGGTTTTGATCTAGCCCTATCTAGTTCATATAAGATACTAAAATTGTGAATAACATATTCGTGGGAAAGAACAAGATGTTATCACACATGCAGCATAGCCTTACATACCTTAAATGCTCTAAATCTTGAATGAGATTTTGTGCCATTAATTCTTGAGACTTAGGGAAAGGTTTTCTTGAAGAACCGTAGGATCCACGGTGAGAAATCTTGTTAGAATCTATAATCAAGGAGTAAAAATTACCAAATTTACTTAGATAATCATGGAAAAAACTTACCTAGACTTAGGAGGTTGAAGAGAGCTCTAGGAGGGCGGACGAGAGCTCTTGGGGTTGTTGGAGTTGACTAGAACATGAAAAAGTGGGAAAAGAAATGTAAAATACTTCTTTTAATAGGCGTAGAAATTTTTGCATACGATCCACTGTACAGACCGTAGAACTGGTGTACGGACTGTAAATGGTCCATACTTTCACCTGGAAAAATCTCCTCTTAGTGTTTAGGTAGTATGGTCCACTTTATGGGTCATACAACTGCAGTATATACTGTAACATGGACCGTAACTTCTCTTAGCTATATTTCCCTTACTTGATAAGGAGTATGGTTCACTTTATGGTCCATACAACTGAGGTAACGACCGTAACTCCTTACGACCTAAACTAGATGTTGCTTTGGAGTACGGCTCATGAGACAGACTATAAGTGCCAATTATGGACCATAAACTAGTCTGTAACCACCTAAGCTATATTTATTTCACATTTGTTTAGAAGTACGATCCACTATATAACTGTATACTGTTTGTCCGGACTATAAGAGTGGCCATAAGCACTTGGATTTAGGTCTGAGTATAAACACGAAATTGTTTAAATCATAGCTTGAAAGTTTGAGGTGTTACAATAAATGGCCAAACTTCTCAAAGAAAAGTCTAAGTCAAAGCTAGAGGGTCATGGAGCGAGTTCCAAAGCAAAAGGAGAGGGGGTAAAAAATACACCTCCTCTGAAGTTCACACCCTAAAAGGAAAATTTGTAGGGAAACTAGCAGGAGCTCACGATGCAAGTTCCAAGACACGCTACTACCACTCGCGCCGCAAGTTAGTGGAAGCTAGGGCAAATTTTTCCTTTTGCCAGTCCAATATGGAGGGATCTTTTAGGTTTTTTTGAATACAATAAATACCTCCCTTGGGTCATTTTTCAGAGAAGGACAAAGATTTTTGAAGCACAAAGCTAGTTCCAAGTCTCAACTCTCATAGGGTTACTTTTAAAACTCATTACTTAGCATTATTTATCATTTATACTTAAATTAATTCTTTATAATTAAATTATGAGTGACTAAAAGCCCTTCGCCTAGGGTAGTAGCCATAGTATGAACATCATAGTTTTTGTATAGATTGTTATTGTAGAATCTATCATTATATTTTATTCTTTTAATCTTGTGCTTACTATTCTATTGCTTCGTGACCAATGGGATAAAAAGATAATTTCTAGAGGAAGTTGAGAGATGGAGACTAGAAATAGAATGTGAGCTAAGGAGAGTAGGATGCATGATGTGCTATGATTTCGTGGCACTTTCAATTCTTAACACGAAGGAATTTTGGGAGTTCTTAAGTGTGTTTTGTTACATATGATTCTTGTTTTCTACATGTACAGGAAAAAGTGTTTAAAAGATGAACAGACAGAAAAGTTGCTATTTTTGGGATAAAAGTCATGCCCTACTAGCGTAGGATCCACCACGACCCATGGTAAGAGGCATCAGAATGATATAGCTGGCATTAGAAGCAAAAATCCATCCCATGACTCAATGGGACAGGCGTTAGAGCCACGATAGGACATTGCATACGCCTATCGGGATTAGAAAGAGCCACTGGGAACTCAGGTGATTTGGCCAATGAATTGCCCACAATGGACAGTCAGCCGATCCCGTGGGAATGAGGTAGACGACTTTGAGAAAAATTGATAGAAATACCGACGGGCACCCACGACGCCTGTGGCACCCACGATGCCTGTGGCACCCATGATGGCCCATGGGGCCTACCCTTCGGAACTGCTGTGATTCCAGCTCTCCTAGTTCTGTCAGGATTTTGTCTGCTTTATCTATAAATACATTCCCTTAGGTTTTATTTCGAGAGTTATGCAATTTTTATTTATTGTTACACACATTTTACGCAAATTTAGACATCATAACATATTTTTTGAGAGTTTGATTATTGTTCTTGATTATTGAAATGTTCTTGAGAGTTCAGGATTCTGATTTTCTTTACTTGTTATTGTAAGTTATAGTCATAATCTCTTCATCTAAATCTGATTATTCTCTTATGACTATGAGTAGCTAAATCCACAACTATGGTTGTGGGAACCATGAAGGATTAACAAAGTAGGCAACATACTTGATGATCCTAGGATGGTGTTCATGCATGTATTATTTTTCCTCTCATTTTAATTGCTTTTTAACGGTTGCAAATGTTAGAACTTGCCTTATTCCTACTTGCTAGACCAAAGGGGTAACAAATGGTAAAAGGGGATTAAACAAAAAAGATTTGAGGCTACCAACCCTCACCTAATTAGCTTGAACTTGATCGAGGAAATCTAATCTGGGATCACTGGTAAGGGTTAGAAAAGCAAACACCCGTACACTGACCAAGTTGTGTGGTGATATTCTTCTATTTTGGCAACCATCTGCTTAGGAGAACCTAACTTACCAATTTGGCATGCATAACACCAAACTAGATTGCTATGTACAATGCTTCACTACATTATGATCTCATGGGGAACACTAACCTAGTCGCTTCTCTCATTGATTACAACACTTGAAACTGTTACATTGTTACTTGTTCGAATCTAAATAATGAATATTACTTTTATTTAAAACCCCCCTTTGAGGGAATTAAATGGCTAAGAGTGTGAATAAACATAGTTAACCCTATTCCTACCAAATTCCCTGTGGGATCGACCCCAACCTTAGTTGGGTTCTATATTTGAACATCGACCACTTTATGCTTTTAAAAAGAGGTGTAATTTGGGCATATCAAATTTTGGCAACGTTGCCAGGGAATACAGTTTAGGATTAAGAGAGATTATGTTTATTTCACTATTAGTCCTTATTTCTTGATTTTACTTTTTTTGTTGTTTTTGTTTTTGTTCCACAGGTTGCACAGTTGTGCATGTCAAGGCAATCCCCTGATTCTATTAAATCCCAAACTCCTACAAACTCTGAGAAACATTGTTAAGGATGGAGTTTTTGAGACTCCTAAATAGGCCACGACACGGATGTTGGATGAAAATAAGGCAAAAGGAAGCAGAAGATGCTCAAATCATGCAAGATGCACAAGCTACATATGCACTTGCTCAACATAATGCTAAAGCTGAGCAAGCACATAAAGCTAGACAAGAAGTTGCTCATCAACTTGCACTAGATGCTCAGGCTGCGAGAGACAAGGCAGCCCAATGCAATATACATCAAGATTCAATTAGTATGAGAGGGAATAGGGGTCGCCAGCCTCAACAACCCTAACACATCCGTTGGTACAATCTTGATGATGATGTTATTGATGACACAGGGACAACAAGCCCTATTATATTGTCACTTCTACCCGCTGGTACAAAGTTTGATATTACAAGCACTATGATTCAACTGCTGAACCTGAAGGGATTATTTACTGACAAGCCCACTAATGATGGAAACTTTCACTTGACGAACTTTGTAGGGATCTGCAAGGCTTACAACCTTCCAGGGGTAGATCAAGAAGCTATCAAATTGTGTCTCTTTCCATTCTCTTTGACTGGAGAAGCAACACTTTGGCTTGCGAAACTACCTGATGCTTCAATATACACATGGCTGGAATTGAGGAGTCCATTTCTGGAGAGGTTCTTTCCCCCATCAAGGATGTTGCAGCTAAAGAAAGAGGTCTATAATTTCAAGTAGCTACCCACGTAGGCCCTGTATGAAACATGACTTAGGTTTAATAAGAAGCTGAAACAAGTACTAAATCATAGAATCCCTGCGGATCATTTGATGGAGATTTTCTATAGAGCACTGAATGCAAACACCAAGGAAGTAGCTGATACAGTCACTGGAGGAGCTTTCATGGAGAATACTTACATCGATGCTTATGAGATTCTTGATAGAGTCACAAAGATAAATAGGTCCTGGCATATGAGAGAGGCTGAGAGCTCGGCAGAAACTTATGCAGTTGGGACATCTATTCACCATAAGGAGTTGAAGTTTATTAGACAGGAGTTCGCAGGGTTAAAAACAACTGTAGATTTGATTGCAAAACAAATTCTTAATAATAGAGCAGAGAAGGTGAACGTTGTAGGTTCACAAGGTAAAGCACCAAAATAGTGTGGGTACAAATCAAATGAGGAAGATAATTATCTGAATGATCAATTAGTGGATTTCCAAGCAAATGGCCAAGGAAATCAAGGTCGAAAAAGAGATAGTTATGACAACTACCACCATTCTAGCTATAGAGATATGAGTAGGGGTAGAGATAGGGATGGTGACTGGCATAAGAGGGATGACTACAAGAATGATAGAAGCGGCCTGTATATCCCTCCTGGCAATCATAAAGCAGGATCTGATCAGCTAACATTCAATGAGATGATTGCCAAGGTGTTACAAAAGGTGGAGTCGACTGATAGTAACTTGAAGGAGATGCGTACTGACATCTAAGGTATGAGGTATGAGTCATAAGGTGGAGTCACATACAGTCACCATAAAGCTAATTGAGATGTATATGAACCAAATATCTAAAGCCCTAAATCGGCATCAAAAGGGTACTCTTCCAAGTGATACATTTCAGAATCTAAAGAATGATAGACATTGCATAGAGGTAACTTCACAAAGAGGAAAGAAGACTGTTGATCCTCCAATCCCTATAGTTGTTGAGGATCACACTGAGCCTGAGAATGATAAAGTTGAAGTTATGGTTGAGTTTGAGATAAAGGGTGATGAGGATAGACAAATTATCAAAGAGCTAGATGATACCAAGAGGAAGCAGATGGAGGTTACTGATGTTGTAAAGCCTATGCCTCGACCTCCTGCTCCTTTCAAACAGAGACTAGCCAAGAAGGATGAAGATGACAAGTTTAAAAAATTCATCTCTATGTTGAATCAACTTTCAGTCAATATTCCATTAGTTGAGGCTCTAGAGCAGTTGCTTGGTTATGAAAATTTCATGAAGGACTTGGTAACTAAGAAGAGAACTGTTAGTTTTGAGCCTACATATAATTTGAACCATTGTAGTATGATAGTGTCCCGTTCTCTTGTGCAAAATAGAGAAGATCTGGAGCATTCACTATTCAATGCATGATTGGGGAATTCTATTTGCTAAGGCTCTATGTAATTTTTGTGCGAGCATTAATCTAATTCCCTTGGAAGTGTTCAGACAGTTTGGCTTAGGAGCCCCTACACCGATGACAATGCAACTATTGATGGCAAATCGCATTATGAAGTGGCCAGTAGGTATCTTATATGATATGCTTGTGAAAGTAGAATCCTTTATATTTCTAGCAGACTTCATAATTCTAGACTATGAGGTAGACTTTGAGGTCCCCATCATCTTGGTGTGACCATTCCTGGTTACTGGACATGCTTTAGTTGACTTAGAGATAGGGCAGATGAAATTAAGGCTGAATGATAAAGAAGTCACTTTTAACCTGTTCCAATCTATGAAGCACCATGATGACATGGGGTTAGTCTCAATGATTAATGTAGAGGATAAAGAGCAATTGTCCGTTCCAGTTGAGGAATGACTTGGCGTGGAAGCACTTACAGCCGTGATAATGAATTTTGATGGGGATGACATTGATGAAAATGATGACTTGGTATAGGAGCTTGCTGGTATGAGTTTTAACTCTTACGCTCTAAAGAAGCTTGATCTTAACTTGAAGAATAGAGTAACCCCACCAGCCAGACCATTTATCGAAGAGCCTCCAATCTTGGAGCTCAAGGCACTTCCATCACACTTGCATTATGCTTTCTTGGATGCCAACCATACTTTGCTTGTGATTATTACAGCTGCCATAGGGGAAGGGCAAGTTGAAGCACATGTGTCTGTATGGAAGAGGTTCAAAAGGGACATTGAGTGGTCTATTGCTGACATTATTGGTATTCCACCAAGCATATGCACACACAAAATTCTTCTTGAGCCAAATTTTGTTTCGAGTATTGAGCATAAACACAGGTTGAATCAGCCTATGCAAGAAGTTATCAAGAAGAAGATCATCAAGTGGCTGGATGCAGGTGTGGTTTAAGCTATTGCAGACAACAAGTGGGTGAGCCTGGTTCAGTGTTGCCAAAAAAGGGTGGAATCACTATGGTTCCAAATGCTAAGAATGAGCTGATTCCTATGAGACCAGTTACAAGTTGGCGTGTGTGCATGGATTATAGAAATCTAAACTCATGGACTAAGAAGGATCATTTTCCAATGCCATTCATTGATCAGATGTTAGACCGTCTTACTGGTAGATGATGGTACTATTTTCTTGATGGTACTCAGGATACAATCATATTTCTATTACTCCTGAAGATCAAGAGAAGACCACTTTCACCTGTCCATATGAATATTCGCTTTCAAGAGGATGTCGTTTGGATTATGTAATGCACCATCAACCTTTCATAGATGTATGATGTCGATTTTCTCTGACATGGTTAAAGACACTATTAAGGTATTCATGGATGATTTCTCTTTGGTTGGTGACTCATTTGATGATTGTTTATCCCATTTGAGATGTGTGCTGCAAAGGTGTGAAGAGCGCAACTTAGTACTAAACTGGGAGAAGTGCCATTTCATAGTCAAGGAAGGTATTGTGTTAGGCCATCGGATTTCAAAGAAAGGGATTGAGGTTGATAAGAATAAGATAGAGGTGATTGAAAAACTACCTTTTCCAATTTCAGTAAAGGGTATTCGAATTTTCTTAATGCACGTTGGATTTTATTGCAGGTTTATAAAGAACTTCTCTAATATTGCACATCCCTTGTGCAAACTGTTAGAGAAAGATGTGAAGTTTGTGTTCGATGAGGCGTATCTAAAGGCATTCGAGTGCCTAAAATTTCAGTTGATCTCAGCCCCCATTATTGTTGTGCCTGATTGGTCTGAGCCATTTGAGGTAATAGGTGATGCTAGTGGAGTAGCACTAGGAGAATTCCTAGGCCAGAGATGAGAGAAAATTTTGCACCCGATTTACTATGCCAGCAAAGCACTCAACCCAGCCCAGAAGAACTACATTGTGACCGAACAAGAGCTGCTAGTTGTGGTGTTTGCTTTTGAAAAGTTCAGATCATACTTGCTTGGCACCAAAGTGATTGTGCATACATACCATACAACTCTTAGGTATTTCATGGCAAAAAAGGATGTTAACCCTAGGTTGATTCATTGGGTGCTTCTATTGCAAGAATTTGACTTTGAAGTCAAGGATTGAAAAGGTACTAAAAATCAAGTGGCTGATCACTTGTCTAGACTTGAAGATGAGTGATAACGCTTAAACATACTCTCCTATCAGGAGGTATCGATGATCGTCAGAGCAAAACACATTTATAGTTCCCAACTGATGTCAGGGTCAATCCCACAGAGAATTTAGAGTTTAGCCTAAGAGATTGTAAAATAGAGTTCACAATGAGAGTGAGTAATATAAAAATGGGAGAATTGGGAATCTGTCACAATTTCGCAATTCAATGAGCAAAACAATAAAGTAAAATGGGATGTAGACAATAGAGAGGACAACTAGGGATGTGCATCAAATGGGCTTGAACATGGGATATGATGATTGCTTATTCATGCAAATTCTTACTAAATGATATAAGTAGCCTTAGTCATAGGTACAATTATATATCTCTTGATCAAATAATCGTAAGTCTAATAGTCTTAGATCAAGCACTATTGATTAGGCAATAAAACAACCAAGATATGCTTGGGGAGGTCATACTATTTCTAGCTTTAGAACCTTAAGTGGGTGATTCCGTCGATACGAGCTATCTCTAGCCTCAATCTAAATGGAAGCCCAAGTTCCCACTAGCAATTTCATGTCCGAAGTTATAAAATCCTCTTTCAAGCAACAACATAACCAAGTAAGGAAAATCAATGTTTGCAACCATCAATTTTTAGAGTTAAAATACGGTGATATTACTATACCTATGTGAATAAAGCAATTATAAATAAGAATTAGCAACACCCATACCCATTTATCAAGTACCCATTATCAGCACATCCCTAGATAAGAAATTTAGCTATTCATGCTTAAGGAAAGAGGTATACCAAATGGGTAGTTCAATTTCCTTTCTATTGAAGCTAAATATCTCAATATCCAAGCTCAATTTGTACACAAATGGTGGTTCTAGGAATTGGGAAGAAGGAATTTGATGGAACCCTCTTCTTCGTCTTAGAAGGGAAAACTTGTTCACAAAGTTAAGAATATTTTCAAAACTCAGTGCTAGCTAAACTATTTACAATTGTACCTAAATTGGGTATATAAACATTCCCAAAATGTCACAAAAGTTTGGACAAAAATACCCTTCAAGTGGTGTGCGGCGTGATGTGCTTCACACGTTGTGGTGTGTACGTTGCACACCCTGCTTCAGCGATCCAGTAACTCAAGAGACTTAGGGAGCTTCATGCGAAGAGGGAGCAATTCACACAAGGAATTATGCATGCCGCACATTGATCGCACCCCTTAACAGATTCTTCAGTCGACTTTCTTCTCCATGCGGTGGGAGGTGCGGTCCGCACATAGACAAGTACGTGTCACACAAGGGCCGCATCTCTCAACAAAATCTTTGTCTTGTTTGCTCACTTTATACTTCACTCCTCTTGGCTCTTTTTGAGTTCATTTCCTTATTTTCCATTGTTAATCATAAGTACCTGCATAGACATCAATAAAGGCCATAAGAACCTCTAAATCTTATCAAAACATAGCAATAATTCATGAGTAAAGGCTCAATATATTGGTATATTACCAACTTATCAAACCCCAAACTTGAACTATTGCTGGTCCTCAAGCAAGATACTCATAAGGTAAGGAATGAAATATGCTCTAGACTCAATCATGGCATAAAAGACTACTCTATTCTAAAAAACTATGAAAAATAACAAACAAAAGACTCAAGTAAAAGACTCAACTATTGTGCTCATCTCAATCTTGAACCACCACATCATCAAGGTAATAGATTATTTAAAAAAAACATTTAAAAGGACTTCATTTCTTATTTAAAATCAAGGGAATTCTGTCAATCAAAACAAGATACAAACTTCTCAAGTCATTGGCATGGCCCATCAAGGTTTGCCTCGAGATTTGCCACACAACTTGTCTAATTCATTCCTCTCAATTGAGATAGAGAATTCATGATTCAATTTGAATTCATGAGAATCCTACTCACAATTGTGAAATTCATAAAACAAAGGGATTATAGAGAACCAAGAAGACTCTCACTCTCTCAAGGAAGTTCAAGTGCACACATGTTGACCCATAGGCTTTCCCTTCATGTATGTGGCCACTAATATAGGGTAGCCAAGCTCAGAATCACCAAGGACTTGCGGGATACGATGTTGTCTAGGGCTACAGTGAGGATTTAATTTGGTTTAAGTGACTACACCTCCCTGATGCTCTTTGTTATCATTTCAAACACCGCTCACATTTTTGACTTGGACTTTACCTTATTTATCCCTCACACAACCCAAGCTTCTCCTTTTCAATCATGATCATTCAAAACTCTTTGTATCACCTTCGTGTGGTAGCACCAATTCTTTCTTTTTATTTTGCTCATTTGATTGAATTCTTGGAGCAATTTTTGAATTCAATTTCAAGGTGCTACCCTGCACTTGAAGTGCATCCTTGTTCTTCTCCTCTTTGATCACATACACACCAAAACTTAGGCATTTGCCTATGTTGTATTTTCATTCCCCCCCATAACTTAGTCTTTTAGCCTACTTTTCACTTTCAAGAAATTAGGGAGGATGGGTGCCAAAATAGAGGTTCCAAAAAGATCAAGGTGTTAAACAAGGTGCCAAAGAACAGTCACAAGCTCAAAGGGGTTCACTAGGATTGATGTCGAGGGAAGTCATTTCGGTGAAGTGGCTATCAAAAAGGGCCTAAGGTCATTTTCCAAGCTTGGTCACACCTAGAGTATCACCTTGAATCACATTAGGGGCAAGTTCTAGATAATACATATTCACAAGAATTAAGGTAAAGCCTCACCACACAAGGAATCATTCCACAAGGCTTCTTTCATTAGTCTCGAAATCAATTGGGACAAATGACTTTTGACAAGCTATTCCGAGTTCATTACACAATCATTTGTGAATCAATCAAGCCAAAGCGAGAGTGTACAAGTCATGACAAGAGAATACTTTTCCTCAAAAAAATCATTTCCCTCATTCCTTTAATTTTCAAAAATGTCTTGCCAAGATTTTTTTTCAGTGGACCCATTTTCAGACAAGCATACTACAGACTCAAATTTAACTAAACTTGACATTTTCCCTTAAGAAAGTCGCCTCTCAATCTATCATAGGGAAACACTAACCTGGTTCGACACAAAAGAAAGAAAAAGAAAAAGAAACTAAGAGAAAATTTTTGCTCCTTGGGAAAGAACCATGGTATTAAGAAAACCCTCAGAGTTTATTTCTAAACTACTATTAACAAGGCGATAACCAAATTGTGCGCTCATGAATCATTTGGAAAACAAGGCTCGACATAGGCCTTTAGTGCATTTTCAACGAACGGGTAGTGGAATAATGAGGTGTGTAAAACTAACTCGGCAACACAACAAAACATTAAAAATCAAACCTGACAAGGGCACAATTAAGCTCAAAAACATGAACATAAAGGCCCGGCAAGGGCAATATCATCAAAATCATGCTCCATACCCCAAATAATTACAAGTACCCCCAAACTTAAATGGACCATAATCCTCAGTGATAATAGAAATAGGAAAAGTTAGTACTCCCTGAGGTTACTATGTGAAACGTAGGAAGGCTAGTGCGATACGCACTCTGACCTCTGCGATTTGCACTCCCCATCACATTGTTGCTTGAAATTTTAGGTTGGCTGCCAGTTGGACATTATGTGGTGTGGAACTGATGTGCGACGCATATATCATATGATGCAACTACACACTAGTCGCACATCAAGGCTCTAAATTTGGCAGCATTCTATTTTGACCATGCGGACTACCGTGCGATGCACATTTTGCGATGTGCGATCGCATGATGCATCACATATCTAGATAATTTCTCCAACATTCTGTAGCTGGGTTCCTAACTTCACTGCCAATAAAACCAGAAACAAAATAACATAAAAAACACAAAAAGTAAGAAATTAAAATGCTTGGGTTGCCTCCCAAGAAGCGCTTGGTTTAACATCATGGATCGATGATGGTACCTCCCAATCATGTCTCATCAAGATAGATGGCTTCCAAGGATGTGACTTCCTCTGGAATGCCCAAGTTCTTCTTCACTCGCTTCCCATTGACTTTGAAGGCTGCGCCATCCTTATTTTCCAATTCTATGGCTCCATTGATAAATACCTAAAGCACTTTGAATGGGCCTGACCATTTGGACCTTAATTTTCCCGAAAAGAGATGGAGTTGAGAATTGAACAAGAGCACCCAATCTCTCGGTGGAACTCTCGCTTAAAGATTTGTTGATTATGATAGTGCTTCATTTGGGCTTTATAAATTGTGTCACTTTCATATGCCCGCTTCCCGAACTCATCCATTCATTAAGGTCATCCACTCTAGCACGAGCGGCTGTTTCCTAATTCAAGTTAAGCTTCTTAAAGGTCCACATTGATTTGTGTTCCAATTCAACCGAGAGGTGACAAGCTTTACCAAAGACTAACTAATAGGGTGACATACCAATCAGAGTTTTGTATGCCATCTTATATGCCCAGAGTGCATCAACCAACTTTTGGGCCCAATCTGTTTGATGAACATTTACCGATTTTGAAAGGATGGATTTGATTTCTTGGTTGGACACCTCAACTTGTCAACTTGTTTGTGGATGGTAGGGTGTGGATACTTTGTGTTTAACTCCGTATTTCTTAAGTAGCGCACTAAATAAATTGTTACAAAAATGCAATCCCCCATCACTAATGATGGCGCGGGGAGTACCAAACCAAGAAATATGTGCTTTTTAAGGAAGGTCGTGACGCTTCGTCCCTCATTATTTGGCAAAGCCACAACCTTAACCCATTTGGACACGTAGTTCACAACCACTAAAATATAGGTGTTACCATGTGAACTTACAAAGGGCCCCATGAAATCGATACCCCATACATCAAATAATTCTACCTCAAGGGTTGGGTCAATGGTAGTTCATGTCATTGAGATATGCTCCCTTCGCGTTGACACTTGTCACACTACTTCACTAAGTTATGGGTATCCTCAAACAAAGTTGTCCAATAAAATCCACATTGTAGCACCTTCAAAGATGTGCGTATACCCCTATGGTGGCCACCAAAGGGTGAGGAATGACATGCTCTAAGAATCGGCATCATCTCAATTTTGGGGATGCACCTTCGGATCATTCCATCGGCACATGTCCAAAAGAGGTTCGGCTCATCCCAATAGTACTTCTGGGCATCAAGTAGGAACTTCTTTTTCTGGTGTGAATTCAACCCCTCTGGAAGTAAATCACTTGCCTAATAATTAGAAAAGTGAGCAAACCAAGAGGTTAGGTCGTGAGATGCAACCAAGATGCGCTCATCAGGGAATGAATCATTAATTTCAAGTTCCCCCACAGGCCTTCCCTCTTCTTCCAATCACGATAAATGATCAGGTACTTGTTTCTCACACCCTCTCCTATCCTTTACTTCAAAGTTGAATTCTTGAAGAAGTAGTACCCAATGGATTAACCAAGGCTTGGTGTCCTTCTTAGTCATCAAGTATTGGATTGCAGCATAGTCAGTGTGCACAACCACACGGTTTCCCAAGAGATGCTCAAAATTTTTCAAAGGCAAACACCACAACTAATAATTCTTGCTCCGTCATGGTGTAATTTGTTTGGGCTGGGTTTAGTATTTTGGTTGCATAATAAATTGGGTGAAAGAGTTTCTACCTTTTTTGCCCAAGCACCACCCCTAAAGCTACGCCACTAGCATCGCACATGAGCTCAAATGACTTTGACCGATTCGGTGCGATGATGATGGGAGTGGATGTCAATTTGTCTTTCAATGTGAGGAAAGCCTTCATGCAAGTTTCATCAAAGTTGAACTTGGCTTCCTTTTCAAGCAACTTGCATAGAGGGTATGCCACCTTCGACAAATCTTTTATAAAATGCCAATAAAATCTGGCATGCCCTAGGAAACTCCTTATTCCCTTCATAATTTTTGAAAGAGGTAGTTTGTATATGACTTCAATTTTGGGTTGGTCAACCTCAAGCCCCTTATCAAAAATTTTATGTCCCAAAACTATTCCCTCTTTAACCATGAAATGAAAATTTTCCCAATTACGCAACAAATTTGTCTCCTCACATCGTTTAAGCACTTCGTTCAAATGCTCTAAGCAATCACTGAATTCATACCCAACTATCGAGAAATCATCCATGAAGATTTCCATAATGTTTTCAACCATATCCAAGAATATAGACATCATACATCATTGGAAGGTCACTAGGGTGTTGCACAATCCAAAGGGCATACTTTTGAACGCAAACGTCCCATAGGGGCATGTAAAGGTAGTCTTCTTTTGATCTTCTTGGGCTATTTATATTTGGTTATACACGAAGTAATCATCGAGAAATCAATAAAAACCACGGCCTGCCAACCCATCTAGCATTTGATCCGTGAACGGGAGAGGAAAATGGTCCTTCTAAGTCCATGAGTTCAACTTTTGGTAATCCATGCACACCCTCCAACCGGTCACGGGTCTGAGATCAATCATCTCATCTATCTCATTTTGGGACAATGATGATTCCTCTCTTCTTCGGCATGCATTGCACCAAACTGACCCAAGTTCTATCAGAGATGGGAAATACAACCCCCGCATCCAACCATTTAATAATCTCTTTCTTCACCACCTTCTGCATAGGTGGGTTTAGCTTGCGTAGGTGCTCAATGGAAGGAATGCTTTCCTCTTGGAGGTTTATTTTGTGTGTGCATATCCCCGAAGGTATGAATATGATGTAACAATGGTCCACCCTAGAGCACATATTTTATTCTTCAAAACTTTAAGCAAAGCTTCCACTTACTTGTCGCTTAGTTTATTGAAAATGATGACCAAAAAGGTCTCATTAGCACCCAAGTATGCATACTTTAAGTGGGATGTTAAGTGCTTGAGTTCGAATGTGAGTGGTTCAATAATTGATGGTTTGGAAGGTGGGGTTTGCCTATTCTTTAGATCGAGATCGAGCTTCTTAGGACGATAGGAGTAGGACCCCATTCCCACTAATGCACAACAGATCTCGTCATATTCTTATATTCCTTCGCCATTATAATTTAACAACACCACTTCCAATGCTTCATCCACGAACCCCTCTTTTACATGTAGGTCAACACTTTCTTCAATCTTGCCAATTGCAAAATCCATTTGAAGATCACTCAGTTGTTTCATGGACCTATTCAATTCAAAGGTGGCTTCCTCCTCATTCATGGAGAATTTCAACTCTCCCGAGTCCATTATGCTCAAGGCACGCCCTATTTTCAAACTAGGTTGCCACAAAACAATGGGTATGCCGAAGCTCCCTTTGTAATCAAACAAAATGAAATCCATAGGGTATACAAGCTGACCCACCTTAACTAGAATGTTGAATCCAATACCCACGGGGTGTTTCATCGACCTATCCACTATAAGGAACTTCATGTTTATAGTAGCGGGTTGCCCTGACTCTAGTCATCTAAAGGTGGCTAGAGACATCAAGTTGACACTTGCGTTTTCATGACATACCAACCTTGTAGACTTGTGAACTCCACTCGAATCACAAATAGTGTGTACACCCAGCACCACTGTATCATTAGTGAATTTGCCCTATAATATTGCACTACTAAAAGTGGGCATTTGAATGACCCCGAAGTCCTCTAAGTTGCATGTAGTGCACAGTTCTCTCACAAAATTGGCATACTCATGCATCTTGTTAAAAGTAGTACTTGAAGGAATGTTGATGGTAATTCTATTCAACATGGATTCAAAATCCCTCGGAGTGTCATTCACTTTTTCTTGCATTAGACATTGAGGAAAAATAGGTGGTCATGTAGGGAAAGGCTTGCAAACTTTAGGCACCTTACTCTCACGATGTATAGACTTGGTCAAACCATTTCCTCAAGCTCTATTGTTTCTTGTTTTAATCATCATTGACATTATAGCTTTAATGGTATTGAGTGATTCCTCTACACCACTAATCCCTTTTTCACTCTTGGCTTGCCTAGATTCGAATTGAGAGGTGAGCAAAACCATTCTATCTTCAAGACGTTCGATGGCTAAAGAGTGTGATTGCACGATTTGGGCAAGACTTCCAAGCTCATGAATCAATTCTTTGATGATTCTGTAGGTGGCCCCTACTTTCTCTAACACTTGCACGAGCATACTTTCAATTCTAGTCATAGTTTCATTCGTTCCAACCTTAATACCCATGATCATATTTGTCCAAATTTTGAGGGCTTCTATGGGAACCCACCTCGTGGTCAGCCAAAAATATCTCTTCACTACCTTCATTCAAACTCTAAACATCTTCTCTTAGCCTTATGGCCCCAATAACACCAATGGTATTAATTATTTTAACTCGGCTATTTGATTTTCTCCTCAACATAAATTCAAAAAGTGTGGAGGAAATTGATAGCTCTCTATCTCTTCGTGCACCATTCTTTACCCAATCCTCAATCTCTTTAGCATAGGTCGCACCCATTTCTCCTTTGGCTCCCCAAATATCTAACTTATGGTCTAATAAGGACACAACCTCAAATACACATGGGTTGAGTTAGAAGTACTGGGCATTGATGCTTAAGAAATGACTGCCTGCAATAAACAACACACAACAAACAAAATAAAAGACAACAAACACTCTCAAGGTGATTTCAAATCTACAATCAAAAAGGCTAAGCAACTTAATTCCCCTGCAACGACGCCATTTTTGGTAACACTCAAACATACTCTCCTATCAGGAGGTATAAGCGATCGTCAGAGCAAAACACATTTATAGTTCCCAATGGATATCAGGGTCGATCCCACAGAGAATTTAGAGTTTAGCCTAGGAGATTGTAAAACAGAGTTCACAATGAGAGTGAGTAATATAAAAAAGGGAGAATTGGGAATCTGTCACAATTTTGCAATTCAATGAGCAAAACAATAAAGTAAAATGGGATGTAGACAATAGAGACAACAACTAGGGATGTGCATCAAATGGGCTTGAATATGGGATAAAATGATTGCTTATTCATGCAAATTATTACTAAATGACATAAGTAGCCTTGGTCATAGGTACAATTATATATCTCTTGATCAAATAATCGTAAGTCTAATAGTCTTGGATCAAGCCCTATTGAGTAGGCAATAAAACAACCAAGATATGCTTGGCGAGGTCATACTGTTTCTAGCTTTAGACCCTTAAGTGGGTGATTCCGTCGATACGAGCTATTTCTAGCCTCAATATAAATGGAAGCACAAGTTCCCACAGCAATTTCACATCCGAAGTTATGAAATCCTTTTTCAAGCAACAACATAACCAAGTAAGAAAAATCAGTGTTTGCAACCATAAATTTTTAGAGTTAAAATATGGTGAAATCACTAGACTTATATCAACAAAGCAATTATAAACAAGAATTAGCAACACCTATACCCATTTATCAAGTACCCATCATCAACACATCCCTAGATAAGAGATTTAGCTACTCATGCTTAAGGAAAGTGGTATACCAAATGGGTAGTTCAATTTCTCTTCCATTCAATCTAAATATCTCAATATTCAAGCTCAATTTGTACAGAAATAGTGGTTCTAAGAATTAGGAAGAAGGAATTTGATGAAACCCTCTTCTTTTTCTTAGAAGGAAAAACTTATTCACAAAGCTAAGAATATCTTCAAAACTTAGTGCTAGCTGAACTATTTACAATTGTTCCTAAATAGGGTATATAAAAATTCCCAAGACATCACAAAAATTCAGACAAAAATTCCCTTCAGGTGGTGTTTGGTGCGATGTGTGGTTTGCACATTGTGATATGCGCGTCACACGCCCTGCTTCAGCGATCTAGTGACTCAGGCAACTTAGGGAACTTTATGGAAAGGGGGTGTGGTTCGCACAAGGCATTGTGCATGTCATACAGTGATCGCACCCCTTAACAGATTCTTTAGTCGACTTTTTTCTCCATGCGGTGGGAGGTGCGGTTCGCACCAAGCCAAGTACGTGTCACACAAGGGCCTCATCTCTTAGCAAAATCTTTGTCTTGTTTGCTCACTTCACTCTTCACTCTTTTTTGGCTCTTTTTGGGTTCATTTTATTTTTTTCCATCATTGATCCTAAGTACCTGCATATACATCAATAAAGGCCATAAGAACATGTAAATCTTATCAAAACATAGCAATAATTCATGAGTAAAGGCTCAATAAGTTGGTAGATTACCAACTTATCAATGAGGCTATGTTGCAGTTAAAAGATGATCTTGAGATTGATGACTCCTTCCCATATGAACAGGTGTTGGCCGCGTCTCAGGATTTGATCCCATAGTATGCAAATATTTCCAACTACTTAGCAAGTGACATAGTTCCCTTGGACTTGATAGTCCATCAACGGAGGAAGTTCATGTCTGATGTGAAGAAGTTTTTTTTGGGAAAAGCCATACTTGTTCTGTGTATATGGTTACCTAATGATTCGGAGATGCATAGCTGAATCTGAGATGTAGGACATACTTGAGGCTTTCCATTCCTATCTTGTAGGGGGTCATCATGGTGGCACTCAGACAGCCCACAAGATTCTGCAATGCAACTATTATTAGCCAACTCTCCACAATAATGCTCATGAGTACGCTAGGGCCTATAGTCGATGCAAAAGGGAAGGAGGGATATCAAGTAAGCATGAGCTTCCTTTCACTCCTATCCTCGTGATTGAACTATTTGATGTATGAGGAATTAATTTCATGGGTCCTTTTGTGATGTCGATTGGTATGAGGTATATACTAGTTGCTGTTGACTATATGTCAAAATGGGTGGAGGCGGTAGCACTTCCCAACAATGAAGGCAAGAGTGTCACATTATTCTTGAAAAATAATATCTTCTGCTGATTTGGCACACTGCAAGCTATTATTAGTGATAGAGGGTCTCATTTTTTCAATAAGCTATTGAGAAATCTACTTGAGAAATATGAGGTGCGGCACAGTGTGGCGACACCTTACTATCTGCAGATGAGTAGGAAGTAGAGGTCTCCAATTGGGAGATTAAATATATCCTTGCAAAGACGGTGAATGTGCACAGGACAGATTGGTCTAGGAAGATAGATGATGCCCTATGGGCATATCAAATAGCCTACAAGACTTCTATAGGCATGTCACCTTACAAGCTTGTGTTGTAAAAGCATGTCATCTTCTGGTGCAGCTTGAGCATAAGGCCACGTGGGAACTTAAGCCTATTTGGGAGATACTGAAGAAATCAAGATGGTGGAAGCTTGAAAACTTGGTGAAGTCTAATTAACCAAGTAGCCTGCGTCATGCCGCGACGTTAAATCAGGCGCTGCATGGGAGGCAACCCATGAAGGAAACTTGATAAAGTCTGAGTAGTCAAGTGACTTACATCATACCGTGACATTAAATTAGGTGCTGCATGGGAGGCAACCCATGAACTAATGTTTGTTTAAGTATGCAAAAGTTGGTGAGGTTGAAGAGAGCAAATTCTGCCACGGGCACCTGCGATGGGCCGTCACAAGCCCCACGCCCATGGGAAATGAATATGCTAACAAAAAAGCAGAGAAAAATTCACTGCCCTATTCCCATGGCCAGCCATGATGGGCCGTCACAACCCTGACATGCATGGGAAATGGGTGTGAAATCAAAAGAAGGGAAAAAAATCCACTAGCCCATTCCCACATCCAGATATGACGGGACGTTGAAGGTATGACGGCATGGGATATGGGGTGTTTCAATGCCAGGTAAGTTCATTACAATGGGATCTCACATGCCCCATGGGTGCCACAATAGCCTATCGTCTGGGTCGGTTAATAGGTCAACAATTTTTAAATTTTTTTTTTTAGGCCGACCTGACCCGAGCTGGTTTCCCTTTCCCCTTTACACACGTGTAATTAGTAATTGACCTCATTCAATTAAGGTCAAACACCCCAAACTCTCTCCACTTCAAACTCTCTCCCTCTTCTCACGTCTCTCCCCCATGATCAACTCCTCTCCACACTCCTCACCACCACAAATCACTCCCCTACTTACCTATAGACATAGGTGATCACAAAAGGTACACTAAGAAAAGTTCTCAAAAGCATTCACAAGTAGTTCAAGATAATATTGACAATCAAGAGTAAGTTCATTCTCATTCTGTTGATTTCAATTCTTCCTTGATGTTTTAAAGTAATCTAAGGGTTAATATGTATATACAATCATATTGTCTTAGCGAACCCTAGTTGTGAACTTTGCATAGTGATGTGTAATTGTGCATTTAAATTGATAAACATAGGGAACTAGGGTTGAGTTATTTATGTAATGGTGTATAGAAGTTTATGTTCATAAATTATGTGTGATGTTTCTTGGGTGAAGTTAAAAATGTGAAAGTGAACAAATAAGGGGGGAGAAAGTCTAGGATACTGTGATCCCACGGGCACAGACCATGGGGCGTCAGAGGTATGACGGGCGTCAGATCAGGATGCGGGAATGGATCATAGCCTGAAAAGGTTTCTATCCAATCCCAATGCTCAATTCCGATAGGACGTTAGAACTCCTACGACCCATGGCAGGTCACCATGGGAGGACTAAATGTCCTTAAAAACCTCACTGCCTCATCCCGACGGCCATTTCTATAGGACAACGGACCTCCCATGCCCGTGGGAGGCTAAAAAATTGTAATTTTTTTTTTCTAAGTGTTTAATTTTTCTATTTTTAAGTTTTGGTTTGGTTTACTAACATCGTTCACCTGTAGGTACTAAATGGCACCACAAACTCCATTACAATGAGGGGGAGCCCAAAAAGCAAAGGAAAAGGCTGTTACTACTCGCTCTATGGATTAATCTGATTCGAAAGGCGAGAAGAGTGACCCAGACAACATCCCCCTCGTCTTGCTGACCAAGAGAAAGCTGGTGGTATCATCTCCATCCTAGTTTGTAGAGGAGAGAGATGATGCACCTGACCAGGAGCAAGCATCAGAGCATACTTCCTCCCAGTTTGAAGAGGGGGAAGAGTCAACTTTTGGATTAGCCAGTTTGGATAAAGAGAGAGATGTCGCTCCTACACCGGAAAAAAGAGCACATGAGTCGGCTATTCAGGTTTCCAGTGGTAAGAAGACTGAGCCTGGTTCTGAAAATGGTTCACAGTCGGGGTCTGGAAAAGCTGCTGATGCTGGTTCTGAGTCCAACACTGAGAGCACCACTGCTTAAAAGGAGAAGACACTGCTTACTTCCAAAGCTCCCGGAACATTACTAGTTCTCACATCCAAAGATGTTTGACTCTAGGAAAAGGTGAGGTAGAATGTAAAAGGGTCGCAAAAGATATTTGACTATGGACTACAGATAATAGCCAAGGGGCACATAAAATGCCCGATTGTAGAAGAATCAAGGATAGACCCCTTCAAGCTGAAGGATTTTCCTAAGCTCAAGGAGTACTTGTGCTATTACAACTTGGGCTGGATCAGCAAACCATTTCCTAACTATCAGCTGCTAATCGTCTGAGAGTTCTATGCTAAATATCAGATAGCCAATGTAGAAAAGGTTAGAAACCATCAAATTTGCCTGCTCTTGAGAGTGTCTCTATAAGAGGTATTCTGGTAAATATCTCGACCGAGACTATTAATAGATTTCTGTATGGGCCTAAGTATGTTGCACCCTTTAATACTTCAGACTAATATTACCGGTATAAATCAGAGGATGAGTGAACTAAGTGTTTGGAAAAGGTTCTCACCAAGACTGGCACCCTAATGTGGCTCTATCAAGAGAAGCCACAGATCACCAAGGCCTCTTTGACTTTCGAGGCAAAATTTTGGTGGGCTATTGTGCGACTCCTGCTTATGCCTACTGGTGAAGACAATCAGCTGACCGTTAAGAGGGTTGTTCTGGTAGCTAGCTTGTTATCCAAATACAAGCTGGATATTAGGAATATCATAGAAGAGGAGATAAGGGATAGAATTACCAAAATAAGTTTATCCTACTCTTTTCCTTTCCTTATGACTGAGTTATGTGATGATACTAGTGACCCAAAGTATTCGGGTGTTGATCGTATAGAGCGTCCCATCTAGACCCATCACCCACAGAGGTCCAAAGATCAGAGCAAAACTATAGGTCTAGGCGGTACATATGAAGCACCTGGACCCACCATCATCCATGATGCATTCATTCCTCCTCCGGAGATGCTACCTTACATGTTGGCCGCACTGACTCTAAAGGGTAGCCTAAATAAGGAGACTCCATCGGTAAGGGAGGAAGCTATTGTAACTTCGACCTTGAGATACCCCAAAAGCACATAGTTGTTGACTCCTCGTGGGGTTGACATCTCTATTCCTGAAACTCGACCATCTTCTTCCCCTTCTGCGATAACTCTATTGGAAGATCTGACCTCAGTCTATGCCTTCCATCGGTGAACTTCGCCAACACAGTTCAGATGACTATACAACTACAAGAGAAGATGCAGAAGTTTTCTGTGCAGTTCCACTCAATCATCGATGCCTCTATTCAGAGAGCCATAACATTATTTTCTAACTTGAATGGACAAATCAGTTTTACAGAATAGAGGATTTATGAAAATCTAAATGAAATGGGAGCAGTTGAGCTCACATATATGAGGGAGAAAATAGAAGCACTGCGGGTAAATGTTGATGAGTTGAAGGTATAGCCTACCACTTTCTTCTCCTGTGCTCCTGTAGTCATGCCACATGTACCACTTGCACCAATGATCAATTTATGGGACTATGCAAATCCAAAGCATCGTCATAAACCTGTTGTGGAAGAATAGGCACCGATTAGTCCTTCTGAACCTACAAAAATAAGAAGGAGAAAAGATAAGAAAGTCCATGAGGAGGATGCACCTTTAAGCCCAGAATATTTAAATCATAAGGAGGAGAGAGCTAAGAAAAGGAGAAAGAAAGAGGAAGCATGAGTATGAAAAGAGTACCTAGCCATTCACCAGATCCATTTTGATGCGATTGGTACGGTTGGCTCGAGAAGTGGTGTTGCGAGCACCGCAGAGGAAACTCCTTTAGACCTTATCATGGGAGAGACTGGTAATGAGGCTTCTCGGGCAGCTGTTGATGCTACGAGGACTACTGAGACAACCACTATTTGTAAAAAAGATATGAGCACCGATCTAGCGGACCTATATACACATGATGACCGTGCTTAGGCGCCACAATTATGACTTACCTCTATTGATTCGTTATTTTAAGTGCATTGGGGACAGCGCACAATTTTTGTTTGATGGGGTGGGGGTAGCTTGGCCATCTGTATGGTTTTGTAGAGTGTTTTGGAAAAGTTTGAGTAGCCAAACACTCGCATCGTACCGCAATGTTAAATCAGGCAATGCATAGGAGGCAATCTATGAGGGTACCTATAAAGTACCCGAGTCCTTGGGGTTTTCTTGCTGGGTTCTTTCCCTAAGGATTTCTAATTTCTGTTGAACTAGCATGTTTAGAATAGGATGTGTGTTTATAGGAGAAAAGTAGGAACTTAATGCAGCCTATGATCTTATTTAATAAATTTTGTGAAAATAAAGACTGCTCCAAACTTTTGTGCAATAAGTTGATAAGACTGACTTTGAAGGATCTTTGAGTGACAGAATGTGTATGAATGTCATAAGTAGATTAAGCTGATGCATGAACTGATAGTTGGCTAATCATCAGTCTAAGCTTCGTGCCATGTGTGAGTGCATTATTTGTATCGTTCTTATTGTATGTGATAATCTAGAACTTTCTTGGTTAGTCTTGCATTGGTTGTAGAATGGTTGGTTAGTAAATGATCATATGCCCTTTTTGAATGAAGTACACTTAACCCAAATGGCCTACCATATGATAAATGATTCCCTTTGATCCCTAATTTTGAGCCTGAATGGACCATTTTAATGTTAGCCTGTTCACCTTCCCTGTTTCCTGTAGACCTCTGTTTTGGCCCTGGTCCCTCCTTGGACATTGTGCACCTAAACTCAGGCTAAACGCCTAAATTGAGGGTGGATACTGTAAGGGTATTATAGGAAGAATGGGGTATGAAAAGATTGGGTTAGTATCTAAAAGGAAGAAAGCAGTTTAGTTTGTGTGATACAAAGAAAAAAAAGAAAAAAGAAAAATGAAAAGAGAAAAAAATGAAAAAGTGAAATAAAAGGCACACCCGAAGCTTGATTGAAGTGAAATGATAACATAAGAGGAGAATAAGGGAGGAGAACATTGTGGTCTAAAAAGTGGAGGATAAAAAGTAAGTGTAGTGTCAAGGAGGGCATAGTCACTATTGTCCAAACATACCATTCCCATCCCTGAACCTACATTACAAGCCTAACAAAGTCCTATAGTGATCTTAACCTGATTTTTTGAAAGACAAGGCATAGATAAGGGCAATACTATGGTATTGTGTATGTAAAACTTGAACTTCTTTGCGAGAGTGAGTGTATTCCCAGTCCCTATCTATTAAATGAAATTATGTGTGAGCGGGACTTCTTTGATGTAAGGGCATTAGAGTAGACTGTGATTGTTGGTTGAGTGGTATGGATGTCTGCTATGTAAGCTATATTCCTCGTGAATGCCATGTTGTCATCCATGGATCCATTTTGTATTGTCTTGATAACTTGTATATATGCACTAGTTTTGAACTGACATGGAGTGGGTACTGATTTTTCAAATTGAAAGAACTTTCACCACTTGGCTGAAAGCGTCTTGTTATTTTTATTTTGGTTTGTCGCTTGAGGACAAAAAAACATTCTAAGTTGAGGGTGTTGATATGCTGGGATTTCACGATACTTTTGATGCTTAAAACTAAGGATTTTGGGAGTTCTTAAGTGTGTTTTGTTAGATATGATGCTCGTTTTCTACATGTGCAGGGAAAAGTGTTTAAAAGATGAACAAACAGAAAAGTTGTTATTTCTGGGATAAGATTCATGCCCCACGGGTGTGGGATCCACCATGGCCCATGGGAAGAGGTGTCGGAATGAGACAGCAGGCATTATAAGCAAAAATCCCTCCCATGACTGAATAGGATGGGCATCAGAGCCATGAGGGGATGTTGCACATGCCTGTCAGGATTTGACAGAGCCATTGGGAACTCTGGTGATTTGGCCGACGAGTTGCCCATGACGCCTGTGGAAACCATGATGGCACGGTAGCCTAGCCCATGGGAATGAGGCTGACGAGTTGGAGCAAAACTGATAGAAAGACCGATGGGCACCCACGACAGCCCGTGAGGCCTACCCGTCGGAACTTCCACAATTTTAGCTCTCTTAGTTCTATTAGGATTTGGTCTATTTTGTCTATAAATACATTCCCTTAGGTTTTATTTTATGATTTACGCAATTGTTATGTATTGTTACACATACTTTACCATAATTGAGACATCATAACATAATTTTTGAGAGTTCAATTATTGTTTTTGATTATTGAAGTGTTCTTGAGAATTCAGGAATTCGATTTTCTTTACATTTTATTGTAAGTTGTAGTCATTATCTCTTCATCTTAATCTGATTGTTTTCTTACGACTATGAGTAGATAAATCCACAACTAGGGTTGTGGGAACCATGATGGATTAACAAAGTAGGAAACATACTTGGTGATCCTAGGACGGTGTTCATGCATGTATTGATCTTTCTCTCGTTTTAATTGCTTTTCAACGGTTGCAAATGTTAGAACTAACCTTATTCCTACTTTCTTGACCAAAGAGGGAATGAATGGGAAAGGGGATTACACAATGGAGATTTGAGGATACCAACCCTTACCTAATTAGCTTGAACTTGCCCGGGAAAGCTAATCTGGGATCACTGGTAAGAGTTAGAAAAGCAAACACTCGTAAGCTAACCAAGTTGCGTGGTGATATTCTTCTACTTTGGCAATCATCCGCTTAGGAGAACCTAACTTACCAATTTTGCATGCATAGATCCAAACTAGATTGCTAAGTACAATGCCTCACTATGTTATGATCTCATGTAGAACACTACCCTAATCGCTTCTCTCATTGATTATAATACTTGAAACTTTTACCTTGTTACTTGTTCGAATCTAAATTTTGAATATCATTTTTACTTAAAACCTCCCTTCGAGGGAAATAAATGGATAAGAGTGCGAATAAACATAGTTAACCCTAGTCCTACCATATTCCCTATAGGATCGAACCAAACCTTAGCTGGGTTGTACATTTGAACATCAATCGCTTTATGCTTCTAAAAAGAGGTATAATTTGGGCGTATCAATACATCTATGGACATATTTACGGCTAGGAGAGAGACGTATCTATTTCTCGATAATTGGGTCATATACATGAAGAAAAATAAATGTATTCAAATTAATTTGACTATCCCCACTCAATAATGTAGTTGGATGGGTAATTTTGATAGACGATTAAATGATCGAGAGACCATGACCATAATATCAACCATGTGATTTAACAGTTCAGTAGATATCTTAATCAAGCTTGACAAATATACATAAAATATGGTGGGATTATGTAAGGGCCTTAAAACTAGGTCTTAATTACTCCGTGAACAACTCCTAAAACTCATACCTGCATTTACTTTTATTGTTAGTAGATTAAATAGCTCAACCGAATAACCAACTCTTGAATCATATAACACTTGTTCTCATAAAAATAATAGTTTATCACTAACTTGTCAACAATTAAGTCCACAAAATATCAATAAATCTGATTGTACTCATAATTACTATATTATTTGCGACCATATACACTTTTATGTGTGTTTGGGATGCAACAACACCCAACTCCCCTTAAATTATACTTGTAAGTTTTTATTTTCAAATTTGAGTTGGTTCCTATCCTGGTTTGAGACTACTGTGTTCATGAAGATAGTCCAACAAAGAGGCAAAGTAGTGGTAGAATCTTTTTTATAATCTTGACTTTCACTAATAGAATAGGGAAATTTGAATAAGCTGAGATAAGCGCTAAGAGGGAGCCTTACATTATTATTTAAGTAAAGGAGCCTAGCAGTTCTTCTTTCTAGATTAAAATGTGCTTTTTTAAAAATGGGAGGACGGTAAGCTTCCTCCTAGAGTTTCAAAGCTCATTTACAGTTTGAAGAAGAAGAAAATTATCATCATTGCAAAAGAAATGATTTACGACATAAGGTGGTCAACCCTGAGAATTATGTGGAGTCCAATGGGAATGAAAAGTTATGAAAAATGATACTTTAATGAAGAAGGTCATTGATCTTGAAAATTTGATGGAGGGTCCTATTATGGTTATCCAAAATTTGATGGATAAATTGTTCTAACATAGAATTGTGATTGCAATATCATGGTGTTATTTTGTTATATTAATTGCAACTTGGATGATTTCAATTAGGATTGGAATGTCTTGAGAGTTTTGATTTTAGTAATCTTTTGAAGTTATGATGGGTTTAAGTTGTACCCTTTTGAACTAGTATTTAGTTCTTTCTAGTTGTAATCTATTTGAACTGGTATTTGGTTCCTCCTAGTTGTAATATTTTGAATATATGTTTGGTTCTTAGTACTTGTATTAATATTTCATTTGGTAGAAATAATAATAAAGATGATGGTTCTTAGTACTTGTAATGTTTCAATTTTTTTCATTCCTTTATAATTTTAATATAAGTAATTCATCATGAATTGTCAATCATCATTCCTTCATAAACTGCTCATAAGCATTTGCCATACTGACTACCAACATTCAATAAATTCATATACAACATTCAGCGAATAGGTAAGTATTTAGAAGATCATTGAACTATGTGACTAGACTTCATATTACCCCTAAAATAAATATGCACCATCAAACTTAACACTCATAAACATCACTCATGGCCAAACTGGCCATTAATTTTCAGAAAAGACAAATGCACATTCATAACAATAATTGCATATTCATTCATAACCACAAATGCAAAATAAAAATCATAGCCAATTATAATAAATTACCATTTCCAAAAGACATTGTTCTTAAACAACAAGTCCTTCACTAATTACAAAAAATACTAACTTCAATCAACAACTTGATAATTAAGGCAAAAAAGTGTCATATGTTCTCAATAATTTATTGGGTTTGTTGTGTTGAAGCACCTTTTCCTCTTCTTTGGTTGTTTCCTCTTCCTTGGTTGTTCACCATTTTCAGTATTGTCCTTCCACATAGGTTATTAAGTTAGTCACAACAATGTATTTCAAATTGTAGTAGCATATGGAAGTTTTACCTAAAAATATTTCATTGCATTGTGATTAGGTTCATGATATTTGCTATAGGTAATCTAACTACCCCTCCTTGAAAGAATACATTTTTCCTTCCTCTTCATTGCCTCATTGGCTTCTTGTTTCTCTTAAATTTTTGAAATGATCCTCTAGATCATTTTCTTGTTTTTCATACTTTTTCTGCTTTTCAAGCTTTCTCACAATAACTACAAGTTATTTAGGACATTCCAGAACTGACGGTTTACTTTCTGGGCAGTTCATTTGTGTTTTACGCCCATTTCCCTATTTTGAAACTCTTAAAGCTTCTAGAATTCACTTTGGTCAACATTCAAAACAAATGCCTCATATGGAAATTCTGCCAGTGTTGTTAGCTCCATGACATTGACTTTCGGCTAGAGAGACCTTTAGTTTAGGTATCGAGGCTGCTGGACTCATTTTGGGCAATTGGGTTCCTTTTTTTTAAAAGTTGGATTTTGGGTGTGGGGCTATTTTTTTGTTAAGATGATCTCCGTTAGAAATTTTGTCAATTCTTTTGAGTCCAGTATGCTGTTTCTAGTAGGGTAGCATATCTGGTTTGTGTTCTTGAGGCTCAGAATGATTCTCGAGGGTGTGATCGATGAGTTTTGGACCTAAATTTCAGCAGTTGTTGCTGTTAGTTTTGGTATAGTGCGGCTGCAGTGCCTTGTCCACATCTACGTAGCCTCCTCTGCAATCAGGGTGCCACATTTATGGTACAGGGTGACGTTAATAGGGTATCGCTCCCGTGTCCCTTTTTTTGCCCCTGCACCTTATGCGCTACACTTGTTGGGTTTGGGTCTTTTGTTGACCTCTACCCCTGTGGTGGTTTGGGCGCTGCACCGAAGTTGCACCTGCATCAATTATGACTGCAGGTCCACCAATCGCTGGTAGTTTTATATGGGTACTCTTCATTTCATTTCCCATTTCTAACAAACTAATTTCCTCAATTACAGAGCTTGGTTAAGAAGTAAAACTTTCCAATTCTCAATGATTCCATGCTTTCTCGAGGTAATTATCATCCCCTCATTGTTCTAGTGCTTATTCTACTTTTATTTTCGTATTCCTTTCCATAAGTTGCTTCCAATTGCATGCTTTTATCCAAATTAAAGTGGAATTTAAGGCTGTTTTGGGCCACGAAATAAGTCTTATTTTTGCCTAAATTTTGGTCATGGGTTTATAAACTTGCTGTAAACATAATTGTAAAGCTGGTTTTCTATTTTCATGCATGGGCCCTAAGTGTCATTTTCTGACCAAATTTCTGGCCCGGATTTCTATATAGCATTATGGGTGTCATTCTTCTTTTCTTGATACCTGGATTATGCTTATGATAGAGTGGAAGCATTTTGAGGCTTTTCGGAAGGGGAAGGCATATGATTGATGGTTTGTGTTTGTAGTTTAGCCCTGAGGTAGGTTACAATTTATTTATCTTAGACCTAGCTTAGTTAGATTTTATATGTTATGAGTTGGATGAATGTTAGGGTAGGTTTTAGGTTAGAACTAGGATTAAATCCTATTTTCTGCTTACTTTGGCCATTTTTGGGGCCATAGAGTACCTTAGTTTTGGAGCTCATAGGATTGGTGTGGCTAGTCTAGAATCCTTAGAATAATTTAAGGAGGTCTTAGAGGTAGAGTAGGTGTTTTTACTTTTTTTCTTGCTTTATTACCATTATTGTGTAACTCTGGGCCCGAGGCCATAGTGTGGATCAGATAGAGTTCCAGGTCAGTTGTCTTGATTGGAGGCTGTTTTACCCTATTTGCTTGCAAGTATATTATATTCTTTGAACTTGGCATCATATCTCATATTCCAGTTGCATGGCAAATGGTTTGGAAATGAAGGGAATATGGGATTTTCAGTTCAAAAGTGAGATTTTTTTACTTAATCACTGGTTTTTGAAAGAAAGGAAAGTGCCACTATTTATGCCAGTCCAAGGGATGTTTCTAGAACTTTTCCGTATTTACTTTTCTATTGATGAGTCCGATATTCGATTCTGGATGGCTCGAGGAGCAAATATGTTGGGTTTTATTTTATGCATATGTTGATGAGTTCAAGTTAAATTCCAGGTGCTCGGGGTACCATATACCGAGTCTTATTCTTCTATATTAGCCACATTTTGCATCATATCATTTCACAATGCATTATATTTGCTTATGTGTACTTGGATAGCCATGGTCTGTATGATTATTATTATCTTCACCATCAGTTTAAAGTGTTTCTTTTTCCTTTGATAACTAGATTTAGGTGGATCCCTGTAGTTAGTTACTTTCTTGTGTCTTATCATATATATTATCTTTCTGTTCTCGGTCGACCTATGATACCTACTGGGTACCTATTATCTTGGTACTCATACTACTCTTCTATATTTTTTTTGATGCAGCACCTTGTATGAGCCACCCTCGTTGACCCTACAGTCATTCATGGCCAGCTGTTGTTCGGATCGCGGTGAGCTCCTAGTGTTTAGAGATCCTTTATTGCTTTCCACCTACTTTTCTATCTATAATTTGTATTTTGGATAGACATAACATGTTGTATAGCCTTATTCAGTACTTTAGATACTCTTGTACTGGTGACACCAGGTGCGAGGTTGGTCTTGTATATGTTTGTCTTTTCGGTCACTTAGGGTCCATTTTTTGTATATTTATTACTGTTGGTATGTATATATATACTGTTGGCCCCTTTCTTGAAGTTTTCCCTTCCACTTTTTATTATTTTGAATGTTTTATTATGCTCCCGCATTCTTGGGTTGGCTTTCTTATAGGAGATATATAGGCGCCATTACGGACCAATTTTGGGTGGTGATAGAGCTGTATCAGAGCTTCAGGTTCACCGGTCTTACCTGTACAAGAGCAAAGTGTCTAGTAGAGTCTCGTGGATTGATATGATTATGTCCATATCCTATCTCTGAGAGGCTATAAGACATTCCTAGGAAAGATTCCATCTTGTTTGATCCTTTATCATGCGTCCTTGACTCTATAAACTTTTAAATATATTTTGTTTCACTCTTTCTCAGATGGTTCAGGCGAGATAAGTGGCAGGTGAGGTGAGGCTCATATGCCTGTAGTTAGAGCCCTAACTAGGGGACAAGGTAGAGGTTGACCTAGAGGTCAAGGTAGAGTATGGGCTATAACGCTAGCTCAGGCCCAGGCTTAATTTCCATCGCTAGAGCCATATATTGGAGTTGAAGAGGTAGATCATGAGCCAAAGGGTATGGGTCCAGCTGAGCATTCAGTAGGTTTTGTGGCTACACCAGTTCTATAATATACATTGGTTCTCCTTCTTCGGTTTCTAGAGGGTATGTCACAGCTAGCAGCCTTGCCCGGTACTCTGATTGGTTCTTAGATCAGGGATGAGGCTCAAACTTTAGCCCAGACAGTGGCGTAGGGTTCAAGAGTATAGCATGTTACTACGGCTCCCCAATTAGAGGTATTTCCAGTTCTTATGGTTATTATTCCTATTCCAGTTAGGCTTGTTATGACTTTTGAGGAGCATAAGATGCTTGGTAGGTTTCTGAGGTTAGGTCCCCTGAGGTTTTCTGGTGCTCCTAGAGAGGATGCACATGAGTTTTTGACTAGTTTCCAGGAGTAGTTGCATAACCTTGGGTTGGTTGAGTCGCACATAGCATATTACACTGTGTTTCAGCTGGATGGTCCAACAAAATAGTGGTGGAGGTCTTATATAGCTTGCAGACCAGCCGGGTCACCTCTACTTACTTAGGCATAGTTCTCCGCAACTTTCTTGGAGAAGTATGTACCACACAGTTTGAGGGAGCGGTTTATGGATGAGTTTACCAAGTTAGTGAAGGGCTCCATGTCTATCTCAGACTATAAGGTCTATTTCCATGAGTTGGCTAGGTATGCCATCATGATTCTGCCCATCGAGCATGAGAGGGTGCGTCCCTTTGTTAGAGGTTTGACTTTACAGCTCCGTTTGGGTATAGAGGGTATGGTCGCATCAGGCCAGTCCTTCTTGGAGGTGGTAAATCATACCTATACTATTAAGGGCATACTTTGCAAGGCCTATGATAAATGGCCCCGCCATCAGGGTAGTTACAATGGTCTGCCATCTCTAGGTAAAGGCTTCTTTGGTAGAGGTCAACATCAACAACATTTCCAGTCGAGTGGCCTGTTTAGGTAGCATTACAGATTACGGAAGGTCAGGGTAGCTAGGATATAGTTCAGGCTTCACTAGGTGCTCATTTACGGTCCAGAGGCTATGATATTCATTCTTATTCACTTGGGTCATCGCAACAGGGTATAGTTGGTCAATGTTGTTATGAGTGTGGAGAGTTAGGCCACTTTGCTAGTGAGTGTCCTTCAGCACAACACTGTAGAAAATATGATCAGTCAGTTTAGGCTCCCAGGGCCCTAACACCACCAGCCAGATATAGTGCACAGGGTAGTAGGGGTGGTCCTTAGGGTACTAGAGGCGGTCCTCAGTCTGGTAGATCAGGTGGTCATGGAAGTCAGAGCAACATGTATGCTTTTCTGGGCCATCCAAAGTCTGAGGCTTCATATGTTATTATCACAGGTATGATCTCCATTTGCTATCAGTCAGCTTCTGCATTGTTTGATCCGGGGTCTACATTCTCCTATGTGTCTGCTTATTATGCTACCCGTCTGGAGTCTTCTTGTGAGTTATTTCCTGTGCCTTTGCATATAGCTACCTCAGTAGGAGATTCTTTAGTAGTGGGTTAATTTTATCTGGCTTGTGTGGTGACTATCATGGGCTATGACACATGGGTAGACCTGGTTGTGCTAAATATGGTTTATTTCAATGTTGTTTTAGGCATGGATTGGTTGTCTCCCTACTATGCGATCTTGGATTTCTTTGCCAATAACTTTACTCTATGGATGCCTAGTATCCCTCCTATAGTATAGAAGGGTACCGATAGCCACATGCTGAGGGGAGTTATATCTTTCCTGAGTGTCGAATGGTTTGTTGGGAAGGGTTGCATAGCCTATCTTGATTATTCCACCAAATCTTCGCTTGAGTCAGTTCATGTGGTTTGTGAGTATTCGAATGTGTTTCCATCTGATCTACCAAGTCTTCTTCATGATTATGATATCGACTTTGGCATTGAGGTCGAGCTGGGCACTCAGTCCATTTCTATTCAACTATATCAGATGACACTAGCCGAGTTGAGGGAGCTTAACGATCATCTCTAGGATTTTTGAGTAGAGGGTTTATTAGGCGTAGTGTGTCTCCGTGGAGTGCTCCTATTTTGTTTGTAAAGAAGAAGGACAGGTGCATGTGTATGTGTATCAAATACATGCAGCAGAATAAGGTGACCATTAAGAATAGGTATCTGATGCTGCATATTGATGATCTGTTTGAACATCTACAGGGTGCAGCGATGTTCTCTAAGATAGAATTAAGATTCGATTATCATCAATTAAGGATTAGGGCTATGGACATCCCCAAGACTGTATTTAGGACTCGATAAAACCATTATGAGTTCCTAGTCATGTCTTTTAAGTTGACCGATGCCCCAACAGTTTTTATGGAGTTGATGAACCGAGTGTTCAAAGCCTACGTAGATTCCTTCATTATCTTGTTCATCAATGACATTTTGGTATATTCAAAGAGTAGAGAGGAGCATGAGTAGCATCTGAGAGTTATACTTCAGACCTTGCGAGACCATCAATTATATGCCAAATTCTCTAAGTGTGAGTTTTGTCTTGAGTATGTGGCATTCCTAGGGCACCTGGTGTCCAAAGATGGGATTATGGTGGATCTGCTGAAGATTGCTGCAATTCGTGATTGGGTTAGGCCTACTTCTCCTACTGAGGTTCACAATTTTGTCGGGTTGGTAGGTTACTACCGATGGTTTGTGGATGGATTTTCTTCTATAGCAACTTCATTGACTAGATTAACTCAGAAGAATGTCCCTTTCCAGTGGTTCGATGAGTGTGAGGCAAGCTTTTTTAAGCTCAAGGACTTATTAACTTTAGCTCTAATTCATACTCTTTTGGTTGAGGGCCAAGGGTTTGCAGTGTATTGTGATGCTTTCGATATTGGTTTGGGTTGTGTATTGATGAAGGATGGATGAGTTATTGCTTATGCCTCCATACAACTTAAGGTTCACGAGAGGAACTACCCCTCTCATGACCTGAAGTTAGCGGCGGTAGTCTTTGCATTGAAGATTTAGAGGCATTATCTATATGATGTGCATTGTGAGATCTTCACTGACCATCATAGTCTTTAGTACATTTTTAGCTAGAAGGATCTAAATTTGAGGCAGTGCAGGTGGTTGGAGTTACTGAAGGACTATGACATTTCCATTCTTTATCATCTGGGCAAGGCAAACGTGGTAGCAGATGCCTTGAGACGGAAGGCTAGGTATGGGTAGTTTGGCATTCTTAGCAGTGGAGGAGTGACCTTTAGCTTTGGATATCTAGTCCTTTGCTAACATGTTAGTTAGACTTGATGTCTCTTAGCTGGGCTAGTTTGGCATTCATAGCAGTAGATGAGTGACCTTTAGCTTTGGACATCCAGTCCTTGCCTAACAGGTTGGTTAGACTTGATGTCGCTTAGCCGGGCTGTATTCTTGCTTTTATTAATGCTAGATATTACTTGTTAGAGCATATTCGGGCACAAAAGTTTGATGGTTCGAGGTTAAGTATCATTCATGATAAGTTGTTGAGCGGTGAGGCTAGGAAGGCGACCTTAGATTTGGAAGGCGTTTTAAGGATGGAGGGTCGTATTTGCATTCCTAGAGTTGGTGATCTGGTCAGGTTGATCTTGAAGAAGGCCCATTGTTCTTAGTATTCCATTCCTCTTGGGAAGCTAAGATGCATTGTGATTTGCAATAGCACTACTGGTGGTGTGGGATGAAGAGAGATATCTCAGATTTTGTGTCTAGGTGCTTGAACTGTTAGTAGGTGAAGTTTGAGAAGTAGAGGCCAGGTGGTTTGACTCGGAGGCTACCCATTTCAGAGTGGAAATAGGAGAAGATAGCTATGGACTTTGTGGTATGCTTTCCATGTACTTTGAAAAGATTTGATTCTATTTAGGCCATCGTGGATAGGCTGACAAAGTCAGCTCACTTTCTGCCAGTTCAGACTTCCTACAATTCGTAGAGGTTGGATAAGATCTACATCTGTGAGATTGTCCATTTGCATGAGGTGCCAATTTCTATCATTTCTGATAGTGATACTCAGTATACTTCATGTTTCTGGAGGTCTATTTAGAGAGAGTTGGGTACCAAAGTTGATCTTAGCAGTGCTTTTCACCCACATACTGATGATCAGTCAGAGGATACTATTCAGGTTCTGGAATATATGTTGCGGGCCTATGTTATTGATTTTGGAGGTCAGTGGGACCAGTTCTTAGACCTGGCAGAGTTCACGTATAATAATAGTTACTATTCTAGTATTCATATGGCTTTGTTTGAGGCTTTATATGGTAGGCAGTGCAGATCTCTGATGGGTTGGTTTGATGCCTCTAAGGTTAGAGCGTGGGGTACTGACTTGCTTTGTGATTTCATAGATACAGTTCGGGTTATTCAAGAGAGGCTTTGTACTGCCCAGATTCCACAGAGAGTTACAGTTCATGGTTGGTGATTGTGTGTTCCTTAGGGTGTTACCCATGAAGGGCGTGATGAGGTTCGGGAGGAAGGGTAAGCTCAGTCCTAGATTCATTGGGACATTTGAGATCTTTCATCATATTGGGGAGGTAGCATATGAGCTAGCCTTGAATTTTGCTCTATCATATGTTAATCCCATTTTCCATGTTTCTACGTTGTAGCGATATGTTTTGGATGAGTCTCACGAGCTTCAGTGGGATTCAATTCAGTTGGATGAGTCTCTAGCCTTTGAGGAATAGCCTGTAGCTGTTTTAGACAGGAAGGTTAGGAAGTTGAGGTCTTAGTAGATTCCGTCAGTTAAGGTTCAGTGGTGGTATCATCCTGTCGAAAAGGCTACTTGGGAGATCGAGACCGACTTGCAAACCCTCTATCCTCACCTTTTTGAGCCTTCAGGTATCTCTTTTTCTTTGACTTTTGAGGACAAAAGTCCTTTTAGTAGTGGATGTTTTAATGACCCTCTAGGTCATTTTATGGTTTTTCATGCTTTTTACATTTTGAGCTTTTCCACAGTGTCTACAGATTATTTATGACTTGCTGGGACTGACAGTTTGGTGCCCGGGCATTTCATTTGTGTTTTAACCCCATTTCCTTATTTTGAAACTCTTAAAACTTGAAGAGTTGACTTTGGTCAACATTTAGAGAAGACAACCTCAGATGGAAATTCTGTCAACGCTGTTAGCTCTGGGACATTGACTTTTGGCTAAAGGGACCTTTGGTTCAGGTCCCGAGGCTTCTGGGCTCATTTTGGGCTATTGGGTTCCTTTAGGTAAAAAGTTGGTTTTTGGGTATGGGGCCCACTTTTCATTAAGACGATCTCCGTTGGGAATTTCATCAATTTCTTTGAGTCTAGAATTGCCATTTCTGGTAGGGTAGCATATCTAGTTTGTGTTTTTGGGGCTCAGAATGATTTTCGAGGATGTGATAGGAGTGTTTTGGAGCTACATTTCAACAGTTGTTGTTGCTAGTTCTTGTATGGCACGACAACGGTGCCTTGGTCATACCTGCGTAGCCACTCCTATGCTCAGGGTTTCGCACTTGCAGTGCAGGGTGACATCAATAGGGCGTCTCCCCTGCTCCCCTTTTTCTGCCTCCGCGGTGCCTCCCCTGCAGCTTATACGCTGCACCTGCAGGGTTGGGGTCTTTCATTAACCTCCGCCCTTTTGGTGGTATAGTCGATGCAGCGATGTCGTGCCTGCATAAATTATGACCGCAAGAGCACCAATCGCTGACAGTTTTAAATGGGTGTTCTTCATTTTATTTCCCATTTCCAACAAACTTATTTCCTCCATTTGAGAGCTTGGTTAAGAAGGAAAAGTTACCAATTTTGATGATTCTGCACTTTCTTGAGTTAATTCTCATCCCCTTGTCGTTCTAGTGCTTATTCTACCTTTATTTCCGTATTTCTTTTCATAAATAACTTCCAATTGCATGCTTTCCTCCGAATTAAAGTGGATTTCAGGGATGTTTTGGGTGCCAAAACAAGTCCCATTAGCGCCCAAACTTTAGGCATGCGTTTTTAAATCTGCTATAAACATAATTGTAAAGTTGGTTTTCTATTTTGTTGTGCGGGCCCCAAGGATCATTTTCCAACGCAATTTTTGGCCTGGATTTATTTATAGCATTATGGGTATCATTCTTCTTTTCTTGACACGTGGATTATATTTATGATAGTGTGACAACATTCTCAAGCTTGTCGAAAGGGGGAGGCATATGATTGACGATTTGTGCTTGCAGTTCGGCCCCGAGGTAGGTTACAATTTATTTATTTTAGACCTGGCTTAGTTAGATTTTATATGTTATGAGTAGCATGAACGTTAGGGTAGGTTTTAGGTTAGAACTACGCTTAAAAGGTTGTGTTAAACCACCATACAAGACCAATGAGTAAGAGACAGTAGTAATACACTCCATAACCCAGCCTATGAATTTGAAAGGAAAGCCTAACTCAGCCAGCACAAACTTTAAAAATTCCCATTCAATAGAATCATATGCCTTTCTTAAATCAACCTTCATAACACACCTAGGGGAGAGAGGCCCTTCCTAGTATACCACTTCAGCAACTCATGATTGAATAGAATATTGTCCATAATGATTCTACCCTCCATAAATGCAGACTGTGTAGAGCTAACTAAAGTACCAATCACCTTCTTGATTCTATTAATCAGAACTTTGGTCACAATCTTATAAATAGTAGTGCAGCAGGCAATGGGTCTATACCCATGCACATGAAAGGGAGAAGGAACCTTTGGGGAAGGAGTGATAACAGTAAAACTAAAGGATTTGAGCATTTTCCCAGTTTCAAAAAACTCCATAACAACATTAATAACATCAGCTTTTATATCAGACCAGTGATGAATAAAAAATTAAGCTAGAAAGCCATCAACCCCTGGGGTTTTATCTGAAGGCATACCTTTAATAGCTGGAACAATTTCAATTTCAGTCACCTCCCTTACCAACTCACATTTCTGGCTATAAGTTAGACAAGGTCCACTTCTGATGAACTCAATGTTTGGGCAAGGAAGAGAACTAGTAGATAATCCCAGCGGATTGGAGAAGAATTGGATAAACTCCTGCTCCACCAGCTTTGGCTCCTGTACTTTGATACCATTGGAATTGTAAGTAAATGTGATAGAGTTCCTGTTAGCTCTTATCTTGACCTGTGCATGGAAGTATCTGGTATTGGCATCTCCACTATCAATCCAGCTAACCTTAGATTTCTATCTAAGCACATGTTCCTCTACTTCACTCCACTTCGTAACTTCGAGTTAAGTATTCATAGTGCTTTATATCATTATATGTACCTTTACTTGAAATTCCTAGAAGTCACGTGCTCTAAATGAAAACAAACGTCCATAATATTTTCCCACTTGTATATATAAACACATAGGCAACATAGTCATAAGATAGAACAAGAACTAGTGCTTGAATAGCTAGACATCAAGTCTATGAAAATTAAGTGCTACATAGAGATTCTACCTGAGTAGCTAAATAATCTTTATTGTAATTTACTTGTTATAGGCCTTTAAGGGTGTATTTTGTAAAAGCTACCCTTAATGATGGGAGGGTATTCATAGGTTTTACTGGACACACCCACGCGACGTGATCCTGTGCACATGATTAAGACCATACCATTATAGTGAGCCCGAATATTGTGGCGTACCCGCCCTTGTGGCATCATTTGCATTTGGAGTTAGCTGAAATATCATGTAGTAATTCTCTTGACTCGAGCCAATACATGGCATATATGGCCTGCGAGCAGACCCTTATAGTGAGCCCCGGGAAGGTGTACCATATAGCAGACCGCGACATACAATTATAAAGAATACATAGATGCGAGGACTTGGGCAACATATGCCATATGTTTTACATAAACTAACATCATATGATCATGTGTATTTGATATAGGCATAGGACATAACCTAGGCAAACTTTTAGGTGTCGTATAATGAGGAATAACCTTTAAGACATATATGTATGCAATAATTGTTAGGTTAATAAGGTTACTAATGAGATACAAATAAGACAAGAGTTCCTCATAATCTTTGAAAACAAGTTGATCATCTCTAATACTTGAAGTATGATATCCTAATAACACTAGTATATAGGTCATCATTTCATATTGTATATCTATTACTTGTATACTCATAATTCTTTCATCTTGATATCTTATTCACATGAGCATCCTACTTGTTTACTTATTATTCTGTCTGCTTTATATACCTGTACATTATTTGTATGTACTAATGTCTTTATGTCCGAGGACGCTACATTTCCATATATGCAGGATCAAGTATACCAGTTAGCAGACTTCTATTTTAGGAATTTGTTTCGCATTCAACAAAGTAGTCGATGATCTCTTCTCGCATCTGGAGTTAATAGATGTCTAGCACCTTTTATTCACTTAAATAGTCATAGTTTGGGTATGTTGGAGTCCTGTACCAACCTTTTAAATTTTTACAGTTATAGATGTTATTAGAGACTTCATAGACAATATAAAGCATTTGTATGTAATTACACTCCCAATTATCAACCGTATTCGTATGGACAGGTGGCTAGTGCTTCTTAGGTGTAACTCCTTACAATTGTCTTATGCATAGTGGCTCATCCTCTTAACACAGGTCAGTCGTATAGTGTATGCTCATATGGTATTTGTCTGCCCCGTCCAGGCTCAGGGCGTGACAAAAATGGTATCATAGCACTAGGTTTAAGGTGTCTCGGGAAGTCTATGAAGCCGTGTCTTGTAGATCCTCACTTGTGGATGTGTTATGCACCAAATTTATAATGTGGGAGCTACTTTGGCATTTAGAAATGTCGACCTTCTTTCATAATCTAGATCGTTCAATAGTACTAAGTCATAAGAAATTACATTTAATTCTTACTCTTCTCGATTGTCATACGACTTTTACCTTTAAGAGGTAATATCAGGTTAGGCCAAAAAGCCAATATTATCTTTCCCAAAAAGGCAGCTTCTAGCTATTAACTATCAGTCACCTGGAGATTCCAACTTTGGCTTCAGATAGCTCGGTGAGTGGACCCTTCCATTTTATAGTTGCTTACAGAAAAAAGGCATGCAGAGATTCATGTGCTCTCTATCTTTATTATTGCACTTATGTTACCCCTAGGTTATCTTAGTAGGACCTAAAGCAGGGTATACTTGTACAATTACTCATTTAAAGGGTCTTTCATCTACAAAAATAGTGTTAGCATCGATGTGAGTTTTGGTACCAAACTAGTCTTGGTTTTGATATTTTCAAATTAGCAGGGTAATTAGAGAATCTTCTTTATAAAGGATACCTTGGTTCAGTGTGGTGCCCAGGAAAGCACCTGCATCATCATAGTAAAAAGGGAGAGAATGTATGTATGAAGGTGCATAGATCACCGACAACAAACTAAGAATGTCATAAGACATATTAATGAAGCTTACTAGATTCCCTCCCTAAGTAAGGCACAACTACATGTTTGTGTTCACCTGATACCAATTCATCGTAAGTTTGTCAATTATAGCTCGACTATGAAGAAAAGGGTTAGACCACCCTAACTTGTTATGGTGTCATGAAAATTTCCCTAAAGGTGGTTGGACTCCAGTTGTTAAACCAAAGGTGATTAATTGTCAGATGTCATAGAAAAGGTCACGAGATGACCCCATAAGTAAGTATTATACAAGAGTTCTCTAGCTGCAGTGCCTTTAACACCTTGTTTGTTCGTCTATCTATTAGAATCTATAGGAGCAACCAGACGTCGAGCTTAGTAATGTATTATTTGATAACAATTCAGACAAAACTGATTTTAACTTTTTACTCTAGTAAAAGTAGCTATATTATCTTACATTAGAAACAGTCTGCTTACACTTGACCCATGACTAGGTGACTTCATTGAATTTTCTATAGTCTATAAAGACACTGGATGCCCATAAGATTATGGTATTAGGAATTTACATATGCATATGTTATAGCTTACTCGCTTGTAGGATTATATGTGCACATGTTTTACAGTGTAATTATTTATATGCTACTCATTTCCATAAGCGTATTAGTTTACATGTCTTGTGCCCTTTTGGGGTTAGTTATTTGCACATTATTTGTATCATAGATCCATTGTTTATAAGCTACATGTTGTATGAATTATTGTTTGTATGTTAAAAATTTTCTATATCATTTATCCATACGCTATATGCTATATGAACCATTTGCTTATATGCTAAAAGTTTATAAGAAGGTGCTCACATGTCATATGTTTTATACTGTTTTGACCCACATGTTATATGTTTAATGAACTGATTATTTATATGTTATTTATATCTTAAATCACTTGCTTATGGGTTATACATATTCTTGTTTACATGTTATATGTTTTATAAATGAGATGTTTGTATACTATATGTCGCTCTAAATGATTAGACGTTTTACAGATTACTTATTTATACATTATTTGCTTTATAGAATATTTGATCCCATGCTATATGCATACACATTATATATTATTTGTTCAAATATCATATGTTATTTATTTACATATTATAAATATCATAGATCATTTGTTTCTATTACATGCCTTATAGCTTATTTGTTTAAGTATTGTACGTTTCTCAAGTTTTTATGACTAGAACGTCAAATATTATTCGATATATGTTTTAACTTTTTATTGGTTATGGGTGTATTTGTTTAAAGGTTATAGTTCACATAATTATATGTCATAGTGAAAATATTTATATGTTATGTATTTCATAGGTTTTAAGGCTTAAATATTAAGTACCCTCATAGTTTATTTGCATATATAATTATATGATAAGTGTCACGTCATAGTTCATTTCTCTACATGTTATATGCACCACCAATTATTATGTATAGATTATAGGCTTTACAAGATACTTGCTTATATGTCACTCTACTCATAGAGTAATTGTTAGGTATTATATGTTGTACATTTTACACGGTTATAAATGCCAAAAAGTCCATTTACTCATATAATATATGTTTATTTGCATAGAGGATAAAAGTTTATCTGTTCAAGTGTTATAATTTACTTGTCCATATGTTGTAATTGATTTGCTTGCATGTTTTGTACTTTTACAATTCTAGAGCCAATGTATTAGGTATTTTATAGTTCACATGCTTACATATCACAATTAGTTTACTTACATGATATACATTTCTTTAGTTTAAAATCCCATGTACTAAGAATTTTTATAGCCCACTTGCTTATTTGATTATATGATGGATTTCGTTTCGTAATTTATCTTTTTACATGCTATTTATCTTATAGTTCATTTGTTCACGTGTTATTTGTCATTTACATGTTCATGCCATAGTTTTGCACATCTTACCCACACATAGATTACATGTTATATATTCTTCACTAGTTATATACCTATTAGGCTTACCAGTTTATAGGTTAAAGCTTTTTCAGTAACTCACATATTTACATGATTACATGCCCTTCGTTCTTATTTGCTTACATGTTATAACTTTTATATGATTTGATTATTTTAATATTATGTATCTTCATGTATACCTACTTGAATATGGGATAAGGTTAAATTTATCCATGGGCAAAGGGGAAATAAGATGTCCTCTCTAGTTACTCTAAAGATAACCGAAGAACTTGGGTCATGAATTGCAGACGGACGAGAATGATCATTTGCCCTTTGCGGACTTACAGGTAAGGGTGGAGACAATTGTCCCTCTAACATTATAAAGGTATATAGATATCGGACAAGTAGCCTAAGAAGTAGATAGTATACACGAACTTCCATGTATCTACACTATGCCAATGCTCAGAAGATATGATTTTTGCCTATGATCTCCAAATCTGGGATGTTTGACTCCAGTGAATTGTTTCAATACAAGGACATAAAGTGAGATACTTTACTTGTTTTAGTCTTTATTTGAAGTGAAGGGCCAAGGAAAGCTCCATTCGTTATCTATTTATGTATTATATTTATTGTGATGCCCTATGAGGCTTGTCTATATGTTTCTGGGAATTTTTGAAATCGACCTATTTACAAAGGAAACTCTACCAAAATTTTAGAAAAATTTCAAAGTTAGTCAAATTTTGGGGCCCTAATGAAGTTAGGAGTGAATTTTCAAGCCAAGGACCAGCATTGAGCTTAGAATAGAAACGGCTAATTACCTAACATTCGAGGACGAATATTTTTAAGAGGGGGATAATGTAAGACCCCAAGAATTTCATGATCATTAATGTCTATTCGGAGGGTTAGTGGATATTACAATTCCCATTTTACGTGTTAAATCTTGATCACCGATAAAGTTATATTGCATAAGTGCAAAAGAATATATATATTTATACAGTGTTGGAAATTGTACATGTCGTGTGTATATATATATATTTTTAAACTGATTTTAAAGGTGCCATATAGGGAAAAAAATATATACTTATACAATTATAAGTTATGTGGGGTCACATTTGAATCCTATAAGAGATACGGACCAAGATTTATCCTTGGCTATTTAACATTCCTTATGCTGCCTCCAAGTATTCTTGTTGCCACAATATGAGGTCTATTTTTGGCCTTAGATAAAAGTGGAAAAGATTAAATTGGAAGTTGAAAAGATCGCTGGAGCATTCTCCATATTTTGGATAGGAACGCACAGGGCCTTTGCCCATTTAAAGAAAAGAGGCATCAAACATTTAGAAGAGTTTAAAAAGGCAAGTACAAGGCACTGGGTCATTTTCTTTATGGGAAGGATCGGGAGCAACTCTTCATATGCTGCTGCAACAATGAGAATTAAGGGGGAAAGAAATCAAAGAGTTGAATTGATGGATTGAATTTCGCAAGAATCAGTATATTTGCATTCAATAACCCCAAAGGTGCAAATTACCATTAGCTATATTTCAAAAAAGCTCAAGAATACCCTTAAATTGAGATGTTCAAGAATACTCTTCCAAGGTAAGTTCGTGACTTAATATTTATGTATTGTCTACAAATGAGTATATAGAAAATGAGTTAATATAGAAATTATGGGTTAAGTTGATATTGGTTGAACCCTAGAAGTTGGTCTTATTATAAAGATAATAAATTGTGATTAGAGTTAAAAAATAATTTGGGTAATTATTTTAATAATCCCAATGAGCTGAAAGTACCATGTATGTGTAATAACTGGACTTAAGCTATAGAATCAAAAGATTAAAATAGAGTTGGATGACTTTTGCGGAAACCTGTGTATCATATTGAAATATTATTAAGTGTTGTTGAGCATGTTTTGATAGAAATTGATTATCCATGTGTAAATACTATTTGATGACATTAGAGAATTATGCTAATTTGGGAATGTTGTAGAATAATTGGAGCTTGAGATTGAGGTAAGATTTTGTATTCCTCTTCATCTATGAGCTTGTAAGAGCATTCTATATGTATTTTAGTAAAGAACTCACAGGATGGTGATCGGAAGTTGGGAGTTCAAAATTATATGTTTTTGATTGTGTCTTATGAGGGCCGTATATTATAAAGTTAGGAAAAAGGAGTAATCTTGACCTCGTAGGGGGAGTCATGTGTTCATCTGGGAGGAGAGAAAGAAGAGTGTGGTGCTACGCCACTTGATTATCGTATTTGTTAAGTTTATGCTCGTTGATTACTATTGTGTTGCCAACATCATCGTGCTTCTTCGTTAACTGCTTATTTAGCCTCCATATTGTTATCCAGTATAGATCTTGGTTGTAGAATGGAAGGCAAAAAAATTGGCACGCCATGGAATTCGAGCAAGACTCGAGGTATGTAAAGCTAAAACCACCTTCATTGTTAAGACACGAGCTTAAGTCACTTGTTTTCTTAAAAAGGTCAACATAGTTACTTGATATATATAAGTAGAGCCTCCTGTTTCTCCATGTCAACATATGTCTACATTCTTAGCATAGATAAAATATTTATATGTTCTTTCTACTTGAAATTTATTGTTTTCCTACTTCATACCTCTATTTATTGAAGTCACACTTATTCACTGTACTTCTTCGAGTTAAGTATTCATAGTGATTTACATAACTCTATGTAACTTCACTTGAAACTCATAGAAGTCACATGTTATATTGAAACCAAACGGCCATAATATAGTCGCACTTATATATATATGAACACATAGACAACATAGTCATAAGATAGAACAAGAACTAGTGCTTGAATAGCTAGACATCATGTCTATGAAAATTAAGTGCTACATAGAGATTTTACCTGAGTAGCTAAATAGCCTTTATCATAATTTACTTGTTATAGGCCTTTAAGGTGGTACATGTTAAAAGCTACCCTTAACGATAGGAGAGTATTCATAGGTTTTACTGGACACACCCAAGCGACGTGATCCTGTGCACATGATTGAGACCATACCATTATAGTGAGCCCAAATATTGTGGCGTACCCGCCCTTGTGGCATCATTTGCATTTGGAGTCAGCTGAAATATCATGTAGTAATTACCCTGACTCGAGCCAATACATGGCACATATGGCCTGCGGGCAGACCTTTACAGTGAGCCCCGGGGGACGTACCATACAACAGACCATGGCATACAATTATAAAGAATACATAGATGCAAGGAATTAGGCAACATATGCCATATGTTTTACATAAACTAACATCATATGATCATGTGTATTTGATATAGGCATAGACATCGCCTAGGCAAATTTTTAGGTGTCGTATAATGAAGAATAACCTTTAGGATATTTATGTATGCAATAATTGTTAAGTAACTAATGTTACTTATGAGATATAAATCAGATAAGAGTTCCTCATAATCTCTGTACACAAGTTATACATCTCTAATACACTTGAAGTATGATATGCTAATAACACTAGTATATAGGTCATCATTTCATATTGTATATCTATTACTTGTATGCTCATAATTCATTCATCTTGATATCTGATTCACATGAGCATCCTACTTGTTTACTTGTTATTTTGTCTGCTTTACATACCAGAACATTATTTATATGTACTGACGTACCTATGTTCAGGGATGCTGCATTTCCATATATGCAGGATCAGGTATAGCAGTTAGCAAACTTCTATGTTAGGCACTTGTTCTGCATTCAACAAGGTAGTCGGTGAGCTCTTATCTCATCTGGAGTTAATAGATGTCTAGTACCTTTTAGTCACTTAAATAGTAGTAGTTTGGGTATGTAGGGGGTCCTGTACCGACATTTTAAAATTGTACAGTTATAGATTTTATTAGAGACTTAGTACATAGTATAAAGAATTTGTATGTAATTACAGTCCCAGTTATCAACCACATCGTATGGACAGGTGGCTAGTGCTTCTTAGGTGAAACTCCTTACAATTGTCCTATGCATAGTAGTTCATCCACTTAACACAGGAAAGTTGTATAGTATATGCTCATACGGTATTTGTCCGCCCCATCTAGACTTGGGGCGTGACACTCACCTACCTCAAACCAACCAATAAGAAATCTACACTTCAGCCCATAAAGTGCCTCATAAGGAGCCATCTGGATGCTAGAATAGAAGTTGTTATTGTAGGCAAACTTGATAAGAGGTAAGTGATCATCCCAATAACCTTTGAAATCAATCACACAAGCTCTCAACATATCCTCCAAAGTCTGAATAGTATGCTCTGTCAGGCCATCCGTGTGTGGGTGAAAAACTTTTCTAAGCTTAACCTGAGTACCAAGACCTTTCTAAAATGACCTCCAAATCTGGGATGTAAACTGAGTACCCCTATCTTAGATGATAGGCAATGCAACACCATGCAATCTGACTATCTCACAAATGTAGAGTCTGGCATAATCCTCTACTGAATCGGTAGTCTTAATATCCAGGAAGTGGGATGATTTAGTCATCCTATCGACAATCACCTAAATAGAATCATTCAGCCTGCGAGTGCAAGGCAAACCTATAATGAAGTCCATATTAATCGCTTCCCACTTCTAAGTAGGAAGATCAATATCTTGAGTCAGACCAACAGGTTGTTGATGCTATACCTTCACTTGCTGACAGTTGGGACACTGAGCCACAAAACCTTTTATGTCTCTCTTCATGCCATTCCACCAATAGACTTCTCTTACGTCACGGTACATCTTGGTGGTACCGAGGTGAATAGAATACCTAAAGTTGTGGGCCTCTGTCAAATTTCGTTGTCTCAACGCATCTATGTCAGGAACACATAATCGACCCTAATATCGATGCACACTATGTCCCCCTTTGGAGAAAACCTCTACCCTTTGCTGATGGACTGCACCCTTCAACTGGTGTAAAATAGGATCACTGGCTTGCTTTGCTTTCACTTCATACACCAAAGATGATTAGGATCCATGCTTAACAATAACACCACCTTCTGTCGAATCCATAAGGCAAACTCCTAATCGAGCAAGTCGATGAACATCCTTGGCCAATTCCTTCTTTCTGTCCTCAACAAAAGACACACTACCCATAGAAAACCTACTAAGTACATCTACCATGACATTGGCCTTACCCGGATAGTAAAGCATACTCATATCATAATCCTTAAGAAGCTTAAGCCACCTCCTTTGACGAAGATTCAACTCCTTTTGAGTGAACACATACTGAAGACTCTTATGATCTCTTAATACATCCACATGAACACCATACATGTAGTGTCTCCAAATTTTCAAGGCAAAAACCACGGCTGCTAACTCAAGATCATGAGTAGGGTAGTTCTTCTCATGAATCTTAAGCTGTCTAGAAGCATAAGCAATCAACTTACCATGCTGCATAAACATACAACCCAAACCAATCCTAGAAGTATCACGATACACAACAAAGTTATCTGAGCCCCCGGGTAGGGTCAATACGGGAGCTGTGGTCAACCTAGTCTTCAATTCTTGAAAGTTCTTCTCACATCGATCAAACCACTAAAATTTTACCCTTTTCTGAGTCAACTGAGTCAATGGGGCAGCTATGGAAGAAAAACCTTCCACAAATCTCCTGTAGTAACTTGCCAAACCCAAAAAGCTCTTATTTTCAGACATGGAAGTGGGTCTAGGCCAGTTCTATACTACCTCTATTTTCTGCGAATCAACTCGAATACCATATGTAGTCACAATATGACCTAGAAAAGTAACTGACTGCATCCAAAACTCACACTTGCTAAACCTAGCAAACAACTGTCGATCCTTGAGAGTTTGCAACACAACTCTCAAATGGTCTGCATGCTCATCCTTACTCCGAGAATAAATAAGAATATCATCAATGAAAATAATCACAAACATATCCAAATAATGTTTGAACACATGATTCATCAAATCCATAAAGATGCTGGAGAATTTGTTAGTCCAACAAACATAACCAAAAATTCATAATGACCATACTGAGTTCTGAAGGCTGTATTAAGAATTTCACACTCTCTAACTCTGATCTGATGATAACCAGATCTAAGGTCAATTTTGGAGAAGTAACTTGCACCCTGAAGCTGGTCAAAAACGTCATCAATCCTAGCAATAGGAAACTTATTCTAGATTGTGACCTTTTTTCAACTGACAGTAGTCGATACACATTATGAGAGAACCATCTTTCTTTTGCACGAATAGGACTGGAGAACGCCATAGAGAGATGTTGGCCCTGATTAAACCTTTATCAATAAGGTCCTTCAACTATTCTTTGAATTCCTTAAGTTCTGCTGGAGCAATTTTACAAGGAGGAATAGAGATAAGATGCATATTTTGAAGAAGATCTTTTCCAAAGTCGATCTCTTGCTCGGGAGGGACTCTGGGTAAATCCTCAGGAAACACATCAAGAAACTCATTTATAATAGGGACTGACTAGAGAGATTGGGTCTCAGACTCCGTGTCCATAACCCGAACTATATGATAGATATAACCCTTAGAAATCATTTTCCTATCCTTGAGATAAGATATGAAATGACCCTTTGAGGGTGGAGGATTACCCTGCCACTCTAAGACAGGTTCATTTGGGAACTTGAAACTGATAACTCTAGTACAACAATCAACCGAGGCATAACATGCATACAACCATTCAATACCAAGAATAACATCAAAATCAGTCATCTCCAACTCTACTAGATTTGCTGAAGTGACTCTATGGAGCACTGAGATATGGCAATTTCGGTAGATTCTTTTGGCTAGGACTGAATCACCAGCATGAGTAGAAACACAAAAGGGTTCTAAGAGTTGATCAGGATAAATTTTGACCTTGCAAGAAATATAAGGGGTCACAAAAGATAAGGTGTCACTGGGGTCCAATAAAGCATACACATCAAGAGAGAAGACTTTCAATATACAAGTAATAAAATCCGGTGAACTCTCCTGGTCCTGGCGAGAGGACATGGCATCAAGGCGGTTCTGGCGCTGACCACCAAAACTAGAAGTAGTGCCCTACTAGGCCAGTCGACCTCCTAGGGCTGCTGGAGCAGACTGAGTCCTACTGCCTCTTTGTCCTTTCTTAGTTGAAGGGCAATCCTTAACCTTGTGTCCAACCTGACCACACCCAAAGCATCCACCTAAACCAGCTAAACACTCACCAAGGTGACTTTTACCACATTTGTTGCAAAAAGGGTAAGGAGTCCCCTTTGCAATACTCCCCTACGAATAAGAACCTTATCCTCCACCTATCTAATCATGATGAGGCCTGGGGGCTTGAGTTGGAGCACTAGATGAAGAATTAACGAGTCCTGATGACTTTTTCTGAAATGAAGAGCGGTGTACTCCTCCGGACCTCTGATGGCTAAAACCTGAACCCTTTGATCTAGACCTCTTGTTCACTCTTGCCATTTACCTCAACTTAACTCCCTCAATGTGATGAGCATGAGTCATAAGTATGGAAATATTCATGTCACCCAAAAGCATAGCAGACCTGCATTCCTTCTTCACAAAATCTGACACTCCATAAATGAACTTACTCATCTGATCTTGCGGATCAGCCACCATAGAAGGAGCATATCTAGAGAGCTGAGTAAACCTCAACCCATACTACCGAATCGACATAGTTCCCTACCTCAAATTCATGAACTCTTCGGCCTTGTATTTCCTCGACTCCCTAGGGAAGAACCGACCAAGAAAAGCCCTCTCAAAGCACTCCCAAGTTGTAGGGACCTCATCCCTAGCCCTAGCATCCTTCCACTGAGTATACTAAATATGAGCTACATCCTTGAGCTAATAAGAAGAAAGATCAACACCATCAGTCCCAACAACATGCATCACATAAAAGACCTTTTTCACCTCATCCATGAAATTTTGTGGATCCTCACCAACTTTCAAACCCCAGAACTCAAGCGGGTTCATGAGAATGAAGTCTCAAACTCGAGCCACAATTGCTCCACCTTGGGAGTGGATAGGGATAGGAGCCTGTTGATTGTCCTGAGCATCCACAGTTTGAGCTTCTAGCTATTAAGTATCAGTCACCTAGAGATTCCAACTTTGGCTTCAGATAGCTCGGTGAGTGGACCCTTCCATTTTATAGTTGCTTACAAAAAAAAGGCATGCAGAGATTCATGTGCTCTCTATCATTATTGTTGCACTTATGTTACCCCTAGGTTATATTAGTAGGACCTAAAGCAGGGTATACTTGTACAATTACTCATTTAAAGGGTCTTTCATCTACAAAAATAATGTTAGCATCGATGTGAGTTTTGGTACCAAACTAGTCTTGGTTTTGATATTTTCAAATTAGCAGGGTAATTAGAGAATCTTCTTTATAAATGATACCTTGGTTTAGTGTGGTGCCCAGGAAAGCACCTACATCATCATAGTAAAAAGGGAGAGAATGTATGTATGAAGCTGCATAGATCACCGACAACCGACTAAGAATGTCATAAGACATATTAATGAATCTTACTGGATTCCCTCCCTAAGTAAGGCACAACTACATGTTTGTGTTCACCTGATACCAATTCATCATAAGTTTGTCGATTAAAGCTCGACTAGTAAGAAAAGGGTTAGACCACCCTAACTTGTTATGGTGTCATGGAAATTTCCCTAAAGGTGGTTGGACTCCAGTTGTTAAACCAAAGTGATTAATTGTCAGATGTCATAGAAAAGGTCACGAGATGACCCCATAAGTAAGTATTATACAAGAGTTCTCTTGCTGCAGTTCCTTTAACACCTTGTTTGTTCGTCTATCTATTAGAATCTATAGGAGCTACCAGACGTCCAGCTTAGTAATGTATTATTTGATAATAATTTAGACAAAATTGATTTTAACTTTTTACTCTAGTAGAAGTAGCCATATTACCTTACATTAGCAACAGTCTGCTTGCACTTGACCCATGACTAGGTGACTTCATTGAATTTTCTATAGTCTATAAAGACACTGGATTCCCATAAGATTATGGTATTAGGAATTTACATATGCATATGTTATAGCTTACTCGCTTGTAGGATTATATGTGCACATGTTTTACAGTGTAATTATTTATATGCTACTCATTTCCATAAGCGTATTAGTTTACATGTCTTGTGCCCTTTTGGGGTTAGTTATTTGCACATTATTTGTATCATAGATCCATTATTTATAAGCTACATGTTGTATGAATTATTGTTTTTATGTTAAAAATATTCTATATCATTTATCCATACGCTATATTCTATATGAACCATTTGCTTATATGCTAAAAGTTTATAAAAAGGTGCTCACATGTCATATGTTTTATAATGTTTTGACCCACATGTTATATGTTTCATGAACTGATTATTTATATGTTATTTATATCTTAAATCACTTGCTTATGGGTTATACATATTCTTGTTTACATGTTATATGTTTTATAAATGAGATTCTTGTATACTATATGTCGCTCTAAATGATTAGACGTTTTACAGATTACTTATCTATACATTATTTGCTTTATAGAATATTTGATCCCATGCTATATGCATACGCATTAAATATTATTTGTTCAAATATCATATGTTATTTATTTACATATTATAAATATCATAGATCATTTGTTTCTATTACATGCCTTATAGCTTATTTGTTTAAGTATTGTACGTTTCTCAAGTTTTTATGACTAGAACGTCAAATATTATTCGATATATGTTTTAACTTTTTATAGGTTATGGGTGTATTTGTTTAAAGGTTATAGTTCACATGATTATATGTCATAGTGAAAATATTTATATGCTATGTATTTCATAGGTTTTAAGGCTTAAATATTAAGTACCCTCATAGTTTATTTGCATATATAATTATATGATAAGTGTCACGTCATAGTTCATTTCTCTACATGTTATATGCACCACCAATTATTATGTACAGATTATAGGCTTTACAAGATACTTGCTTATATGTCACTCTACTCATAGAGTAATTGTTAGGTATTATATGTTGTACATTTTACACGGTTATAAATGCCAAAAAGTCCATTTACTCATATAATATATGTTTATTTGCATAGAGGATAAAAGTTTATCGGTTCAAGTGTTATAATTTACTTGTCCATATGTTGTAATTTCTTGCATGTTATGTACTTTTAAAATTCTAGAGCCAATGTATTAAGTATTTTATAGTTCACATGCTTACATATCACAATTAATTTACTTACATGATATGCATTTCTTTAGTTTAAAATCCCATGTACTAAGAATTTTTATAGCCCACTTGCTTATTTGATTATATGATAGATTTCGTGTCGTAATTTATCTTTGTACATGCTATTTATCTTATAGTTCATTTGTTCACGTGTTATTTGTCATTTACATGTTCATGCTATAGTTTTGCACAGCTTACCCACACATAGATTACATGTTATATATTCTTCACTAGTTATATACCTATTAGACTTACAAGTTTATAGGTTAAAGCTTTTTCAGTAACTCACATATTTACATGATTACATGCCCTTCGTTCTTATTTGCTTACATGTTATAACTTTTATATGATTTGATTATTTTAATATTATGTATCTTCATGTATACCTACTTGAATATGGGATAAGGTTAAATTTATCCATGGGCCGAGGGCAAATAAGATGTCCTCTCTAGTTACTCTAAAGATAACCGAAGAACTTGGGTCATCAATTATAGAAGGATTAGAATGATCATTTGCCCTTTGCGGACTTACAGGTAAGGGTGGAGACAATTGTCCCTCCAACATTATAAAGGTATATAGATATCGGACTCAATATTTATGTATTGTCTACAAATGAGTATATAAAAAATGAGTTAATATAGAAATTATGGGTTAATTTGATATTGGTTGAACCGTAGAAGTTGGTCTTATTATAAAGATAATAAATTGTGATTAGAGTTAAAAAATAATTTGGGTAATTGTTCTAATAATCCCAATGAGCTGAAAGTACCATGTATGTGTAATAACTGGACTTAAGCTATAGAATCAAAAGATTAAAATAGAGTTTGATGACTTTTGCGGAAACCTGTGCATCATATTGAAATATTATTAAGTGTTGTTGAGCATGTTTTGATAGAATTGAATATCCATGTGTAAATACTATTTGATGACATTAGAAAATTATGCTAATTTGGGAATGTTGTAGAATAATTGGAGCTTGAGATTGAGGTAAGATTTTGTATTCCTCTTCATCTATGAGCTTGTAAGAGCATTCTATATGTGTTTTAGTAAAGAACTCACATGATGGTGATCGAAAGTTGGGAGTTTAAAATTATATGTTTTTGATTGTGTCTTATGAGGGCCGTATATTATAAAGTTAGGAAAAAGGAGTAATCTTGACCTCATAGGGGGAGTCATGTGTTCATCTGGGAGGCGAGAAAGAAGAGTGTGGTGCTACGCCACTTGATTATCTTATTTGTTAAGTTTATGCTCGTTGATTGCTATTGTGTTGCCAACATCATCGTGCTTCTTCGTTAACTACTTATTTAGCCTCCATATTGTTATCCAGTATAGATCTTGGTTGTACAATGGAAGGCAAAAAAATTGGTACGCCATGGAATTCGAGCAAGACTCGAGGTATGTAAAGCTAAAACCTCTTTCGTTGTTAAGACACGAGCTTAAGTAACTTGTTTCCTTAAAAAGGTCAACACAGTTACTTGATATATATAAGTAGAGCCTCCTGTTTCTCCATGTCAACATATGTCTACATTCTTAGCATAGCCAAAATATTTATATGTTCTTTCTACTTGAAATTTCTTGTTTTCGTACTTCATACCTCTATTTATTGAAGTCACACTTAGTCACTGTACTTCTTCGAGTTAAGTATTCATAGTGATTTACATCACTATATGTAACTTCACTTGAAATTCCTAGAAGACACATGTTATAATTGAAACCAAACGGCCATAATATAGTCGCACTTATATATATGAACACATAGACAACATAGTCATAAGATAGAAAAAGAACTAGTGCTTGAATAGCTAGACATCATGTCTATGAAAATTAAGTGATACATAGAGATTCTACCTGAGTAGCTAAATAGTCTTTATCATAATTTACTTGTTATAGGCCTTTAAGGTGGTACATGTTAAAAGCTACCCTTAACGATAGGAGAGTATTCATAGGTTTTACTGGACACACCCAAGCGACGTGATCCTGTGCACATGATTGAGACCATACCATTATAGTGAGCCCAAATATTGTGGCGTACCCGCCCTTGTGGCATCATTTGCATTTGGAGTCAGCTGAAATATCATGTAGTAATTACCCTGACTCGAGCCAATACATGGCACATATGGCCTGCGGGCAGACCTTTATAGTGAGCCCCGGGGGACGTACCATACAACAGACCATGACATACAATTATAAAGAATACATAGATGCAAGGAATTAGGCAACATATGCCATATGTTTTACATAAACTAACATCATATGATCATGTGTATTTAATATAGGCATAGACATCGCCTAGGCAAATTTTTAGGTGTCGTATAATGAAGAATAACCTTTAGGATATTTATGTATGCAATAATTGTTAAGTAACTAATGTTACTTATGAGATATAAATCAGATAAGAGTTCCTCATAATCTCTGTACACATGTTGATCATCTCTAATACACTTGAAGTATGATATGCTAATAACACTAGTATATAGGTCATCGTTTCATATTGTATATCTATTACTTGTATGCTCATAATTCATTCATCTTGATATCTGATTCACATGAGCATCCTACTTGTTTACTTGTTATTTTGTCTGCTTTACATACCAGTACATTATTTATATGTACTGACGTACCTATGTTCAGGGATGCTGCATTTCCATATATGCAGGATCAGGTATAGCAGTTAGCAAACTTCTATGTTAGGCACTTGTTTCGCATTCAACAAGGTAGTCGGTGAGCTCTTATCTCATCTGGAGTTAATAGATGTCTAGTACCTTTAAGTCACTTAAATAGTAGTAGTTTGGGTATGTAGGAGGTCCTGTACCGACATTTTAAAATTAGTTATAGATTTTGTTAGAGACTTAGTACATAGTATAAAGCATTTGTATGTAATTACAGTCCCAGTTATCAACCACATCGTATGGATAGATGGCTAGTGCTTCTTAGGTGCAACTCCTTACAATTGTCTTATGCATAGTGGCTCATCAACTTAGCACAGGTCAGTTGTATAGTATATGCTCATACGGCATTTGTACGCCCCGTCTAGACTTGGGGCATGACACTCACCTACCTCAAACCAACCAATAGGAGATCTACACTTCCGCCCATAAAGTGCCTCATAAGGAGCCATCTGGATGCTAGAATAGAAGTTGTTATTGTAGGCAAACTTGATAAGAGGTAAGTGATCATCCCAATAACCATTGAAATGAATCACACAAGATCTCAACATATCTTCCAAAGTATGAATAGTATGCTCTGTCTGGACATCCGTGTGTGGGTGAAAAACTTTGCTAAGCTTAACCTGAGTACCAAGACCTTTCTAAAATGACCTCCAAATCTGGGATGTAAACTGAGAACCCCTATCTTAGATGATAGGCAATGCAACACCATACAATCTGACTATCTCTCAAATGTAGAGTCTGGCATAATCCTCTACTGAATCGGTAGTCTTAACATCCAGGAAGTGGGATGATTTAGTCATCCTATCGACAATCACCTAAATAGAATCATTTAGCCTGCGAGTGCAAGGCAAACCTATAATGAAGTCCATATTAATCCCTTCCCACTTCTAAGTAGGAAGATCAATATCTTGAGTTAGACCAACCATTTGTTGATGCTATACCTTCACTTGGTGACAGTTGGGACACTGAGCCACAAAACCTTCTATGTCCCTCTTCATGCCATTCCACCAATAGACTTCTCGTAGGTCACGATACATCTTGGTGTCACCGAGGTGAATAGAATACCTGAAGCTGTGGGCCTCTGTCAAAATTCACTGTCTCAACGCATCTATGTCAGGAACACATAATCGACCCTAATATCAATGCACACTATCTCCCCCTTTTGAGAAAACCTCTACCCTTTGCTGATGGACTGCACCCTTCAACTTGTGCAAAATAGTATCACTGGCTTGCTTTTTTTTCACTTCAACCACCAAAGATGATTAGGATCCATGCTGAACAATAACACCACCTTCTGTCGAATCCATAAGGCAAACTCCTAATCGAGCAAGTCAATGAACATCCTTGTCCAATTCCTTCCTTCTGTCCTCAACAAAAGACACACTACCCATAGAAAACCTACTAAGTACATCTACCACGACATTGGCCTTACCAGGATAGTAAAGCATACTCATATCATAATCCTTAAGAAGCTTAAGCCACCTCCTTTGATGAAGATTCAACTCCTTTTGAGTGAACACATACTAAAGACTCTTATGATCTCTGAATACATCCACATGAACACCATACAAGTAGTGTCTCCAAATCTTCAAGGCAAAAACCACGGCTGCTAACTCAAGATCATGAGTAGGGTAGTTCTTCTCATGAATCTTAAGCTTTCTAGAAGAATAAGAAAGCAACTTACCATGCTGCATCAATATACAACCCAAACTAATCCTAGAAGTATCACGATACACAACAAAGTTATCTGAGCTCTTGGGTAGGGTCAATACGGGAGCTGTGGTCAACCTAGTCTTAAATTCTTGAAAGTTCTTCTCACATCGATCAAACCACTAAAATTTTACCTTTTTGCTGAGTCAACTGAGTCAATGGGGCAGCTATGGACGAAAAACCTTCCACAAATCTCCTGTAGTAACTTGCCAAACCCAAAAAGCTCTTATTATCAGACATGAAAGTGGGTCTAGTCCAGTTCTATACTACCTCTATTTTCTGCGAATCAACTTGAATACCATATGTAGTCACAATATGACCTAGAAAAGTAACTGACTACATCCAAAACTCACACCTGCTAAACCTAGCAAAAAACTGTCGATCCTTGAGAGTTTGCAACATAACTCTCAAATGGTCTACATGCTTATACTTACTCTGAGAATAAATAAAAATATCATCAATGAAAATAATCACAAACATAACCAAAAATTCATAATGACCATACTGAGTTCTGAAGGATGTCTTAGGAATTTCACACTCTCTAACTCTGAGCTAATGATAACCAGATCTAAGGTCGATTTTGGAGAAGTAACTGGCACCCTGAAGCTGGTCAAAAACGTCATTAATCCTAGCAATAGGAAACTTATTCTAGATTGTGACCTTTTTCAACTGACAGTAGTCGATACACATTATGAGAGAACCATCTTTCTTTTGCACGAATAGGACTGGAGAACGCCATGGAGAGATAATGGCCCTGATTAAACCTTTATCAAGAAGGTCTTTCAACTGTTCTTTCAATTCCTTAAGTTCTGCTGGAGAAATTTTATAAGGAGGAATAGAGATAAGATGCATATTTGGAAGAAGATCTTTTCCAAAGTCGATTTCTTGCTCGGGAGGGACTCTGGGTAAATCCTCAGGAAACACTTCAAGAAACTCATTTACAATAGAGACTGACTAGAGAGATTGGTTCTCAGACTCCGTGTCCATAACCCGAACTATATGATAGACATAACCCTTAGAAATCATTTTCCTATCCTTGAGATAAGATATGAAACGACCCTTTGAGGATGAAGGACTACCCTGCCACTCTAAGACAGGTTCATTTGGGAACATGAAACTGATAACTCGAGTACAACAATCAACCGAGGCATAACATGCATACAACCATTCCATACCAAGAATAACATCAAAATCAGTCATCTCCAACTCTACTAGATTTGTTTTGGGCATAAGGGTGAAAGAAATCCCTCATTGAATATCCACATACCTGATTTGTAGCTAGCCCAACTAAGAATTAGCAGAATGGAGACTTGGAATTGAATCCCTTGTTATGGAGATTGAACTTGGAGCTTGAAGGAGTTCTTTCCTCTTTTAAGAGTTGAATGAGGAATAATGAAGGACTTAGGCTAATTGGGGTAGAAACCCTACTAAAAGTTGCCAAAACAACCTCACTTAAGAGGTAAAAGGGTGGATAATTACAAAAATACCCCTGGGTAAAAGCTAGAAAAGATCTGACTTAAAAACTCAGCTTCAGGTTCCACAAGTGAGATCTATGGACCTTAGACTGAATCACAGTCCATGGTTGCCTCTCATGGTTCCTGGACAAAGTGTTCAGCTACAAATCAAGTTCCAGGAGTCAACAGGATGGTCCGTATATCTATTCGTGGTTTCTGGAGAAATAATCATCCCTCAGGTTTGATTCCACGAGGGGAAAGGATGGTCCGTAGAATGAACTACGGTCTGTAGAACCTACTCGTAGTTATCAGACCAGAGGCTGATCCTGAAGAACTTTAACTATAAGTTTATTCCATGGCTCGTGGTTCAAACTATCGCCCGTCCTTTGGACTGGTAGTTCCTGGAAAGGTCAATTTTTTTAGGGATTCTAAGTTTAAAAGCTGGATCAAAATCTGCGGTGTTAAAATGTGTTGGCTGAAGCTCATGGTTCGTGATACTCTACTCATCCATGTGTGACCAAAATGTTCCAGGACTTAAGGCAGCTTTATTGGTGGCCTGGGATGATGAGGGACATAGATGAATATGTGTCCAAGTGTCATAATTATCAGTACATTAAGTATGAGCACCAAAGGCCTATAGGATTGCTTCAAAAGATGCCCATTCCTAAGTGAAAATGGGAAAGGATAGACATGGACTTTGTGGTGGGTCTTCCTAAGACCCTGGGAAAGTATGACTTAATTTGGGTCATCGTGGATAGGCTGACTAAGTCCATGGCTATTTTATTCTGGTCAGGGTGGATTATAACTCAACAGTTGGCCAAGATCTATGTCAATGATATAGTAAGGCCTCATGGGGTGTCACTTTCCATTATTTCAAATAGAGGTATGCAATTTACTTCTACGTTCTAGGGAAGGTTGCATGAAGAGTTGGGCACCCAACTCACTTTTAGCATAACATTTCATCCTCAGACTGATGGTCATCTAGAGAGGATTATTCAGGTGCTTGAGGACATGCTGAGAGCATGTGTGATTCACTTCGAGTGTCATTGGGACCAGTTCTTCCCATTGTATACATTCTTATACATTAACAACTATCACTCCAGTATTGACATGGCATCGTTCAAGGCACTTTATAGAAGGAGATGTAGATCTCCCATAGGATGGTTCGATGCGGGTGATGTGAAGCCTTTGGGTGTTGATTTAGTGAAAGAAGCCTAAGAAAAAGTAAGGGGTATTCAATCCAAGCTGTTGGCAGCCCAGAGTAAATAAAAGGAATATACATACCGAAAGGTAAAAGATATGTCATTTCAGGCTAGTGAACAAGGTCTATTGAAAGTGTCACCTATGAAAAGAGTCATGAGGTTTGGCAATAAGGGTAAGCTTATCCCTCGGTACATCATTCCATTTGAGGTTCTTAAAGATGTGGGGCTGGTAGCTTACAGGTTGGCATTGCAACCTAGTTTGTCCAGGGTCCATCCATTTTTTCATGTATCCATGCTGAAAAGATACCATTGGGATGGGTATTACATTATCAAATAGGATTCAATCTTGCTAGATAAGGACCTTAAGTATGAGGAGGAGCCAATTACTATTCTTGACCGGGATGGATGGAAATTAAGGACAAAGGAGATCAAATCTGTAAGGGTTCAGTATAAGCATCGTCCGATTGAAGAAGCTACTTGGGAAATTGAGACAGATATACATGCCAAGTACCATAACTTGTTTGAGGATTCAAGTACTACTTTCTTCTTGATTTAGCTCATTTTTCTTATTTGATCATTAAGAGATGAACGATGGGTAAATTGGTATCTGTTGTAATAACCCTACGTGTCGTTAAGGGTAAGCTAATTGTGCAAGAAATTGGGTTAGAAAATTTCCAGGTTGGAGAGTTGAAAATTGTGGGCTAAGCTAGTCTCGGATGAAATTTGAGCAAGGTGAGGCCTAGGGCAATTCGAGAATGGATTAGGTGAAATAATTAAGTTTGAGCTTCTTTTTCTATTAGCTATGGCATTAAGGAGTTCATAGGATTTTTTGGAACTGAATTCGGGTAATCAGTAGAACTCCCAATATCGAACTTGACGTAAAGAGGTTGGTCTAAGACGTCATGGTTTGAGGGTGTGTTATGAAATGGAAAAAATTAGGAGGATTTTTGAGTTTCTATCCTGATGCACCTGCTATAGAAGGTGACACGCTGCTACCGCGATGCCGCTATAGCAAGAGTCAAAGGCGGTCAACTCTGCTATAGCAAGAGGCTTCTGCTATAGCGGTGCTGCTATAGTGGAATTAGGCCGCTATAGTGCAATTAGTTGCTATAAAAGCAAACACTTTTCTAAGAACTTTCATTATTTCTCAAGAACATTTTGGGGAAGGTAGAGGAAAATATGGACGAAATCCATCATTTTCCACTGAAATTCTTCATAAAGTAAGTATTTTGACCCTGTAAACTAGTACTTCAATTTCTATGGCTTAAAATCATTAGTTACAGGCTTAAGGTGGGTTTAACTTAACCTAGGTTGAATTTTCTTGTGTAAAAGGGAATGTTAGGTCATAAAACCTTGGATTCTTGGTTTAAGTTGCTTATTTAGACCATAATTTGCAAATGTAACCATAGAATTGGTAGTAATTAGGTGAAATTATGATGGGAAGGCCCTATAACGGAAGGAATGATCATGAAATTTTCCTTGGGTATGGGATTAAGATATAATGCTCGTTATTTGGGCTATTTTGGGTTGATTATGTGTTTACATTTTGTTCTTAGACCACAATCAAGCTAAAGTTGCAAGAAATAGGAAGGCTCAGGTCTAGTAGAGCATTCGATCTTGGATTGAGGTAGGTGATGATTGTTTTAATCCAAACACATTATGTGAGAATTATAACTGTCTCTTTTGTATTACCTGCACCATGTGTTTTGAGGGAAAAAGGGAAAAGTGTAAGTGATATCTTAAGTGTTAATCTCATGCAATGAACTTGTTTTAAATGTTTGTTTGTTGTACAAGTGTTGTATGTTATATATTGTGGTTGTGATTGTTATGATATCTGTAAGTTCTTTGATTGGATCGGGTACCACTCTTGATAGAGATTATTGGTTGGCTCAGGTACCACGCCTGGTACAGGTTATTCATCGGTTGTCTCGGGTACCACACTTGGTATAGTATCACTTATAGTTGGCTCCGATACTACACCTGGTACGGGTTTAATTGTGTTATGTGTGTTGGTTCTATGACTGAACCTGGTTTATCTGTTGTGATGTTATTACTTTATGATGGTCCATGAGTGGCCGGGTTGGTATGTTTAAGTGCTAAGGTGGTTTCTTGAGTAAAACGGGATTACATGTTAATGCCATAGTTGATGTCCTAGGGATCCTTGGGTGGTCCGGGGTGTTATTATATACTGGTCTTATATGGTGGTTAAGTCAGGTTGATGACTGAGAGTCTTGCTTATATGTACTTGACATTATTTATACATTTTGTCCTATTTTACTAAGTTGTGGTTATTTGTTCATATCTCATATTTTGGAACTGGACGATGATTTTGTCAGTATAATGTTGTTTTTGTGTACTGATACTACACTTTCATTTCTTTTGTTGAGTATAGGGCATATTTCAACGGCTGTTTTGAGACCTCAATTATGATCCAGACGACTTCTGAATTCAAGGGTGAGTTGTATCTTTCGAGGTACCATAGATTCCTCTATTAGTTATAGTCCTTTGTTCAGACTTAGACTTTATTTGTTTTGGGGTTGCATCGCCATCTTTTAGATATGATTAGAGTTTTGGTACACGACATTCAGATTCTAGGGGAATGTTTCCATAAGGATTTTTATTATTCATTTTAGATGTGAATCTCAGATTATTTATAGTAAATTGGTTTTTATCTACTTAGTTTTTGGTTAAGTATTAGTTAGTTAATTTGTTCTCCCATCGGGGGTTAGTGTGAGTTCCACTTGCAGCGGGATAGGTTGTGACATCGGCGTCGTGACAGCTGGTATCAGAGCCCAAGTTATCGGTCTCTCGAGTACAAGAGCAATGTCAAAATAGAGTCATACGGATTGGTATGTTGACATCAACATCAAATCTGGAGGAAGCTATAGTTACATCTAGGTGTGGTTTCACTTCCTTCTTTCTTATCATGTTGTTCCAGTTTATTGTCCTCCTGGTTGAGACCAATTGGAATCTTGCCGATTTCAATTAGTATCTTGATGTGTTTAGTAAGTGATGGGATGGAACTAATTGGTATGTAGTGATTCCAATTGGTATCTCGCCTTAAGGAGTTTTCAAAAATCTGTTGATTATGTGATTAGGTGCTGCTAATGATTTGTCAGGTTCTACCAGTATGGTGCCACGATTTTGCTTGTTGCATTCTTAAATAAAATTTGAGTCTGAAATGGTTGAGGCAATTAGTAAGTCGATGTGAGATGAGAGTTATGAAAACTCACGAGTTACTCGCATCGTTGTCTATTTTATGAGTAAAGGTAAGCAAGGAATAGGCTTGAGCAAAAATGAATAATTCTAAATTTTTTCTAGATTATAGCAGTATTCTGCCCAGGACCCCATCGTGTCGAGAAGAGTTCTTGTCGCAATAGTCTATAGCGATGAAGTAAGGGCCCACAGTGATAGAACTTTCTATAGCGATGAGCCACGGACCTTTGTGATGAGCCATCGCGATAAAATGATGCTCGTTGCCATGAAGCGAACAAAACATTACCTTCATTTCTTCTCCCTTGTTTTCATACTTCACCCATGCACACACTTTTCTGTCAAATTAGTTCAAACAAATCTATATTGTCACGCCCCGAACTTGGGGGGTGAAACTGGAATCTAATGCCAAAACTTAGGCCAAAGCCGACCCTGCTGAAGTATTCTCCAAAGGCGCACAACAGCCACGCAGAATCAAGAAAACAAAAAACTATATCTCAGCTTAAAAATCAGCCCTTGGGTAGCAAGACCTCTATCAACAGCTCTAGAAAGAAAACAGCTACTCCCAACAGTTCATATAAAGCAATAAGCAAGGAGCACAAAAGTCCTGTTTGAGCCGTCATGGCCGCCATGATATCAAGGAAAGCATAAATTCTATGTGGGTCGTCAGGGCCACCATGATATCTATAAAAAAACTGAAACCATGTATATACAATGTAAACTTGGCCAATGAGCCGCTAAACTACAATCAAAACAACAACAAGGACCGATTGGCTAACAAGCTATAGCTAATAAACATACAAGGCCAAAATGGCCACCATTATAGCCATGCAACCCAACTGACTATTCTGAAAGACTCTATGAATAGAATACTTGGTGGGATAGGGCCCCAACCTACCCAAAAAGATATAAACATCAAAAAGGGCAAACCTTTGAGACTCTGGTGACCCCTGGAAGGAAAGAAGTCAACCAACCCGCAGAAAGCGCGGATATGCTACCTAATATGTCTATCTGGTCATCGCTCAGTACCTGTAGGCATGAATGCAGTGCCCCCGGCAATGGGCGCCAGTATGAAATAATGTACTGAGCATGTAAGGAAAACTTAAAACTGAAACTGAAGTGTAAGGATTGAACAAAAGGACAGGAGTAAAACATAAGTACAATAACTTACCTTCCTGCAATAAGATACCATCCAAAGCACATAACAAATAATATCCTTACCTGTCCCCCGTAAGCCCGACAGGTACAAATAGCATACAATTGCCATAAGTCCTAACAGACGCAAATAGTTGCTAAATACCCATACTGGCCCCCTTTCTTGGACCCCAATAATGATCTGATCTGAACTGTCTGAATGCACATGTGCCGTGAACCAATAAAACTCTAAATCTTTGTGGTACCATATAAGTGTTGCCCCATAGGTACAGCCTGCTCGTCCCGTAGGTATGGCACCCAACCTGAAGGTGTGGTAATATAATGTAATTGCTTCCCCAAAGGTATAGCCTGCCCATCCCATAGGTACAATATACCCAACCCAAAGGCATAATAATATAATGTAACTACTTCCCCATAGGTATAGCCTGCCCATCTAGTAGGTACGGTCTACCCAACCTGAAGGCATGGGTATAGTAACCAAAATGTAGACTTTAAAACCTTGTAGTGTTAGTGTCTACTGAGGACAAAACAAGTTCATAGCCGGCAAAAAGATGATAAAAATAGCACAATAATATCATGTAATCACAAGTGACCTTAATTCAATCATAACATTCTCTTCTAGGCCACTATGTAAGGAATAGAGAGCTGCTGATAGTCGTATATCATGTTCTAGGGCAAGGCTCAATACTGTAAGGCCACTAGTCGAATAATGATGTTACACAGGATATACAAGATTTGTACTTAAAGGTCCTGCTAGAAAGTTAAAAGGAAGACTTAACATACCTTTTAACCGAAGCCCCAAAGGTGTTCCTATGAAGCTTTACCAACCATATGTAATGCAACTAATGTGAAAATCTACAAGGCTGCAAGTACGAACCATAACCAATCAAGAAGGCATCAATGCCACACTCACGACCATACAAGTACAAATAATAAAATGAGGCTACTAACAATAATAAATAATAACTAAATCCAACAATATTATGGTAACCACATCTCAAAGAAGCAACGAGCTCCCGAGGCACTATTTCAAGGCATACTTCACGTTATTCGATCCAACAACCATCTTACATGACCCTGTAAGAATCAAACCAACCCCCAAGTCCCTCCAACACCTTAACACCATCAATATACAACAATAAGAACCCAACTCAATAAGACAAAGGGGCTGCCCGGAGCCACAGATCCAAAATACAACTTCTTAGCTCGGAAATCTATAAAATGATACTAGAACATGAAATTGTGAAGGAGGGTCATAGGAGTAAGGTTACCTTGAAATAAAGCTGTGCAATCCAAATATACACAAGCTTCATCCTTTCAGTAACAACAAATGTTGCCAAAACCACCAAGAAACTACTACAAGTCATCGGAAAATGCAACTTTTCGTGACTAGAATCTTAGAATCTCGATTCAACAAATAGATAAGTGTATGGAATCCCTACCTTGGCAATATAACTCTGTAGCTACTGTCAAATACTCAATAAAAATATTCTAGCTCTTTGTCACAACACCCATGGAGATACGCTATGAAATCGATGGGACAAACTACACCAAAATGACGAGCTAGCGACGTAGAGCAACTTCCGTTAAACTTTCGAATTTAAAGCATCAAGGTCCATGGATTATTTATGGGATTTACCTCTGATTATTAGTAGTTTTTGGTATGTTCTTATGAGTTCAAAATGAAGGAGAATTGGATTTATAAAGGCCAACCGACTTAGGAACTAGGGGGCCCACCTTGACGTGCCTGGTTGTGCAGTCTTACAAAAATATGAATATCTCTCTATTTAAAGTCATATGGATGAGCGGTTTAGTGTATTAGAAACTAGACTCTTATACCTTTGATTTGGTAGGTCGGAGGATTTCTAACTCTTTATGTATTAGGATAAAAGCTTTGAGACATCTTACCCAAAATTTTTGAGAATTTCATAACGAAATTTACAATAACTTTCCCCAAAGTTTATTTTGCAACTTGCTTGATATAAAAACTTAACATACAATCATTGTGCATTTAAAATACTTCATAAGACATACTTCTTACATATTAAGAACTCATAGTCTTACACAAAAAGTACAAGTTAATCCGAAGTTCAAACGGATGGGGTGTTATATCTTTCCCCCCCTTAGGGACATTCATCCTCGAATGAAGATAATGTACATGGAATCATAGGAAACATCATAAGAATTTATAACATACCAAAGTAATGTTCCTCAAGTACTCAAATGTGGGTATACTATCTTTTTGTTATGAACATCATCTAAATGAGTGAACAAGTGGGGATATCTGGACTTCGTGTCGTCTTTACCCTCCTGCGCCATCTCCTGATATTATGGTTTCACCATAACACTTTCACTGAAGCTATATCCTTATTTTGCAATCTCTTAATCTGGCGGTCGACTATGACAACTGAGACTTCTTTATAAGATAATTTCTCTAAAATCTGAAAATATGTAGTTAGTATTATATGTGTTTGATCTCCGATACAATTCTATAAAATAGAAACATGAAAGGCTGGGTGTACTGCTTCTCACTCTGAATGCAACTCTAGCTGGTAAGCAATATCGCACAATATGATAAGGTTTAATATATCAAGGGCTCAGCTTGCCTTTCTTGCCAAATTGAATAACACTCTTCATTGGCAAAACCTTTAGAAAGACTTAATTGCAACATTGAACTTTAAGTCCCATTTCCTAACATCTCAATATGTTTTATGGTGTCTTTGAGCTATCAACAATTTCTCTCTGATCAACTTAATATTTTTCACGGCCTATTGTAATACATCAGGTCCAAGCAACCCTGACTCTCCAACCTCAAACCAATCAATAAGGGATCATCATTTTTGCCCACATAAAGCCTTATAGGGTGCCATACTAATGCCTTAATGATAGTTGTTATTATAAGAAAACTCAATAAGTGACAAGTAATCATCCAGTTCCCTCTGATGTTTTGAGAGGTATAAGATATCCATGTCATAATATTTAAACAATTCAAGCTATCGGCGCTATCGAAGGTTCAACTCCTTCTGTCTAAAAATATATTGGAGGCTCTTATGATCTGTATAAACATCAACATTAATGAAACACAAGTAATGCCTCAAAATATTTAAAGCATGAATAAATGCAGCCAACTCTAAATCATTCTTTTTCAACTATCTAGAAGCCTAAGCAATTACCTTTTTGCGTTGCATAAAAACACAAACCAGCATAATGCTTGAAGCATCACAATACATTGTGTAGCCCTTTGGACCCTCTAGTAAGGTTAGAACCGGTGCTGAAGCAATCTATCTTTCAGCTCTTGGAAACTCTGCTCGTAGGTTGCAGTCCACTGACACTTAGTTTATTTTTGAGTCAGCTTTTTCAAGGGTGCTGAAAGTGAAGAAAATCCTTCCATAAACCTTCTGTAATACCCTTCTATCCCCAGAAAGCTATAAACTTTGGGGTTGTGGGTCTAAGACAAGTCTTCACGGCCTTAATCTTTTGTAAGTCAACTTGAATACCAGCATCGGATATAATAAAGCCCAAAAGGCCATATAATGCAACCAGAACTCACACTTCAGAAGCTTAGCCTACAACCTCTGATCTCAAAGTACCTGAAGCACTACTCGGACATAGTCTCTATGATCGGTCTCTGAATGAGATATACAAGAATATAGTCAATAAACACAATGACAACAAGTCAAAAAAAGGCATGTATATACTGTTCATCATGTCCATAAACACTGCTGGGGAGTTTTCCATTCCAAAAGACATCACAAGAAACTCAAAATTTCCATATTTTGAGTTTGAAGGCTGTCTTTAAAATATCACCCTCTCAAAAAGGTTCCTGGTGGTATCCTAAATTTAAATCAATCTTTTAGAGTCATTGGGCATCCTATGGTTGGTAATAAAAACCCATCAATCTTTGGTAGTGTATATGTGTCCTTTATAGTCACCTTATTCAATTTTTGGTAGTCTATACACTTTCACAATGAGCCATCTTTCTTCCGTACAAATAACACTAGTGTGCCCCATGGAGACGCACTAGGCTTGATAAAGCCCTTATCTAATAAATCTTTCAGTAGTTCATTCAATTCTGTTGGTGCCATTCTATAAGGGGAAATTGATATCGGCTGGTTATTTGGTAATGTATTAATAGAAAAATCAATCTCCCATTCTAGGGGAATATTGAGATGCTTGTCTAGAAATACATCTTGAATCTTATTAACCACTAGAATAAATTGGTGAGTTGATGGCTTAGAGTTAATATCTTAAACTCAGACAATATGGTAAATTCAACCTTTGGCAATCATTTTCATTGCCTAAAGATAGGAAATAAACCTGACATTCAGTGTTGCCGCATTACCCTTACACTCTCAAACTACTTCCCTTGGAAAGTTGAATCTAATAGTCCTTGCTCGATTGTCAACATTAGCATAACAAGACGCTAGCGAATCCATGCCCATAATAATATCAAAGTCAAGAATCTATAGCTCTGTCAGGTCTGCAAAGGTCTGACAACCAACAATCACTATCGTACTATCTCGATAAACCCTCTGGGCAATAATAGAGTCACCAATTGGGAAATATAGAACAAAATTTTGATGCAATGACTCAAGTACTATACAAAACTTCACAACAATAAATGGGGTAACATACGATAATGTGGAGCCTGGATCTTTCAAAGCATAGAAAAGGTGTGAGCAAACACTCAATGTACCTATCATAAAATCTGACGATGACTCTGAATCCTGAAGACCTGTTAGTGCATAAGTATGATTCTGGCCATAGTCAAAACTAGATGCTCCCTCTCGGTTGTGACCACTAGTTGATAAAATTTGGGACCCTTGTTTTACAGGATGTACAGAGGAAGATGGTCCTATTACTGATTCATCCCTCTATCCTGAACCCTATTGGTCCCTTAATAAAAAATACCTTTGAATATGTCCCTCTTGGCCACAAAAAATAGCATATTGTGGAGCCCTGACGGCATCTCCCAACATGTGTTTATTGCATGTATCACAATGTGGTACAACTGATCTAAACTGCTATAGGAACCTGTGTTGCGGTAAGCCTGATACTCGTGAACTCTCTACCAAACCTAACCACCCCCAGTGATCCAACCTGCTACCTTGGGAAGGCTATAGTGGGGGACTAGGTGGTTTCCTGAAATACCGAGGTCTGGAGCCACCCTGGGCCTCTATCTAAAACCTGTGGGCCTAGTAGTCCTCTTTTGCTGTCCTCTCTCAACTCTCTCAATTGTATATTGTTGATGTGAATGCAACTTACCTCTATTTTCTGTACAATGACATTAATTCGTGTGATGTACATATTGTCATTATGTGTGGTTTGAGCACAATACCAATAAAAATCGTAAGCCAAAGAACTCAACCCTTATAACTCAGCTCGATAGCACGACTTGAGCAACAAAAAGGGTAAATTTCTAAATAATGTTTGTAGATTCTTGCTTATAAAATGTGGTGCACAACATATTTATAAACATGAATCTACTAAACATGGCTTGTAAACTCCCTAGGATAGGATGTTGCTCTGATACCAAGTTTGTCACGCCCGAAACTCGAGGGGCACAACTGGCACCTAATGCACTAACTTAGGCCAAAGCCGACCCTGCTGAACTATTTACCAATGGCGCATAGTAGCCACACACAATCAAGAAAACAAACAAGTATATCTCAGCTTAAAAATCATCCCTCCGACCCCTGTCAATAACTCTAGAAAGAAAATAACTACTCCCAACAGTTCATATAAAGCAATAAGCAAGTAGCACATAAGTCCTGTTTGAGCTGTCAAGGCCGCCATGATATCTAGGAAAGCGTAAATGCTATACGAGTTGTCAAGGCCACCATGATCTTTATATAAATAATGAAAACATGTATATACAATGTTAACTATGCCAGTGAGCTGCTAAACTTCCAATAAAATAACAACAAGGCCCAATTGGCTAACAAGCTATAACTAATAAACATACAAGGCCAAAATGGCCACCATCATAGCTATGCAACCCAAATGACTAGTCTGCAAGACCTTATGAATACAATACTTAGTGGGACAGGGACCCAACGTACCCCAAAAGCTATAAACATCAAAAAGGGAAAACCTTTGAGACTTTGGCGACCCCTGGAAGGAAAGGAGTCAACCAACCTGCTAAAAGCTTGGCTGTGCTACTCGACAAGTCTATCTGGTCGTCGCACAAGACCTACAGGCATGAATGCAGCACCCCAGGCAATAGGACGTCAGTATGAAATAATATACCAAGCATGTAAGACAAACTGAAAACTAAAACTGAAGTGTAAGGCCTTAACAAAAAGGCATGTGTAAAACATAAGTACAATAACTTACCTTTCTTCAATAATATATCATATAAATCATATATCAAATAATAACCTTACTTGGCCCCCATAAGCCCGGCAGGTACAAACACCATACAATCACCATAAGTCCTAAAAGGCGCAAACACTCGCTAAATACCCATACTAGGCCCCTTACCCGGACACTAATGAAGATATGATCTAAACTATATGACTTTACATATGTCGTGAATCAATAAAACTCTGAAGCTCAGTAGTACCATATAGTGCTACCCCATAGGTGCAACCTGCCCATCCCGTAGGTACAGTCTGCTAGACCCATAGGCACGATTTGCCTGGCCAGAAGGCATGGTAATACAATGTAACTATTTCCCCAAAGGCATAGCCTGCCCATTTTATAGGTACGGTCTGCCCGGGCCAAAGGCACGATAATATAATGTAACTTCTACTCCATAGGTACAACCTTCCCATCCCATATGTATGGTCTACCCGATTCAAAGGCAAGGTAATAGTAACCAAAATGTAGGCTCCAAAACCCTACAGTGTTAGTGTCTGCTGAGGCCAAACAAGCTCATAATCGGATACTAGATGATAATAATGATACAATAATATCATGTAATCACATGTGACCTCAATTGAATCATAACATGCTCTTTTAGGCCAATATATAAGGAATAGAGAGTTGCTGATAGTTGTATATCATTTTGTGTGGCAAAACTCAATACTATAAGGCCACTAGTCTAATAATGATGTTATACAGGATATACAAGCTTTGTCCTTAAAGGTCATGCCAGAAAGTGAAAATGAAGCCTTAACATATCTTTTAACTGAAGCCCCAAAGGTGTTGCTATAAAGCTTGACCAACCAAATGTAATGCAACAAATGTGAGAATCAACAAGGCTGCAAGAATAAGCCACAACTAATCGATAAGACATCAATGTCACACTCTCAACAATCCAAGTCCAAATCATAAAATGAGGCTACTAACAATAATAATAGGCAACTAAATCCAACAACAATATGGTAACCATATCTAAAAGGAGCAACGAGCTCTTGAAGCACTATTTCAAGAGGTACGTCACGTCATTCAATCCAACAATCATCTTACGTGACTCTGATAAGAATCAAACCAACCCCCAATCACTCTAACACATTAACACCATAAACACACACCAATAACAATCCAACTCAATAAGATAAAGGGGCTGCTCGGAGCCAAGGATCCAAAATACCACTTCGTGGCTCTGAAATCATTAAAATGATACTAGAACATGAAATTGCAAAGGAGAGTCATAGTAGGAAGGTTGCCTCGACATAAAACTTTGAAATCCCAAGCTAAACAAGCTTCCTCCTTTCATTAACGACAAATGGAGCCAAAATCAACAAGAAACTACTACAAGTAATCGGAAAATACAACTTTTCGTAATTAGAACCTTAGAATCTCGATTCAAAAAATAGATAAGTGTACGAGATCCTTACCTTGCCAATATAACTCCGTAGCTACTGAAAAATACTCAATAAAAATATGCTATCTCTCTGCCACAACATCCATGGAGATACGCCATGAAATTTATGGGACAAACTATACCAAAATGACGAGCTCGTGACATAGAGCAACTTCCGTTAAACTTCCAAATTGAAAGCATCAAGGTCCATGCATTCCTTATGGGCTTTGCCTCTGATTTTCAATAGTTTTTGGTCTATTTTTAAGAGTTCAAAATGAAGGATAATTAGATTTATAAAGGCCAACCGACTTAGGGGCTAGGGGCCCCAGCTTGACGTTCTTGCTTGTGTAGTCTTACAAAAACGTGATTATCTCTCTATTGTGAAGTCGTATAGACAAGCGTTTAGTGCGTTGGAAACTAGACTCGTAGACCTTTGATTTTTTAGATTGGAGGCCTTTTAACTTTTTATTTATTAGGAAAAAAGCTTTGAGACATTTTACCCAAATATTTTGAGAATTTCATAACGGAATTTAAAATAACTTTACCCAAATTTTATTTTGGTACTTGCTTGACTTCAAAACTTAATATAGAACTATTGTGAATTTAAAATACTTCATAAGACATCCTTCTTTAATATGAAAAACTCGTAGTCTTACAGCAAATGTACTAGTAAATTGGAAGTTCAAACGAGCGGGGTGTTACATATAGCATAAGAAGTTTCAACCTACAAACAACGCCATTTGTACAACGAGTGCTACCAATGGAACTATAAATCCAAAAAAATAAAAATTAAAGAAATCATCCAAAGATGTGAGAAAATAAAGAGATTGTCTAACTAGAGCCCTCATGGGCAACCAAAAGTTGTAATAAAAAGGGGTAAGAGTAAGGGGTACTTTGAATCAACTCTCAACACTCGAACTTCTTAACTCATCCCCAAAAGACTTGTTGAGAAAGGATAACTCTTGAACATCCTCACAAGTAACCTTCAGGATTTTCTTTCCTAGAAGGGGGCCTTTAATAAGAGACTTGATCCCGTTCCACATCCTCACCAATAGCTTATCCCGAAAGTGCCCCTTCTTCCTCTTTGCCTCTAGCTCCTCCCAAATCCTCCCGAAGCTCTAATTGAGTTTGTGCCAAGGCCTCGAATGAGGAAAGGGGAACGGAGCTGGGGGAGGCACTGTGTCCAAGGGAACTGATGCTATCCCCTCCATCATGGCCTTCAATATTGCCACATCTGCTCCAAGTGACTCTAGGGTCACCATACCTGGTGCTGCACTAATCCCTACTCCACCACCGTCCTTACCACTGGTGCTTCCCCTATCTGACCTCGTCTTCCTCTTTTTATGGCAGTGACTAGAGGAGCCTTTCAATTTCAGGAGGTCAAAAGGATGATCAATGACAGTAATCCGGTCAGTAAGCTCCACATACACATTTGATCGCCTGCACATAGTAGAGATAAAAGAAGGGAAGGGGAGATCCCAGGTGTACAACTGCATAAAGTGTTTACACTCCTCCACGATCCATGCCTCCACATTCACTTTCACTCTCACCACTAAGCAAGCAATAATAAAATCCTAAGTGCGAAGTACGTCTGAAGTGTTGCTAGAAAGGCAAACCCTCCTAGACACTAGTTGCAACCGCCTGCACGCATCTGTGGTAAAGTGAAGACTAGTGATCTCGATGGTATGCCCGGCCCAAGGGACCAAATCCATGTGCTCCTCCTCTACTAGCACCCTCACCATCCAATAATCTCTATCTGGAGAAGACCATCATCTCTGAAACTCTATCTCATTATGGTTTGGCACTCCCAAGGCCACATTGATATCCATGAAAGATACTCATATATGCTCACCCCAAACATAAGGGATAGGTTCAAGACGATTCTAGTTGATAATGGGAATATGAGCGAAAAATTCCCAAACCCAATTTTCATTCACCTCCTTCAAAACTTGCACAAAGGGAAGCCAACATATCTCCCCTATAGGGCCATAGAACTTTGGTGCTCTCTCCCGAATCTCCAATCTACCAGGCATACTTCCCAGACCAAACCCATAGAGATTCCTCTCCCGAATGAATCCCCTGGTTATATGGTCTATATAGCATTGATGACATTCCTTGTTGATGAACTTCACGTAATCCACTTTCTCCTCTTCGGCCATGTTCATATATACAAAAGAGAAATATGCGACTTACTCAATATGTCGAATAAATATGCAGTATGAAATAATTAGGGAAGAAGGGAAATGAAAAAGGAAGCAAATAAAGAACGTTTTTCCAGCTGGGATAGCTACTGGTTTTCGACCTTCATTGTGAAGTACGCCACCCCATCATGATGAGTCATTGCATTGTGACGTATTTCATCATAACAGTCCATCACGATAAGGTGGGTTCTATCGTGATGAGGTCATTATCTGCTGCCAACCTTTTTTCAATAATGAAAATGTTTCAAGGACTGCACTTTGTTTTACTCAAAAAATTGTCAGATCGGGCATAGCCCACCAACATACTACTCATATATGCAAGTTTTATGGAGTTCAAACTTCAAAAATCAAGCCAATGGTTTTAAATCCAATTTCAAGAAATATTTCTACCATTACTACCCATTTCGAGTATAGGACTCCATGAAATTTGTGGGAACAATGAATGGGATAGTGTAAACCCTTTGACAATGTAAAGTTAATAGGCATGCTTCGTAAATCTACCCCATGAAAATAAGAAACTACCCACCCCCCAAAACCCAATTCTACTTATAAATCAAGCATGATAGATTCTAAATCTATGAAATCTAGGCATGATAATCATGATTTATGTTACGAAATGATTCTTACCTTGAAAAATTGCCTTAGAACGAGTAGATGTTGAGAGGGTTTTTGTGCAACAAGGAGAAGTTTAGTATGAAAATGGGAGAAATAATATCTCCCATCCTTATAACTTCTCGACCATTTTCCTTGATGAGACATGGTACATTGTGATGGTCCATTGCAATGAGACTCCATTCATCATAATATGTCAGCTCACCGTAGCAAAAATTGGGCCACTGTAATGAGCTAGCAAGCCCCGCCCATTTAACATGGGATTAAAAATCTTAGGTTTACAAAAACCCATTTTGCCTTTCACCTCAAGAAACTCTAAAAATCCCATAGTGGTCCATTTCCCAATGATTGTGAAACAGGGACATAGCTCATACCTAATGTTCAGATTGCCTCGACCCTACCGTAAGACTTCAACAAGGATAATATTGTATGTAGAGTACTCTAAGGTGGTAAATGAATAAATTTACCCAGGTTATTAATAAACTCATGCCTCACTAAGATCAGGTCCATTCAGGGATGAATGATTGGTAAATTGGTATTGATAAGTCGGTAATCTACTAACTTATTGAACCTATCTCCATGAATTATTTCTATGTTTTGAATCGATTTATAGGTTCTTATGGCCTGTATTGATGTCTATGCAAGTACTTTGGATAGAAAAGGAGAAACAAGGATATGGACCCAAAAAGAGCCAAAAAGGAGATAAGTGTGAAGAGTTGAGAAAAGATGGAGAATCTATCGAGAGGTCCGGTGGCTATGGGACACACACAAGTCGAGATGTGATTCTCATCTCCTCCGCATGAAGCTGCAAAGATGACTGAAAATTCTGCTAAGGAGTGCGGTCGTCATGCGACATGCACATCCCGTGGTGCGAAATTCACCACCTTCGCACAAAGCCTACTTAAGTGGCTGAAGTCACTGGTCAAGCTGAAGCAAGTGTGCAACGTGCACACTGCAACGTGCGAACCGCAGCCGCATCGCACACCACCCGGAGGGCAATTTTGTCCTAAATTTATGTGACAATTTGGGAACATATAAAAGTCAATTTTAGGCTTGTTTTGTATATAAAATATTTAGCAGAGAATTTCAGAGAGAGAACTTGGAGATATTTTTGGCTTGTTAACACTTTTCTCCATCTCCATTGAGAGAGGGTTTCAATCCAATCCTTTTGTTAACAAATTGTGTATCTAATTTGACTCTAGACCTTGAGAATCAACTACAATGGATGAGAATTTGATTTACCCAGCTGGTATATTTTCTCCCCCTTCTATGAGTGGCTAATTGCTCTTGTTTAGGGGTGCATTAATGATGGTTGCTTAGCTAGTAGGTGTGGGTGTTGCTAATTCGCTTTTATAATTGCTTATCTGATATGGGTCTAGTAATTTGACCATGTTTAAATCTAATAATTTGTGGTTGCAAACATGAATTTACCTTACTTGGCTATATAATTGCTCGAGAGAGAATTTTGTAGTTGTGGATGTGAAATTGCTAGTGGGTACTTGGGAATCCACTTAGATTGGAGTCTAGAAATAGCTCCAATCGCGGAATCTCCCATTTAAGGGTCTGAGCTAGAGATAGGATGACCTTCCCAAGCAAATGTTGGTTGGTTATTTAGCACATCGAATGATGTTCTAACCGAAATCATCGGATATGTGGATGTTGATCGAGAGGTAGCATTCCACACTTATGACCAAAGATACCCGTGTCAATAGGTGAGAATTTAAGTGAATTAGTGACCACCCTATCCTATAGAGAATGCACCATCGGAAATGCACCCCTAGTCATCTAGTTCTTATTGGTACACACATCTCAATTTTATAGTTTTTATTTGAATTAAGTTAGTAGTGACAACTTTCCCAATTCCCCCCATTTACTTGCTTTGGTTTTGTTGAACAACTACTCTTACTTTGAAATCGCTTGGCACAATCTCTAATTAGTTAAATCAGGTCCCTTAAGTACGACCCCAACATCCGTTGGGTTTATAAATGTGTTTTGACTACACGATCGCCGTGACCTCCTAGTTGGAGAGCCACAATTTGAGTGTTTATAAAAAATGGCATCGTTGCCGGGGACTTGAGTATTAGCTAGTTATTGATTGTTGTTGTGAAGTCAACTTGAGAGTTCTTGTTTTATTTTACTTTTTGTTGTTTTTGAGTGTTGATTGAGAAGGTCGGCTATGGAAGAAGATGAGGACAATGAGGCCATTGCCGGCTTCGACAATGCCAATGCTGCTGAGCCAATGATGCACGGAGGTGTAGGTGAAATCCACCTACCCCCCATGATGGGAAATGTTGTCTTCCATATGACAAGCACCATGCTCCATTTGATTCAAATGAAGGGGATATTTAGTGGAGCTGCCTATGAGGACACCAACCGGCATATTCAAAACTTTGTGGAGATTTGCCAACCATACATGATCCAAAATATTTCCCAAGAGTCCATCCGACTACTCCTATTCCCCTTCTCTTTTATGGGGGAAGCCACGACGTGGTTGGAAGAATTGCTGGATGGATCTATCACATCTTGGGCTGAGTTGGCTGAAGCGTTTACTTCAAGGTTCTTTCCTCCATCTCGCATGATGAAACTCCGAGACGAGATCACCAACTTCAAGCAACTTTTGGATGAGCTCTTACATGAGGCTTGGTTGCGCTTCAAGAAAAAGCTTATTTTATGCCCGAACCATGAGCTATCGAATAATGTTTTGCTTAAAAGCTTTTACCGGTCATTGAATTCCATGAACAAAACAATGGCTAATAGCCTCAGAGGTGGAATTTTCAAGGACATGACATTCTCTGTTGCCTCGACTTTCTTGGAACAGATGACAAAAATCTATCAAGCTTGGTATACCTGGGAGGCAGATGTACCTACCTCAGGAATGACTCCCTCTATCTTGGCTGATGAAATTAGAATGAGGGGCAGAATTCAAGATGAAACAATGCCCAAAATGATTTCCCAAATTGACCTCTTGGCAAAGCATGTGATTAGTACAAAAGGGGAGAGTGTAGTAGACACCTCGGAAATAAGAGCAAGTGATGAGGAGCTTATGATGGTGGTTGATGGGAAGTTGTGTTTTGTGTCAGAAGGTTCTTGTCCCGGGTATTATTTCCCCAATGTTGGAAATGAGATGATCGAGACAGGTATGGTGAGCGGTAAAACTATCAAGGTGCTTATGCAACCCCAAACAAATCGAATCCCCCTCACCAACCAACCACAAGCAATCCCGAGAATTCCAAGTTAGAGGACATGTTTTCCTTGGTGCTGAAAAAGATGAATACAACACACGCCGGGGTACATGAGCTCAAGAGTGAAGTCTCCACACATCACAGAACCGTGAGCTCCCTTTCAACCTCCATCAAGAAACTTGAGTCCCAAATGGATCATCTTTCTATTCAAATGACCCCGAGAGTAAGGATGCCACTTCTTAGTGACACCACTAAAAATCCTAAACCCAACGGGCACATCATGACCGTTGTTACTATAAGTGGTAGAACAACCGGTGAAATAAGGGAACCCATTACAGAACTAGTCGCACAACTAAAAGAGCTGACAGTTGAGATAGGAAAGAAACTAAGAGATGACGAGGTGGAGCATGAGAATGTAATTGACACCCCAGAGGTCAGGAAAGAGCTTGAAGTATCGAATGCGCCGAGAAATGTTGGGAGTGTCAAAGATAAGGAATAGGTCAAAACCTTTCCCCAAGAAGTCATTGATGACAAGGTGGACTCCTCTTGTACAAATCATTCCAACCACAACACCCAAAGGACCCCCTCCGTATCCTCATCATCTAAATAAGAAGAAAGAAGAGAAAAAATTTAGCAAGTTTGTTGACATGTTTAGCAAGCTGTCAATAAACATTCCTTTGGTCGAAGCTCTAATACAGATGTCAGGATACTCCAAGTTTATGAAAGAGTTACTTAAAAAGAAAAAGGTGGTTGAAATGGGCATGGTTGAGATTTCACATAGTTGTAGTGTGGTGATGAGTAGCAATGTGGCCATGAAGAGGGACAATCTGGGTACGTTCACTATACCATGTACGATTGGTTTGTTTGTGTTCCGAAGGGCCTTGTGCGACTTGGGGGCAAGCATCAACTTGATGCCTCTTGTATTTTTTAGAAGTTAGGATTGGGCACTCCCAAGCCCATTTCTATGCGGCCGCTGATGTTCGATAGGTCAATTAAGCGTCCTGTGGGAATCTTGTTTGATGTTTTGGTAAGAGTGGACAAACTAATTCTTCCTTCAGATTTTTTCATCTTGGACTGTGAGGTAGATGTAGAGGTGCCCAATATTTAGGGATGACCATTGTTAGCCACTGGGCGGGTCATTGCTGATGTCAAACTCAGAGAACTCAAATTTTGAGTGGGGGATGAGGTAGTGACCTTCAATGTTTTCCAACTGACTAAGCCTCCAGACGATTAGAGAGTCATATCTGTGATGGAATTTGAGGAAAAATGGGATGATACCCTTGGAGAGTGTGAAGTGTGCAAGGCGCTCGCAGTTGATTCATTGCAAGATGAACAACTTGATGGCATCTCTAAGGTGTCAATGGAGCAATTTCCCTTGTTGGAATAGGACCACGGTAACCAGATTAGCATGCCTTCTGAGAATGGTTGAGGATTGAGGTACCATCATCTAGCCGCGACGTAAAATCAAGCGCTTCTTGGGAGGCAACCCAAATGTCTTTCTTTCACTTTCCTCACTTTTTGTTGTTTTTATGTTTTTAGGGGATTCATGAAGTGGAAAATGAAATAGAGACTAAGTACGGCTGAACCCTATTGTGTGGAGGATTATGCGAACCGCACATGCAATTGTGTATATCGCACAACCAACTGCACACCAAAATAGAAAGCCTGGAGGAAAACTGAAAATTGGAGGTAACATGCGCTGGGTTGTGCGGGCCACACAAGCCCAAGTGCATATCACACCTCCATCGCACCAGAAAATAGATGCCGGGGAAAACCCAGGGGAGAAAAAGGGGGCATGTGCAATACGCCATGCGGTCCGCACCTTTCCTGGTGTGAATCGCATATTGCAGCGCACATGAGGTAAATCTAAATTTTTAATTGACCTAACCCGTTGACTGACTTGACCAAGAGATGACCCGGTCAACTCTTCTTTTTCTTTTTTTGTTTTGAATCTTCCTCTCTCTCTCTTCTTTCTCCATGATATTTCTCCAAAACTCTCACAATCCTCCACCAAAATTCTCCCCAAACCCCTCAAACCCCCATAAATCCTTCTCCTCTGCTAACCCCATCTTCTCCACCACTTCTCCATGTAGCCGCCGTCATTCTCGGGGAGGTCTTGTGGGTCGCCATTGTTGGTATTTAAAAAGCTTCAATTTCCGTTCTTCTTCATTTCATAATCTTCACTTGTGGTAAGTTCTCCGATGTTAAATAATTGTTTTTATGATTTATGGGAACTCATATTGTGAAGCATGCTTAGTAGACTAGCCATGTTGATAATGGGTGAGATCCAAAAATTTTGAGTTCCCAATTTTGAGTTGTAATGATGAAATCTTTAAATGTCAACTTGGTAGATTGTAAATCTTTACTATGCATGTTGATTGATAGTAATGTTAGCCTTAATATCTATGATGGGGTGAAGTCTGAGTAACCCACTTGTGACTAGTGCTTGATTTGGCCCGATGATAGATTGGGTGACGTCATTCTTAAGGGAAAGTAGTCGGTGGTCATAAGGTTTTAATTGATAATTGAGGTTGAATGTTTCTGATTGTATGCCCGTGATCCTTATTAAAAATATAGTTGGGTTGTATGATCTTGTGAGAGGAGGAGGTTATTGTTGATATGCTATGGGTGCCCATTGTTGCAAGGAGGGCTTGATGTTCCTGATGATAGACGGGGTAACGTCCATCTTAAGAGAAGTTGTTGAGTCCTTTCTTGTTGGTTATGTGTTAATAGAAAATTCGGGGAAGTATGAGTACCCGAAGTTATAGTCATGAACCCCTCTGCCCCCTTGTTAGTATGAATTTGTTGTGTGTGGTGCTAAGTGCTGAAGCTCATCTTGCTCTATATATCATATTCTAACTCACAAGAACACAAGGAACCAAAAATTCCAATTGTGTTGTTGTGTGTTTCACATATAATGCATAGATCTTGATGTGTGAGTTGCATGATGCATCACACAGAGTTGAAAAGAAAGTGCAGAACACTGCCTTGAGCAGTGAAGTTCAATGCGATGCAGACTTCAGCTGGTGCAGTTCGCACCTAATTTGCACCACAAATAAAAATCACTGGAAGAATTTGTTGGCTCATGCGATGGCATCTGCGATGTGCACTTTTGCTGGTGCAGTTCCCAGGTTAATCGCACGAGCCAACAACTCCCTCCTTTGCTTTCCACTTCACTGATCCCCAAATTCCTTTAGTAGTATATATTTCTATTGTATACTCCTAACATCGACTCGCAGGACTATGTCTTCCAACAAGCACAATTAGAAAAGACGTGCCCTAGAGCCCACTCCGACTACGGGAGTTTCCACATATGAGGCAGGACAGTATGAGTCGAGGGTTTGCTTTAGGCTTATGGGAATGCAAGCCTATTATCTTGAGTTCCATAAGCGCCCATTATTGAAGGAAAAACGATTCAATATAGATGATTTCCAAGAAGAGTTCCCAAACATGCCAAAGCAATTTCGCATAAGGGCTTGGGAGCATTTTTCCAAAACACCAGGCCTCTACTTTCCTGAGTTGGTATGGGAATTCTATTCTTCATACAGGTCCAACTTTGACATGCTTAATCTTAAAGGTCCCCTAAGCAGGTCACCATGCCTCAGCTCAATTTTGGTATGGTGTAATGAAGTGAATATCACCCCGGAAGCCATTTATTTTGTCATATGGGATGATGAACCAATCCCTAAATCAAGGTACATAGAATGTGTGGCGAAAAAGGATAAGGAATAAAAATGGGTTTCTAGTGTGATTGTGGAAGGAGAACCCCTTTGGGCCACCTCAAGGGGACAGATTTATCGCTCGGATCTCCGATTCGAAGCACGCATGTGGCTTGACTTTGTGAGCACCAGATTTATCATGACTGGACACACCACTAAAGTGTCCATTGAGATGGCCGTTCTCCTTGCATACATCATGAGAGACCTCAGTGAGAACGAGGGTAAAATCATAGTTGAACATCTCAAGAGAAAAGCATGACATGATGCCACATCCATGGCATTCCTCGTGCTCATCACCCTTATATACATTCAAGCTGGATGCCCCTTGTTTCGAGGATTCGACAAGGCTAGGAGAGTTACATGTATGGTTTTCCTAGACACAAAGAGGGATAAAGATGCTCTGCACGTCAAGAAGAGGCAACTTGAACAGACTTCTAAGGCCACCAGACTCCTTACTCAAGGCAGAAACATAGTGCATGATCAAGAAAGAAATTCACCCGCATCTCAAGAAGAATCGAGCACCATCCATGGAGTATCAGGAACTAACCCTCTAGGTAATTTACTCAAGCTTGCTCAAATTACAAACAAAAACGCGAAATGGTTGCATAAATTGGGCAGAGAAATTCTAGCTTTGATTGAATTTGCTATCAAGTCAGCCCTCAAACCGGTTGTGTCGAGTTTGAGCAAATTTTGTGCTAGAGTGGAAACTATGGAAACAGAGGTTGAGAGGTTCAATAAAATGATATCGCCTGTTGAAGCAAATTGGGATCTTAACCTACCGGCTCCAGGCTTAAACTTTCCTACAAGATGTACTAGCCCTCCTGATACTTAGTGCACAAGTTGGGATCCTGATGAAGAAGACAACTCTAAGATGCAAGAAAATGGGACACCGGTCGAGATCACCCTAGACAACACAGAGTCGGTCATCCACCATCAACCAAAACCTCTAGCACCATATGTGAGGAGATAGGGACTTCAGCAAAAATGGTTCTCGTATCACGAATTAATGACGTGTGAGAACAAGTGGTTTATGGAGTCCTCGGGCCACCTTGAGGTCTGGTGGGATCCATCGAATCCTCCACTCACCACTGGCATCTCGACCACCGCATCAAGTCTATTCAAAAAGGAGATGTCATCATCATCATTAGCCTACACAGGGAGTTTTTGGCACTCATTCTTATTTGGTTATCTTTTTGTGCATCGTGGGCTATGCTTGTTTTAAGTTTGAGGGGAGTATGTAAGAATTAACTTCATGATGGTTTTTGTGATTGACATTGCCCTCGTCGGGCTTTTAGCCTTTGTGTTGTTTTACTTTTTACTTTGAGCTTAATTGTGCCCTCGCCGGGCTTAAATTTTATTGATGGTGTGTTGGGTTGATCTTACATGCCCCATTATTCCACTGCCAGTGCCTTGCAAATGTGTTAAATGCCTACGCCAAGGCTTGTTCTTGATTGATTCATGAGTGCAAAAAGTTGTGTATCGCCTTGTTGATAGTAGTGTAGAAATAAACTCTGAGGGTTTTCTTAATACTACGGTTCTTTCCCAAGGAGCAAAAGTTTTGATTATCTTCTTTTTCTTTTCTTTTGTTTTTGTGTGTCGAACTGGGTTGGTGTTTCCCTATGATAGATTGAGAGGCAAATTTCTTAAGGAAAAATGCCAAGTTTAGTTTAGAATTGAGACCTTAAATGCTTGTCTCGAGATGGGCCCACCAAATATTTTTCTTGGTAAATTGTTTTTGAAAAGGAAAAGAGGAAGGGAAATGATTTTTTTTTAAAAAAAGTGTTCTCTTGTCATGACTTGCACACTCTCGCTTTGGCTTGATTGACTCATAAACGAGTGTGTAATGAACTCGGAATAGCTTGTCAAAAGTCATTTGCCCAAATTGATTATGGGACTAATGGATGAATTCTTGTGGCATGATGCCTTGTGCGGTGAGGCTTTACCTTGATTCTTGTGCATAAGTGTCATCTAGAACTTGCCCCGAATGTGATTCAAGGCAAAATTCTAGGTGTAACCAAGCTTGGAAAATGACCTTAGGCCCTTTTTGATAGCCACTTCACTCAAATGACCTCCCAATGACATCAAATCCTAGTGAGCCCCTTTGAGCCTATGACCATTCTTCGACACCTTTGTAACACCTTGACCTTTTTGGAACCTCTATCTTGGCACCCATCCTCCCTAATTGCATAGAAAATGAAATGTAGGCTAAAAGCCTAAGTTTGGGTGGGGGAAGAAAAGATAACATAGGGAAATGCCTATGTTTGGGGGATTCATGTGATCAAATGAGGAGAAGAAAAGAAATGCACTTCAAGTGTAAGGTAGCACCTTGATTCGAGAATTGAAAATTTCTCCAAAAGATCAATCTAATGAGCAAATTGAAAAGCAAAAATAGGTGCTACCAAGTGAAGGTGACATAAGGTGTGAATGATCATGAGGTAAAAAAGGAGAAATCTTGGGTTGTGTGAGGGAGAAATAAGGTGAAGTTGAAAATTGAAAAATGTAAGCGGTGTTTGAAATGAAAACAAAGAGCATTAGGGAGGTGTAGTCACTTGAACCAAATGATATCCTCACCTTAGCCCTAGGCAACATCATAACCCTTAAGTCCTTGGTGATTCCGAGCTTGGCTACCCTACATTAATGGCGATCGACATGAAGGGCAAGCCTATGGTTCTGCGCATATGCACTTGAACTTTCTTGATAGAGTGAGAGACTTCTTGGTTCTCTTATAATCCCGTGGTTAAGAATTGAATAATTGTGAGTGGGATTCTCTCTTGTGGTGAGTGGCATCATGCACTCGAATTGAAGCATAGAGTCTCTATTTCAATTGCGGGGATTGAATAAAACAAGTTGTGTGGCGCATGTCGAGGCAAACCTTGACGGTCTATGCTAATGATTTGAGAATCTAAAATGTCTTATTTTGAATGGCAAATTCTCTTGAGTCTTAAAAGAGATATGATGTCCTTTTTGAAAAAAGGTTTTAAAATGAGCAATTGCCTTGAGCATGTGGGGGCCAAATTGAGAGAAGCATAGTAGTTGAGTCTTTTGTTTGTTTATTTTTCTTAAATTTTTAGTGTAGAATAGTTTTTGTGCCTTAAGTGAGCCTTAGCATAATTCAATCCTTGCCATGTGAGTATCTTGCTTGAGGACAAGCAATAATTCAAGTTTGGGGGTTTGATAAGTCGGTAATCTACAAACTTATTGAACCTATATCCATGAATTATTTCTATGTTTTGAATCGATTTATAGGTTCTTATGTCCTGTATTTATGTCTATGCAGGTACTTTGGATAGAATAGGAGAAACAAAGATATAGACCCACAAAGATCCAAACAGGAGCCAAATGTGAAGAGTTGAGAAAAGCTGGAGAATCTGCCGAGAGGTGCGGTGGTTGTGCGACATGCACAAGCTGAGATGCAGTTTGCATCTCCTCCGTATGAAGCTACAAAGATGACTGAATATTCTACTAAGGAGTGCGGTCGCCATGCGATGCGCACATCCCGTGGTACAAAATGCACCACCTTCGCATAAAGCCTACCTAAGCAGCTGAAGTCACTGGTCAACCTAAAGCAGGTGTGCGACGTGCGCACCACACGCCGCATCGCACACCACTCGGAGGGCAATTTTGTCCTAAATTTTTGTGACAATTTGGGAACATATAAAAGGCAATTTTAGTCTTGTTTTGTATATATACATTTTTTAGCAGAGAATTTCAGAAAGAGAACTTGGAGATATTTTTGGCTTGTAAACACTTTTCTCCATCTCCATCGAGAGAGGGTTTTAATCCAATCCTTTTGTTAAAAATTGTGTATCTAATTTGACTCTAGGACTTGAGAATCAACTACAATGTATGTGAATTTGATTTTCCCAGCTGATATATCTTCTCCCCCTTCTATAAATGGCTAATTTCTCTTGTCTAGGGGTGTATTGATGATGGGTGCTTAGCTAATGGGTATGGGTGTTGCTAATTCACTTTTATAATAGCTTATCTGATATGGGTCTAGTAATTTCACCATGTTTAAATCTAATAATTTGTGGTTGCAAACATAAATTTACCTTACTTGGCTATATAATTGCTCGAGAGAGAATTTTGTAGTTGTGGATGTGAAATTGCTAGTGGGTACTTGGGAATCCACTTACATTAGAGGTTAGACATAGCTCCAAACGCAGAATCTCCCATTTAAGTATTCGAGCTAGAGATAGGACGACCTCCCCAAGCAAATTGTTAGTTGGTTATTTAGCACACCGATTGATGTTCTAACCAAAATCATCGGATATATGGATGTTGATCGAGAGATAGCATTCCACACTTATGACCAACCCGTGTCAATAGGTGAGAATTTAAGTGAATTAGTGACCACCCTATCCTATAGCGAATGCCCCATCGGAAATGCACCCCTAGTCATCTAGTTCTTATTGGTACACCCATCTCGATTTTATAGTTTTTATTTGAATTGAGTTAGTAGTGACAACTTTCCCAATTCCCCATATTTACTTGATTTGGTTTTGTTGAACAACTAGTCTCACTTTGAAGTCGCTTCGCACAATCTCTAATTAGTTAAATCAGGTCCTTTGGGTATGACCCTGACATCCGTTTGGGTTTATAAATGTGTTTTGACTACGTGATCATTGTGACCTCCAAGTTGGAGAGCCAGGATTTGAGCATTCATCAGGTATCTACTGTAATGACCCATTCCATTGTTAATAGAAAGTTGCGATAAAAGTTTCTTATTAATGTTCTTGGAACAGAATCATGTAAGATAATTGTGGGGTTGATTTTAATAGTGTTTAAATGAATCATGAGCATAAAATATAGCCAAGGGCAAGCTGCCAGTGTCTCTTGTTAGGACAATCCTGAGATCATCACGATAGCTCATTGTAGTAAAGGATAGCTCATCACGACTATCTGTCATGATAAAGCATCTCTAGTTGCGATGAGGACACGGGACAAAACTTGGGATTTAACCTGCTCTGTCCTTAAAGCCTTTTGTATAGAAGGATTTATTCTAAAAATACCCAAGCTATCTCCCAATCCTAGAAAAGGAAGAAAAGAGAGGAAAAGCTCTCAGAAAAAGGATTGGATTCTCTCTCCATTGTGATGACCCTTCCTCCAATATTCTTAGGATTTAAGCAACATGCAAATTGCAAGCATCATGGCAAAAACTCAACATTCAAGGTAGGTTATGGTTAAATAGTAACAAGACTTGGTTAGTAACCATACTTCCTATGTAGAACTGATGAAGACATCATGCTTAGGCTACCAGGCATGGAGTCTGAATGGAAAATGGATGGATGCAGTAAATAAGCCTAGTCTATAAATAATCACGTGTATAGTGAATTGCTTGTATGAATAATGTCTAGGGCCTAATGTTGAGACTGAAACCTTGCGTTGAGGCGATGTCTGAATTATAGGGACTTCAAAAACTGATAATAAGAATAACCTTAATGCAACTCATAAATATCCTATGATAAGTTCGAATGCCTAGTTAGGATGGTTTAAGCCATATCGTACTAGTTTTTAAACATTTAGTTGGCTACGCAATCATTATACCTCAAAATGGGAATTAAAAAAGGAATGTAGGGTTAACTTACTAGAGGCCCCATGGCCAAGAGAAATGGGGTAGCAAGAAGGTTAAGGCGGTGGTGATCTTATGTCTAGAAATACAAGCCCTATGATAGTATCATAAGGATGAGAGGATTGTTAGTCGGACCTAATTAAGAGTGCAAGACCAACCACTATAGTAGGCAAGGTTGGTAAGGGTATGTAGGTTATGGTTTGAATTGGAGTTAAGAATCACCTTGTTGCATGCTTGTAGTGAAATTATATAATCTGTGATTGGTCTTCGGATATGTTTGTATGATATATGCTTTTCCTGTTATGCTTGTATGAATAAGCTAAATGAACAGGAAGTGATAAGTAAGATGAAATGGCTAAGTATGAAGAGTGCCTTGGGCACCGAAAGTCTTGATGAGAATATAGGTCTGAGAACCCGATTATCCAGATATTGTTAAGGAAAAGCTGATATGGAGCGGATACCTCACCGGTATGGTACATGGACAACCTATGGTCCCCAACAAGTCATAGCTAGTGGGAATTCATAAGACCCATAGCATGTGCGTACACTTTTTTGCCTTGTTTTGTATTATGATATTACTTCTATGAATTATGAACTTGATTTAGTTACTGCTGAAATGACTTGAAAAACATTTGTTAGTAAGAACTTCTATGAATTAGATGTAGGCGGTACATTATATGGTCCTTGAATGAGCAGTCTGTTAGGTTGATAATTGTTGGGTAAACTGGGGTAGTGGGTAATGCCTTACCACTTAGCAAGGTTGTGTAAGTAAATGCCAGATATGGATAAAAAGGATGTAGGTAGAGACTAGAGGATATCCTAGTTCTGTAATGAGGAGTAGATGAGTGGGGATAGGTGAGGAAGCACTTATAGATGATTAATTAATTAACTACCTCATTGTATGTTGAAGTATTTCATTTGATTAACCTTGATTTCTACACATGATATTATGTGAACTAACCCTGATCAGCCGATGATACCTACCAGTAAGTGTAGTTGTATTGATGCTACTTTTGCCACATCTTTGGTGTAGATATATGACAGGATGGATGAAATTCGAGCTTGGATTGAAGAGTCTCCACCAGTAACTTTCGTTTTCTATCCTTCGGTGGGAGTTTTGTCTTTTATGTTTGTCATGTCCCTTCTTTAGTAGCTCTTGTACAGCCTAAGAGTAGGTTTTGGGGGTGTATAAATTTCAACCCATGTAATGTTTACCGTTGTATGATTATTGAGATTTTATACAATTGTTTCCGCACCTTACATTTGGAATTGCCTACAAGGGACTTCCGCATGTTAAGGGTTGGGTGGTTTAAGGTTCTACTACATATATAGGTTAGAGTAGGTGCTCATATAGTCCCACCATATTTGTAGTCATGACAAACATTCCTAAAGATGCCATCAAACTAAGGGTATTCAAGTAATCCGTCACTGATAAAGCTAGAACCTGGCTTCACAGCTTACCATTGAACTCTATTCCTTGAACCTGGTGCAATATAACTTGTAAACAGTTTGTCAACTATCAAAATTGTCATGCCCCAAACTCGGGGGGCGCAACTGACACTTGAAGGCAAAACTTAGGCCAAAGCCTACCCTGCAGAACCATTTGTCAATGGCGCATAGCAGCCACATGCAATCAAGAAATTAAACAAGTACATCTCGGCCTAAATATCAGCCCTCAGCCAGTGAGGCCCCTATCAACAACTTTACAAACAAAATAGCTACTCTCAACATTTCATATAAAGCAATAAATAGGTAGCACGCAAGTCCTGCTTAGGTCATCAAGACCACCATGAAATCTAGGAAAGCATAAATGCTATACGGGCTATCAAGTCACTAGGATCTCTATACAAAAGATAAAAATAGGTATATACAATATAAGCTAGGCCAAGAGGCTACTAAATTTCCAACAACAACAACAAGGACCAACCGGCCAACAAGCTATAACTAATCAACATACACGGCTAAAATAGTCACTATCGTAGCTATGCAGCCCAACAGACTGGTCTGATAGCCTTTATGAATACAATACTTTTTGGGACAGGGTTCTGACCTACCCAAAATCTATAAAAAACAAAAAGGCAAACCTCTAAGACTCTGGTGACCCCCGAAAGGAAATGAGTCAACCAATCCACCGAAAGCTTGACTATGCTACCCAGTGGGTCTGTCTGGTCATCGCTCAAGACCTGCAGACATGAATGCAATGCCCCCACACAATGGGGAATTAGTATAAAATATTTTATAAGGCATGTAAGGCAAATTGAAAACCAAAAATGAAGTGTAAGGACTGAAAAAAAGCATAGACGTGAAGAAAAGTATAACACTTTACCTTCCTGTAATAAGATAACATTTAGACATATAGCAAACAATTACCTGACTAAGCCTGGCAGGTACAAACAACACACAATCTCCATAAATACTAACAAGAGCAAATGATGAATACCCCTATTGGCCCCGTACCTGGATGTAACACCCCATGTCTTTCAACACCTATATGACTAATTTCATATTGATGAAGGTACTTAATCTCAGAATGGTGAGATGGTACTCAGGCCTAGAGTTTGAATGTATAAATGTATAGAAGTGTTAAGTTAAAGTATAATGATATAGGTTTGGAAAACAAAATAAAACTGTGAGGTGCTTGCTTGAGTTATTTAAGCTAATAAGTGACAAGTAGGTGTATCACCTACTTATGTTAAATGAACTAAGTTACGAGGTCCAATTATTGGCATCAACTCCATGGATTATTGGATCTACAAGTGACCTAAATGAATCTTGAAGTTGGCCCACTAAAGTGACAATAAGTATGGCCCAAACTAAGCACACAAGCAGCCACCAATATTGACCAAAGTATGACCAAAAGCAGCCCAAAAATCAGTAGCAAACTTAAACCATTTATGGTTCAAACAAAGGCTACTTTTGGCCCATGTTTCTTGACCTATTTTGGCCCAAAACGAGTCCATAAATTTGTACAAAAAGGAACCAATAAGGACCTTACTTGGGTGAAGTTTCACCATACTTTGATAGCCAAAGAAAATCTAGAAAAAGCTGAAGAACTCCCTCCTTTCTTGGCAGCCCCTCTTTCCCCTTTAGGGTTCTAATAAGTTCAAATGCTTTTGAACCTTAAGGTGACTTAAAAAAATTATGATTTTGGTACTAATATAATACATATAGCTGGATATGATGTAGTAAGAAATAGATGAAATATGGCAGCCGCTTTCCTATGATTGGACACTCAAAATTATGTAGCAATTAAGAGGTTTTTTCTTCTCCTGTTAGTGTATGTGTAGAGGATACTTAATCTCTAAGTCATACCTTCAATTGTGGTAAGTACTCTAATATGGCCAAATTAAACCTCCAAAAGAAGAATGAAGCGATAGTTGTTTAAATATAGAACCTAACCAAGGTTAGGGTCGATCCCACAGGGAATATGGTAGGATCTTATTTAGTTGTGTGTATACATGCTCTTAGACGTCTTATTTCCCTAAAGGGGGGGGGGTTAAGTAACAATTAATGTTTGTAAATTATTAAGGAACAAGTAATCAACAAGCATCAATATTGTTATGCTTCAGAGAGAAGATGGACTAGGATTGTGTTCCCCATGAGTTCATAACACTGTAGGCGTTGTACTAGCAATCTATTCTGGTGCTTAGCATGCAAAATCGGTAATTTAGGTTCACCTAAATGGTTGTTCCCCTAGATAGATGAATTTCACCGTGCAACTTGGTCCGTCTATGGGTGTATGCTTTAATAACCCTTACCTTTGGCCCCAGATTAGATATTCATGAATGAGGTTAAGCTATTAGATGAGGGTTGATAGCCTCAAATCTCCATTGTAACCAACCCTTTTCCCATTCATTACCTCCTTAGTCCGGCAAGTAAGAATAAGGTGAGTTCTAACATTGTCAATCATTAAAAAGCAATATAAGCGAACGGAAGAACAATACATGCAGAAACACTATCCTTGAATTGCTAAGTACTTTTCCTACTTTATTAATCCGTCATAGTTCCCACATCCCTAGTTGTTGATTTAGCTACTCATGTTCATAAGTAAACAATCAGAATTTTTTGAAGCATTCATGATCATATACTTATTAGAAGAAGTAAAGAAATCCTAAAACTTGAATAATTGAAAAAGAATCAAGAATCAAGACTATGAAGTGTGTTAATCTCTCAAAACAAAGAACAAATCAATACCAAGTGTTTACGAATATGTTTCCTACAAAATATAGAGCATAAAACATAAAAGAAAACCTAGGAAAGGTATTTATAAACATAAGAAATCCTATCCTAAACAAACAAGGAAAACTGGAGTTGGTAACTTCCACGAGTGCCATCCATGATTCGTGGATTGCTTCACGACTTGTGGATCTTGAGCTTCTTACTCATCCTCATATCAATTTCTACGAACATGCAACATGATTCTTGGATAGGTCCATAACACGTGGAAACCTCTCGTGGATCTCCTCTGATCAGGTTCCACGAGTAAGTAGTATGACTCATGGATGTGTCCACGACTCATGAAAAACTCTTGTGAACCTCTACTTATGGGCACCTCTGCAGCAGTCATTCCACGACTGACTTCCACGACTTGTAGATACTTTCACGACTTATAGAGTGTAGTCATGGAAGTCAGTTCCAGCCTATTTTGCATTCTTTTCTCTGGACTTAGCCTCCGAACCTCGCTTTCTTGCATAACACTAAAAACACATCAAAAAAACTAAAAATCGCTAAAGAACATACTCCAATTCTATGTTTTAAGTATCGAAAGTTCCGCAAAACCATCACACATCAACACCCTCAACTTAAAACCATTATTTGTCCTCAAGCGACAAAACAAAACTATCCTAGAACGATGCATAAGTAAAAGAAAACTAGGAACTACGACAGCCAAATGATTCAACAATTCCGCTCATAACAAATATCCCCGTCCTTTTTTGTACAAAACAAGTGTACAAGTTTTGCTTATCAATACAACACAAGAGGATCCATGGATGACATTACGATCTCAATAGATGACCTATCATACACAAATAAAGCTCACCCTAATAGTCAATAATCAATGCTACTCTAGTGCACTCACTACAAAGAAGTCCTAATCACACAGTAATACATTCAATATCAGGGACTGAAGAAAAACACTCACACTCACAAAGGAGTTCAAACAACGCATGCACAATACCATAGGCTTGCCCTTATTTTCTATACCTCGATTTTCGAACAGTTAGACTAGGATCACTATACGACTTTACTCGGCTTGTGACGTAGGTTCAGGGACAGGTATGGTATATTTGGAAAATAGTGACTATTCCCACCTTGACACTATGCTATTTTTGTTCCACTATTTCAAGCAACTCTTTTCCTCCCTTATTCTCCCTTCCTATCTTTTTCTTATCAAGTAACGGGTGCAGCCTTTATTTCAAAATCAACTTCTTTTTAATCATAATTTTTCTTTTTCTTTTCCTTTTTTAACACATACGCCACACCCGTTATTTTTTCCTTTTTATCACTAACCTTTTCTTTTCATACCCCATACTTCACAATTACCTCTACAGTAGTGACCCTAAACTTAAGAGATTTTTCTGAGTTGAGGTACACAATGTCCAAGGAGGAACCAGGGCCAAACTGAAGGTTCATAGAAAATAGGGAAGGTGAATAAGCTAAACAACAAAAAGGGTCAATTTTGGCTCAAAATCAGGGATCAAAGGATATTCAATTCATTTGGATGGTCATTTAGGCTAGATGGACTATTTATAAAATGTACTATGATCCTTTCCTAACCAACTATCCAATATCCTAGGCAAGACTAATCGGGCAAGTTCTGCATTGGCACATTCAAGAACAGTACGAATGCAGCTCACACACACATTGCATAGATTCAAACAACCAATTGCTAACTATCAGGTTCTTGCCCTAGCTTAAGCCATTCATCACATAGATAATCATAATGTCATGCACAGATCTATATCAGCCAGTCTATCAAAAACGACTAATCATGTCACACAAAAATTGGAGGGGTCTCTATTTTTCAGTCAAAATCAATTTCAAAATTAGGCCATAGACTGTGCTAAGCTCCTATTCTTCTTTCACTACACACAACCTATCTAAACATGCTAGTTCTACATAAATAAAGATCCATGGGAAAAGAACACAACAATAAAACCCCATGGACTCAGATACTCAGTGGTACCCTCTTTGGGTTGCCACCCAAGTAGCACTTGATTGAATATTGCAGCATGACACGGGTATCTTGGCTACTCAGACTTCGCCAAGATACCCATCAAAAAAATAAATGATTGTTACCCCCACCTTACCAAAAAGCAATGTGCATTGTCCTTAATGCCTGAAGAAAAGTAACTATGTAGGGAGGTAGGAACATATCTATGGCTCATAGGCACCGGTGTTTTATGATGGAAATGGGGCCTATGATGTGGCACCCATAGCAATATCAGTGGCGGCGGTTGTGTCCGTCATGCTTAATGGATCAACAATAGTAAGGACAACATCAGGTTACCTACCAGCAGTGGCAGACTCTGGAATCTCAAGTCTCGAAGATGTGGCTCCTTCAACAATTAGAGCCAAACTAGTGGACTCACCCTAAAGTCGATGATGCTCTGCCTCCTCACAAATACGCATGTCATATAAGGATAGTCATATGGAAGTAATGGTGTCCTTCCTCACTCTGTTTGGGTCTGACTCGACCTCAGAAATGACCTCAGTGCAAAACCTTTTTTCTCTATCACCCAGGAGCACAGGCTCCTCCTCACCAAAAAAATCAACCACCCGGTGCAAAACCTCTGGGACCTTAATAGGGATGAAAGGAAAAACAAAAGTATGGCTGGTGTCGATAAATCTGATCTCCTCTCTAAGTCGTGCCATCTCATTATGTATGTGTCCTAAATTGGGTCTCTGTATAGTCTGCAACTGAGTATTCACTTGGTGCTCAAATCCATCTATTTGCCCGAACATCTCACGAGCAACCCGATCTATCTCAGTCTGTACCCTAGCCTCAGTGACTGCAATAGTGGACCTCACCCAAGGGTTTAGCTAATCCAATAAGTCATTCACTTTTTTCTTTGTATTAGTCTGATGCTCTATCAAGTTATGGAGAAACTCCGTAATGATGGTAACTATACTAGAATAAGCTGGGCGCGGGGCGCTATAGGAATACCAGCTGGTGGCTGAGAAGTAGAGGGCGTAGAAACTAAAGTTTTAGCACCCTCAATAGATAGACTCACCCCAGTATCAGGAATATCCATTGTATCTCTCGCTACCGAGGGCCCTTCAACTCTCACAACTCCAGCTGAAATTAGGAATAATCTCTCTTGTGTGCAACCAGGTTAGTAGAATCCCTAATCTACCCAACATCCTGTGTTAGAATCACCTCTATCATATAGTCTATATCAAGCATCCTCAGGACTGCCAAATCCAAGCACAGTCGATGAATCAAACAAGGGAAGGGTATGGTGGTGTTATATCTGAATGCCCGCTCATAAATCTCTTCCTTGATGTAGTAGGGAATATTAATTTCATAACCATCCATGATGCTGGCCACTAGGACTACACAGTCACGTGTAAGAGTGTTGTTCGCTAGTGTCAAAAAAATATGGAACCAAACAATATCCTATCAAAACTTACCGACAAAGCTTAAGGATGTCTTTCTGATGTTGCCTCCGTGAACCCATTCTGCATCCTCACCATGTTCAGCTATGTAGATAGCAGCCCATCTCAATAAATCAGCCTTCTGAGTCCAATATCTCATCTAAGTTTTAGCTTTGACCATTTTCATCTGATGTCCAAACTCATTTGTGTCTACTGGAAGTTCATATTCAGGCTCGAATAGGAAGCGCTAGATAGTGTGCTCGGATATATCAACTAGTTTATGTCGCACTATGACACTAGCAAGTGTGGGCAAATCTTGATACCTTTATTTTGGCTAAAGTAGCTGATCATCCATGGCTGCATAGGCAACATAGAATTCCCATACTATCTCTTGACAGTATCTTCCTGGAGGCTCAGCTATCTATCCAAACCAGTACTGAGTGAATGTGGCATGAAGGTTCAGAATGGAGGCCACACCCTTTGTACAAATTTGTGGCTCCTCAAAGATGCCTTTTTTGGGCATACCCCTGTCGGATCGAACTGCACCCTCAATGTACCATCTCTGCATGCCCCAAACACATAATTTATGATTATCCCTGGCCTCAAGTGTTTGAGCTCTATCTGCCTCTCCTTGTGTCTATGTTCTAGCTTCCGGAGTGGCCGGACTAGTGGAGCTTTTATCACTGGAAGCTGACTCAGCATCATTAGACTATTCATCTTCCCTAGTCCCGGTGTTTCTCTCCCAGTTACTATATCCTTTATTTAATGACCCCTCTCCCTCTTCAGTTTGAGGAGAAGTGGTTAATGCCTATGGTGCAACTGTGAGGGCTAGCTAAAGTGCTGCCTCCTCAGCTTCTTGTGTCTGTGACCCTCGCCTCGTAGACTGAGGCAATATATCTAAGTCAGGCTAAAACTCATATACCTCCTTGGACCACTCTTTTCAAATTCATCGAGCTCATCAGTGAGTTTAGATTTGAAAAGACGAGCCCTTTTTTAATTTCTTTTGATATGCGAGCTTTACTCATCTTTGGGGTGTTCTTTTGTGGCATGGTACCTTCAGGGGAAAATATCAGTACAACATAAAGCAATCCAACCCAAAAAAAAATCAAACTTTTATGTACTTAGGGGTTCCACAAGTGAGTTTCTCGAATAGTGGAATGAACCACGACTCGTAAACACCCCTCGCGGTTCTATGGATCATTTTTCTACTTGTAGGTCTGAGTTCCACGAGTGGAATCTATGACTCATTTATTAAACCATGACTCATGGACGTCCCTCGTGAAACTCCGTCTTGAGAATAGTCCTTTGTTCTAATTTCTATAATTGCATTCTATGGTCAGTGGAATGAACCACGACTTATAAAATGCATTCGTGATCACTGTAATCATCAGGAAACCATATTCTTAGCAATTTCTCACACCCTTTTAGTTACTTTCCATATTCATACATAGCAATGAAATCAATACACATATTTTCTCATGAAAAACCATCATCCAAAGGGTTTGGGGCATACATCAATTGAAAACCAAAACAACCCTAGGTCTGGTTTGTTCATCCAAAGATCGAACCATATTAAAAGTTTGGGGCTTACCTTAAGGTGATTTTGAAAATCAAAGAGAAAATATTTGCACTACAGTAAAGAATCCACTGGATCCATGACTATTTTGCTTAGGTGTGTCAGTTTTGGCACTTTCGGTGAAGGACCAGTAACAAATTTATATGGGGAAATTTAGGGAAATTAACGATTTGGTGGAGGAGTTGTAGGGGTTTTGGTATTTGAATGGAAGTAGAAGAGTATATGAGTCAGGTATATTCTTGAAAAATGGGGGAAAATTTGAGTGAGGGGAGTTTTAAACAAAAGGAGGTCACGGGTCGGGTTGGGTCCAAATCGGGTCAACACAAATTAAAAAGTACTTGCCTAAGTTCCACGAGAATAGTTCACGAATTATGTATTAAACCATAACTCATGCTGCCTAGCCGTGGAACAAGTCTTGATAATTTTATTTTGGTCTTATTTCTACGAGGCCAAAACCATGACTCGTGGTTTGAATCACAATTTGTGGAAATGGTTCATAGAACCTGTTCTGTAGATGACCACATTTCTATGATTTTGATAATCAAAAACCACAAATTATGGGTTGAACCACGATTCATGGAATTTGTTCATAGATTCTATTCTGCACATGGACAACTTAACCTAATTTCCACGAGTAGGATCTATGACTTGTGGTTTGAATCACGATCCATGAATCCTTCTCGTGGAACCTCACTTACCTCTTTTCTGAGTTTATCTTTACCAAAACCTTTCCTCCATATGTGCAGAAACATTAGCCTTAGGTTGCCTCCCAAGCATCACTTTATTTAACATCGTGGCACGATGCAGGTAACTTGACTACTCAGACTTCATTAAGTTTCCTCATGGGTTACCTCCTATGCAATGCCTAATTTGACATCACGGTGTGATGTATGCCACTTGATTACTTAGACTTCATCAAGTTCTTTGGTTACTAAGAATTCACCAAGGGTACACATTTCAATAGCTTTCAGCTCCTCTGCCATTCCCAAATAAGCCTTGATATGCTGGCAATTTGCGTTGAAACTCTTGCCCTCATGATTTTCAAGCTCTACGGCACCATGAGGAATACTTGTGCCACTTTGAATGGTCCAATCCACTTGGACTTCAACATGCCAAGATACAAGCGAAGTCTGGAGTAAACAGTAGGACTAAATCACCCGGCTGGAAATCTCTCTTCTCAATCTTCCGATCATGATACGACTTCTCAGGAAGCTTGCCCGCGGCCAAGATAGGAAATTACTTCCGCAGAAAGGCAAGAAAATGCGCTCGAGCAGAAGGACTCAAGCTCGGTGATTCAGGAAGACTGAAGAGCAGTCATCTTTTCTTTGTACAATGCCAAACTTTCATAGGCGTTTAGGCAAAACTCATCTAACCCATTCAATTGCCCAAGCTTATGAAATGATGCTGCAGACCAGTCTAAATTCAACTTCTTTAATGCCCATATGGCCTTATGCATAATCTCAACATGTAGATGACATACCTTCCCAAATACAAACTGAAATGGTGACATACCTATTGGTGTCTTGTACACAGTCCGGTACGCCCACAAAGCATCATCTAGTTTCCTAGTCCAATCCATTCTATTTGCATTGATAGTCTTTGATAGGATTGACTTTATCTCGTGGTTGGAAACCTCAACTTGCCCACTGGTCTGAGGATGGTAGGGGGTTGCAACCTTGTGTTTAACTCCATATTTCTCAACCAAGGCACGAAATAACTTATTGCAAAAGTGAGGGCCTCTATCACTAATAACTGCCCGTGGTGTACCAAATCTAGAAAAGATGCTCTTTTTCAAGAATGTTGTGACACACTTTCCTTCATTAGTGGGAAGAACAACTTCCTCCACCCACTTATATACGTAGTCAACAATAACCAATATGTACCTCATCACATTGGATAGCATAAAATAACCCATGAAGTTAATACCCCACACATCAAATAGTTTAATCACAAGGATAAGAGTGAGAGGAAGCTCATGCTTCCTTGATATACCACCTTTTTTGACATCAACTGCAAGCCTTAGCAAAATCATGGGCGTATTTGGTAATGGTAGGCCAATAGAAGCCGCATTGACAGATCTTGTGAGCTGTTTGAATACCATGATGATGCCCCCAATTGGGGATGAATGGCAAGCCTTTAATATCTCCATCATCTCAGCTTCAGGCATACATATATGGATCATGGTATCAGTATATATACAAAACAAGAATGGATCCTCCCAGAAGAATTTCTAAACATCAGACATGAACTTTCTTCTCTTGCGGAAAGACATATCAGGGGGCACCACATCACTTGCCAAATACTTGGCAAAGTCTGCAAATCATGGAACTAAATCTTGGGAGGTGGCCAACACTTTCTTGTCTGGGAACTAATCATCAATCTATTGCTCATCATTTAGCTTCAGCATCGCTTCTTCCTTTAATCTTGACAAGTGATCTGCTACCTGATTTTCTGTACCCTTCTAGTCTTTGACCTTAAAGTCAAATTCTTGCAGCAACAACACCCATCTAATCAGTCTAGGCTTTATATCCTTATTTTCCATGAGGTATCTAAGAGTTACATGGTCAGTGTGCATGATTACCTAAGTTCCAAGCAAATAAGATCTGAATTTCTCGAATGCAAAAACCATAACAAGTAGCTCATGTTCTATCATAGTATAGTTCTTTTGAGCAGGATTAAGTTCTTTTCTAGTGTAGTAGATAGGATAAAGAATATTTTCACGTCTTTGGCCTAGGACTGCTCCTAGCGCCACTCTACTAGCATCGCACATAACTTCGAAAGGCTGAGACCTATCAGGTGTAACAATAATGAGAGTAGAGATCAACTTTTGTGTGAGGCATTCAAATGCTTTCTGACATGCATCATCAAAAGTAAACTTAACCTCCTTCTCCAATAATTTGCACAAGGGATGTGCAATTTTAGAGAAGTCTTTTATGAAACTGCGATAGAAACCAGTATGCGTCAAAAAGCCTTGGATACCCTTCATAGAGACTGGAGGAGGTAATTTTTCAATCACCTCTATCTTCACTTTGTCGACCTTAATACTCTTCTTGAAAATCTGGTGGCAAAGCACTATGCCCTCTTTGACCATAAAGTAACATTTCTCCCAATTCAGCACTAAGTTTCACTCCTCACATCTCTTCAGCACACAACTCAGATAAGCCAAACAATCATAAAAAGAGTCACCAACTATAGAGAAATCATCCATGAACACCTTAATAGTAGCTTCCACTATATCTGAGAAGATCGACATCATACATCACTGAAATATCCCTGGCAATGGTGTCAAAATTTAATATGCCCAAATTATACCTCCAAAAGAAGCATAAAGTGATTGTTATTCAAATATAGAACCTAACCAAGGTTAGGATCGATCCCACAGGGAATATGGAAGGATCGCATTCACTTGTGTGTATTCGCGCTCTTAGCTGTCTTAGTAACCCTATCAAGAATGTTAGAAGCTTCAACATAAGTATTCTCCATGAACGCTCCCCCAGTGACTGTATCAGCTACTTCCTTGGTGTTCGCATTCAGTGCTGTGTAGAAGATTTCCATTAAATGATTTGAAGGGATCCTGTGATTCGGTACCTATTTTATCTTGTTATTGAATCTAAGACATGTTTCATACAGTGCCTCTGTGGGTAATGTTTGAAGTTATAGATTTCTTTCTTGAGCTGCAACATCTTTGATAAGGGAAAGAACCTCTCCAGAAACTGACTTCTCAATTCAAGCCATGTGAATATTGAAGCATCAGGTAGTTCCGCAAGCCAAAAGGGTGCTTCCCCAGTCAAAGAGAATGGAAAGAGTTGCAATATGGTAGCATCTTGATATAGACTTGAAAGGTTGTAAGCCTTGTAGATCCCTATAGACAAGTGCAAGTTCGCATCATCAGTGAACTTTCCAACAAATAATCCCATCAGGTTCAATAGTTGAATAATAGTGCTTGTAATGTCAAACTTTGTACCATAGGGAAGTGGTGGCAATACTATAGGGCCTGTTGTCTCGGTGTAATTGACATCATCATTATCAACATTGTAGCAAGAGATGTGTCGGGGTTGCTGAAACTGGCAACCCCTATTCCCTCTCAGTCTAACTAGATCATGATATATATTGCATCTAGCTACCTCTTCTCTCACAGCTTGAGCATCCAGTGTGGCTTGACGAGCAACTTCTTGCCTTTCTTGTCTTGCTTGCTCAGCTAAAACATTTTGATTTGCTAAGTATGCAGTAACCTGAGCATCATGTGCAATTTGGGCATCTTCTTCTGCCTGTTGCTTTTGTTGTTCCTCAGCCAACATCTGGGCTGTGGCCTCTTCTGGTGTCTCAACAACCACCTCTTTTACCATGTTTCTTAGAGTTCGTTAGAGTTCGAGGTCGAATAGAATCAAGGGACTTCCTTGACATTGTGTGCTGGGCATGCACAAGTGTGCAACCTATGGGACAAAACAAAAAGAAAAAAAATTTAAATCATGAAATAAGCACTAACAGTCAAATAACACAATTGATCTTAATCCTAAACTGTATTCCCTGAATATAGCACAAAAATAATATGCCAAAATTACACCTCCAAAAGAAGCACAAAGTATTTGTAGTTCAAATATAGAACCTAACCAACGTTAGAGTCGATTCCACATGGAATATGATAGGATCTCATTGAATTGTGTGTATTCAAACTCTTAGCCATCTTATTTCCCTAAAGAGGGGTTTTAAGTAACAATTAATGTTTGTAAATTATTAAGTAACAAGTAATCAACAAGTATCAATATTGTTGTGATTCAGAGAGAATATGGACTAGGATTTGTGTTTTGCCTTAATTCGTAAGGCTGTAGGAATTATCCTAGCAATCTATTCTGGTGCTTAGCATACAAGATTGGTAAGTTAGGTTCACCTAAATGGTTGGTCCCCTAGATAGATGAATTTCACCATGCAACTTGGTCCATATACGGGTGTATGCTTTACTAACCCTTACCTTTGACCCCAAATTAGCTATTCTAAAACAAGGTCAAGCTATTAGATAAGGGTTGATAGCCTCAAATCTCTGTTGTAACCAACTCTTTTCCCATTTGTTACCTCTTTGGTTTGGAAAGTAAGAATAAGATGAGTTCTAATATTGGCCACCGTTAAAAAGCAATCAAAGTGAAAGGAACAACAATACATGCATAAATGCCATCCTAGAATTGCTAAGTACTTTGCCTACTTTGTTAATCCATCATGGTTTCCACAATCCTAGTTATGGATTTAGCTACTCATGTTCATAAGTAAGCAATCAGAAGTTGTTGAAGAAATCATGATCATATAATTACAACAAAAAGTAAAGAAATCCAGAAACTTGAATAATTGAAGAAGAATCAAGAATTAAGACTATGAATGTGTTAATCTCTCAAAACCAAGAACAAATCAATACCAAGTGTTTACAAATATGTTTCCTATAAAATATAGAGCATAAAACGTAAAAGAAAACTTAGGCAAGATATTTATTGATATAAGCAATCCTATCCTAAACAAACAAGGAAAACTGGATTTGGCAACTTCCAAGAGTGTCGTCCATGATTCATGGATTGCGTCACAACTCATGGACTGGCCTCATGGATCTTGGGCTTTTTACTCATCCTTAGATCAATTTCTACGAACTTGCATGATTCGTGGATAGGTCCACGACTCGTGGAAACCTCTCGTGAATCTTGGGCTTTTGCTCCTCCTCTGATCAGGTTCCACAAGTAGGAACTACAACTCGTGGATGTGTCCACGACTCATGAAGAACTCTCGTGAACCTCTACTTCTAGGTACCTCTATAGCAGTCATTCCACGATTGACTTTCATGACTCATGGATACTTTCAGGATTCATAAAGTGGACCAATGGAAGTCAGTTCCAGCCTATTTTGTATTCTTTTCTCTGGACTTAGCTTGCAAACCTCATTTTCTTGCATTACACTAAAAAACACATCAAAACTACTAAAAATCTCTAAAGAACATACTGCAATTCCATGTTTTAAGCATCTAAAGTTCCGCAAAACCATGACACATCATACTCTGCCCATATTAATCTTTTTGTATGGATGGTTGGATAGATAAATGTTGCTGTTAAGAGCTCATGGATGATGATCGGAAGACGTGAGTTTAATATGTTGCTATTGTAATTCGGTATGGTGAGTTGTGGGGATGTTTGCTGTGTTTTTTATTGTTGGAGGCAGTAGGTTGGTGTGTGTGTGTGTGTGTTGTATGGAAATAGGGGAGGAAGGTGTGGTGATACACATTTAATTAACGTCAATACCTAAATCTGCCCGGAAATGTTTAGCTACTATTTTTGTGAATTTGCATCAGGTTCAAGAGCGAATAGTAGCTTAATCATACACTTCTAGTGTAGTTTAACTTAATAAAGGAAACTCCAAGTTGTGGTAATCATAATCGTTGAAAGAAATGAGGTATGTTAAGACTTCTTTATTCCTTATCGGCATAACTCTAGAAATAGAACTCTAAATCTCCGAAAGAAGAAACTTGAGTATTATGTTGTAAGCGAGATACTTTGGTATCTAAATAAGTCTTAAGGAACTAAGTGATACATTATGGCAAGTCAAGTCGCTTTCTTATAAAAATCTGATTTTTACAAAAAAAAAACATAAGTTATTCTTTTGTCGAGTTTCTCTTTTGTATTGTGATCCCTAATAAAGCTTTAGAAGATATATAAGAAAGGTTAGCAACTAAAATCCCTATTCATATTTGATTGGTAAGTTATGTCCAATATTTAGTAAGTCAATCCTAAAGAAGTTAGCTAAAGGAACCTTCATAACTAACGAGAGTAGCTTTAGAGGTAAATCCTAGTAATACACTTATTAATTAGGCATGGGTTGTGTGTGTAAGTATGCGCCAAGGCACTACTGCCATATTGAGGCTATTATATACATAGTGTATACTGAGGTGCTACTTCCGTATTGAGGTTATTATTTACATAGTGTGCACTGAGGTGCTACTGCCATATTGAGACTATTATATACATAGTATGCATCGAGGCACTACTATCATATTGAGTTTGTTATATATAGGGTGTGCTGAAGCACTATTTTGATTCACTGTGTGTTATAATGAGTGACTTGCAGCGTGAGTTAAGGCATGCATTGTGTTGTAATGAATAAAAGAGATAAGACCTTAATGAGTCTTATTGATTATAGTTTATAGGTTTCACATTATATCCTGTTCAGATTTACTACTTGTAGTTTACTAATATATTTCTACCTTACATACCAGTACATTATTTTTGTGTTGACGTCCCCATTGCCTGGGGGAGCTACATTCATATCTACAGGTTTAGACAGAAACCCAGATAGACCTCCTCAGTAGGAGTTGCAGAGTTCAACTATTTTTGTAAGCTCCATTCTTCCTGGAGCTAAAGAGTCAGAGGTCTAGCTTATATTTTGAGTTGAGTTATGCATATGTATAGTTGATGGGTAGGCCAGGGCCCTGTCTCGTCTATGAGATATTTTGCTTATTTGTAAAGGTTTGTAGACATGTGATACATATCACTATTGGGTATGGCCTTAATGGAGTTATTATTAACTATCTACTATGAATTAGCCTTGTTGCCCTTGCTTATATTTACTATTTTTAAGATCGGCCTTGTAAGACTTAAGTTGTTTACCTATTTTTGAGCTATTAGTATTTATGATTTCTATATTTAGGGTCCTTGTTAGTCTCAAACCTCCAGTAGGTTTAATAGAGATACACTTGATTTTGGTGACGTTAGCCTTTTGGGGCTCTGGGTACTGGTCGCGCCTCCCATGGTTTAGGGCATGACAAACTTGGTATCAGAGCACGTTGTGTCCTAGAGAGTCTACAAGTTGGGTCTACTAGAGTCTTGCTTATGAGTGGTGTTGTGCACTATACCTATAATCATGAGGCTATGAGACATTTATGAATTGTCACTTTTCTTTTATCTGATAGATCGTTCAATAGAGCGGGGTCATAAGATACTTGAAGTCTAATTTGTGCTTTTATGTTCTTTATTTATAGGAATACTTGTGACTGATAAATGACTAGCTGATGAGTTGGAATAGATGTGGGAGAAGGTACTAGTCATTCCCCACTCGAACACATTAATAGATTGGAGGTTTAGAGTGAATCCCAACTCCAGTGATCCTAGTTTAGCTAGTACCTGATGATATGAGAGAGGATCCAGCACCCCTAGCCCCACCTATTCTGGTTGCACCTGGAATAGCTAGAGATGAACCAGGACCTGCAGTTCCTTCACTTGAAGTAGAGGATCAGGACATTATGAGTGCAGTTTGATTATTGACCCAGATGGTGTCCACACAACAACAACACATAGGGGCATCGGTGAGTGTCGGTTCAGGTGTCTTAGAGAGTTCTAGGGCCAAGAGTTTATCAGCGCGAGTACTTCTATATTTACAGGCTTTGACCCGAATGAGGTTCCTCGGGAGTTTATTGATCAGCTTTATCGAATGCATCGAGTTATGCATTCATCGATAGTGGAGGAAGTGGAGTTTGCATAATTTATTTTGGTTTATGGTATGCAAAAAGAAATATTTTTATTCTCAATGTTTTTTCAGATGCAAATTTTTCAGGTGACAAAAATGACCAAAAAAACACAAGTGGTACATGTCAACATCAGGGAAAATCCTTGATTTCTTGGAACCACAAGAAACATGAATTTATTTCTCACCACGACTGAAGTTGAATACATTGCCATTGGGCAATGATGTGCTCAAATGTTATGGAGGGTTCATCAACTAAGAGATTATGATCTATCTTACAAGCCTGTTAAATATTTTATAATAACTGTAATATATATGTTTGTCTAAAAATCATGTGTGTCATTTGATAAGTTTTTAATTTACCAACTTATTTAGCCTTTATTCATGAATTATTGCTATGTTTTGATGAGAATTAGAGGTACTTATTGCCTTTATTGACGTAAATGCAGGTACTCTTGGTCAAATGAAGAAAGTAAAGGAATTGAACCTAAAGAGCTTAAAATGAAGTTAAAATGTGAAGGTGATTAGAAAGGGGAAGAAACTGTCAATAAATGCAAAATGACGTGCGAGACACAAAGAGGCACATGCGTTTTGTAGGTGCCATATGATCTTGGACATATTTATATGCCCGTCTATCATATTTTACCCATATTTACCGTATGTTTTAAGAATATTCTTTACTATATTATGTTTGTTTTGATTTAAATTACTATATTATGTACTGTGACACAAGATTAGATGATTGTAGGGAATATGACGGGGAAGATAACCATTGAAAGATCAAACGAAAGAGTAAAGCATAGAAGCAAGTTAGAGGAATGCTCGTGAGCGAACAAACAAGAGAAAACTGAGGTGGGGTGCATTGGTGGTAGGCTACCCCAGACCCAAAACTTTAGAGGCAGCATATTGGCACCTTGGTGGGGTGCCGCACCATCACCCACACTTTAGAAGGGTGAAGCTGGTGCACTGTTGTCGCGACACACCATGGCCATCTCGACCAAAATTTCCAGATTTCTCCTATTCTGACTCCAAGAAGGAAAAAGGGTTATTTCCTAAGCCCTATAAATAGAATATTGTGCATCTTTTGTAAGGGTTCTGTCATATTTTCAGAGAATAAGGTAGAGAATATAATTCACCCTTAGGTTTCTTTTCTTCTTCCTTTTCTTAGATATTACTTTGAATGAAAATAATATTATTTGTGTTCTTGATAAGTATGAGTGGATAAGAACCCTTGTTCTTGGGTTACGGTTATAAATGCATGATTGGTAGTATAAAGTTGGATTGATTAGTTCATTTGCCATTACTAGTTGTTCTTATATTCCTGTATTTAGTATTTTGATGCATGGTCGCTATGAAGATAAATCTATAATTTTGTTGTGAACTTGGAAGAAGGATCAATAAGATAGACCTAGGAATATAGGGAGCAAGACCTCTCTTTGGTAATGTAAGGGGTAGGTTTGTGAGTAGGATAGGAATATACCTAGAATGCCTTGTTTGGTTTATAAGGGAAGATATATAAAAGCATTCGGAATAAGATGTCACATCCCTGTTCAACGATGCAGTTGTGATGTTAGTTTAGACAGGTGTTTAGAGGTTCGGAAGATCATAGTCGTATAATCAACCCCAGAATCATCAATTAGGTAGACGAACAAGTCAATTCGAGTGAATACTACTCATGATTGCAAAATAAAGTTGTAAACCTAGAATTCTCTCTAAACGTGGAACAACAACCATTATTTTCTCGCTTTCAGTTTTTTCAATTTTCTTTAGATTCTAAGATATTACAACCTCTTATGTTCATTACTTACATATTTGTTTAATCTAGTGGTAGACAAATAATTTAGAACATGTGTTAAGTCATAAGTCTCTTAGGTATGATATGCGAACAAATTAAACTAGTCTATACTACTTGGATGACCACGTACACTTGCGTATGGGTTAGAAGTCGCTAAAAGGTTTTTGGCGTCGTTGTCAAGGACTTAGAAATTAGAAAATTTCTAAATTATCTTATATGGATTTATTATTCAAGTATTGACTACTTAATCTTAGCTTTTGAAATTCTGTAGGTGCACACTTTGAGTGGTCAACACACTAGAAAGGATTAGAGACTTAGTGGAGCCACATCCTGAACTTAAAAGACTGATTCACCAGACGAGAAGGGAAGCAACACTTTAACCGATTCCATAAGTTCAGGAGGTGGTTGCTAATCTAACTCACTTAGTTGAATAACTTAAAGTTGCCCCAATAGAAATTGAAGAACCAAGGCCAGTGAGAGACGTGGAAATCCCACTTGTGACTAATGTTACATCTAGTATTGTGAAACCAGCAACGGGTGGTCATTTTGAACTCAAGCAGAATATGGTGAAACTCTTGCACACCAGTGGTCAGTTCACAGGCTTAGCACATGAGGACCCACAATAGCATCTCCAGAATTTTCTGAAATTTAGTGATACTTATATACCGGCTGGAGTTTCATAGGATTATGTACTACTGACATTGTTTCCATTTTCTCTCCTTGGGAAAGTGAAGAGGTGGTTGAAAGCTGATCCGCAGAACTCTATCACATCTTGGAATAATCTTTCCAGAAAATTCTTAATGCAATTCTTTCCCTCTGGAAACACAGCTAAGCTAAGGAGTGAAATACTGAGTTTCAAGTAGAAGGATGGTCAAAATCTCTATCAGGCATGGGAGAGATTTAAGTCCCTTTTTAGAGATTGTCCTAATCACCAACAAACTAATGAGGTGTTGGTGAACACATTCATTGAGGGTCTTGATTCTCATTTTTTGATATTGCGAAACTGTGCAGCAGATAGACAAGCACTAGAGAAGACCTATGACCAATTATACACTCTTCTACAAAGGATGGCGCAGAGAAATCTGGAGTGGAACACAGACACCAGCAGGGTTACAACTTTATTTGACAAGGTGGAATCTATGTCTAACCAAATGAGCAATATAGCCACAGTCCTAAAAAAGTTAGCTCTTGGAAGTAATCAGGCACAAGTGGATGCATTACAGCCTGAAACTCTTCAGTTTTGCGAGACTTATGGAGGAGACCATCTGTCAGAAGATTGTGCAGCTAATCCTTATTTTGTGAACTTTATAGGGTATACTCAATGAGGTGGAAATCAGAATTTTAGCAATGCATACAATGCAAACCTGAGGAATAACTTGTCATATGGAAACAATTAATGTTAGAATCTGTTCAAGAACCAAGGTAAGAAGCAACAGTTTGCTAATAACAACAAGCTCATGACACCACCTATCAATATAGAAGAGATGTTTAAGATAATTATTGAGAGTCAAGCTATCCAAGCAATAGAGATGAAAGATCTGAGACCTGCCATTCAGAATCTAAAGAAGCAAGTGGGTCAGTTAGCCGGATCACAAAATATGAGAACTTAAGGAGGCCTTTCTACAGATACTGACCCAAATACTAAGCAGATAAATGCAGTGATTACCCAAAGCAGAAGAGAGTGGGAAAAACTTGGCCAAACAAAGTAGAGCCCAAGGTAGTAGAAGCTACAACAGAAAAGGTAAGAGCTAATGCCGAGATAGAGGTTAAAGAAGCTGAAATTATTGTAAAGCCTCCACCGTCGTTCCTTCAAAAGTTGATCAAGAAGAGAGAGGAGGCTGGCTTTAAAAAATTTCTTAATCTCTTAAGGCAGGTGCACATTAATCACCCCCTCATAGATGTCTTTCAGGGAGTCTCTAAATATGCAAAGTACATCAATAATTTTATGGCAAACAAGAATCGATTGACTGAATATGCCATAGTTGCACTTACAGATGTATGTACATCTAGAATTCAGAATAGATTGCCAACCAAACTAAAAGATTTGGGTAGCTTTACAATTGAGATCACCATTAGGCAGAAAGTCATAGAATGAGCACTATGTGATCTTGGGGCAAGCATCAACCTAATGCCATTTTTTGTATTCAAAAATATGGGATTGGGTAGTCCTCGTCCCACAACAATTATTCTACAATTAGCAGATAGATCCTTGGTAAGACCTGAGGGAATTATTGAAGATGTATTAGTGCAGATTGGATATTTGATCTTTCCAGTGGAATTTGTGATCATGGATTATGAACTAGACCTGGAAGTTCCATTTATTTTAGGATGACTATTATTGGCTACAAGCAGAGCATTGATAGATGCAGCAGCAGGGCAACTCACCATGAGGTCCCATGATAAGGTGGAAATCTTCAATGTTTATAAGGCAATGAAGTTGCCTGCACTATATGAGGACTTATCGGCTATTACTGTGGTAGACATAGAATCAGGGATTCTGCTCATAATATCCAAGGATCCATTGGAAGGAGCCCTCACATGGGAAGATATTTATGGATATAGAGCTGCACACAAAATGGTTCAATATTTAGAGTTAGCGAGTGTGTTATCCTATGTCATTGAGTTTGAGCCTCTTCATAGACTTCGAGGCCCCCTCCCAAGCCATCTATTGAAGAGGCTTCAAAGTTAGAAATGAAACTACTCCCATCTCATCTAAATGATACATATTTGGGAGAAGATGATACACTGCCAGTCATCCTTGCAACTGGGTTAAATGAAGCACAGGTGAAAGAAGCTCTAGCAGTATTATGAAAGAGGAAGAGATCAATTGGGTGGAAGATGTCTGACATTCATGGGATCAATCTAGCTTCTTGTATGCATAAGATTTATATGAAGTAAGGGTACAAGACCATGGCATAACATAAAAGGAGATTAAACCCTGTCATGAAATGTGTGGTAAGGAAAGCGGTGATCAAGTGGCTAGATTCAGGTATCATATTCCCTATTTCAGATAGCAAGTGGGTTAGTCTTATTCAATGTGTCCCTAAGAAAGAGGGGATGGTAGTGGTAACAAATTAGATGAATGAGTTGATTCCAACACGTAGAGTCACTGGGTGGAGGATATGCATGGATTACAGAAAATTTAATGAAGCCACCCAAAAAGATCACTATCCCATTCTGTTTATTGATCATATGTTAGATAGATTGGCTGGAAAGGAGTACTTTTGCTTCTTGGATGGATATTATGGATACAATCAAATAGCTCTTGCACCGGAGGATCAAAAGAAGACCACATTCACCTATTTCTATGGCACTTATGTTTTTAAGTGTATGCCCTTTTGACTATGTAATGCGCCGGCTACATTCCAGAGATGCATGATGGCTATCTTTTCTGACATGGTGGAAGAGATTGTAGAAGTGTTTATGGATGATACTTTAGTGTTTGGAAATTCGTTTGATGTATGTCTACATAATCTGGTTAGAGTATTAACAAGATGTGATAAGACGAATCTGATGTTTAACCAGGAGAAGTGCCACTTTTTGGTGAAGAAAGGCATTGTCCTTGGCTATAAGTTGTTAAAAATGGGGTTGGAAGTAGATCGAGCAAAGATAGAAGCTATTGATATATGGCCACCTCCAGTCTTTGTGAGGGGTGTACATAGTGTTTTTGGGCATGCAGGGTTTTACAGACACTTCATTAAAGATTTCTCCAAGATATCCAGAAAAATCTGCAAGTTGCTTGAGAAAGAGGTGAAGTTTGAAGTCAGTGATGACTGTGTGAGAGTGTTCAATGATTTGAAGAAACGCTTGACTGAGGATCCTATTTTGATTGGACCAAATTTGGAGCTACCATTTGAGCTATTTTGTGAAGCCAGTGATGTTGCAGTAGGAGTTGTGTTGGCTGAAAGAGTAGAAAAGGTATTTCATTCTATCTACTATGCGAGTAAGACGCTTGATGCTGCTCAGACAAACTACACAGTCTCTAAAAAGGAGATGCTGGCCCTTGTTTTTGCTTTTAATAAAATTTGCTCATATCTTGTGGGAATAAAAGTTGTTGTACATACAGATCATGTTGCGATCCATTACTTATTCAGTAAGAAGGATGCAAATCCAAGACTTATCCAGTAGATTTTGCTTCTCCAAGAGTTTGATTTGGAAATTAAAGATTGAAAGGGCACAAAGAACTAAGTAGCAGATCACTTGTCCATACTTGACGATTGGTCTCATGTGGCCAGTGGAGGATAAATTAGAGAGGAGTTTCCTGATGAACAACTCCTAGCTTTGAGTGTTTCAGAGCTACCGTGGTATGATATTATAAACTTATTGGTAAGTGGAGTGTACCCACCTGAAGCCAACACTCAGCAGAAGAAGCTATGTCATGACTCCCGATTTTGCATATGGGAGGAGCCCTACTTATTTAAACAAGGGACGGATCAAATAATTCAAAGATCCATTCTGAAAAACCAAGTAAGGGAGATCCTAGAATCTTGTCATTCTTCTCCTTATGGGGGACATCATGGAGGAGAACGCACAACTCAGAAGGTATTACAGTTAGGCTTTTATTGGCCTACTTTGTTCAAGGATGCGACAACATTTGTCAAAGGGTGCATTCAGTGTCAAAATACTTGAGCTATTTCTACAAGGAATGAGATGCCTTTGCAAAACATTCTTGAGGTGGAAATCTTTGATGTATAAGGGATTGACTTCACGGGATCCTTCCCATCTTCTTTTGGCAACAAGTACATACTTGTTGTGATGTATTATGTGTCCAAGTTGTAGAGGTTGTAGCTCTTCTTACTAATGATGTAAAAGTGGTGGTGAAGTTTGTCAAGAAGAATATACTCACACGATTTGGTACTCTGTGGGCGATGATCAGTGATGGTGGAACTCACTTCATGAGTAAGTGGTTAAGAAAACTATTGGCTTTGTATGGGGTGCGTCAAAAAGTAGCTACTATTTATCATCCCCAAACAAGTGGGCAGGTTGAGGTCTCGAATCGGGAAGTGAAGCAAATCCTCCAAAAAATAGTGAATGCGCAAGAGAAGGATTGGGCTAAGAAGCTTGATGATGCATGCGCAAGGGAAAGATTGGGCTAAGAAGCTTGATGATGCATTATGGGCCTATCAAACTGCATATAAAATGCTCATTGGAGCCTCTCCTTATTGGCTTGTATATGGTAAGGCTTGTCATTTGCCAGTAGAATTGGAACGCCAAGCCTATTGGGCTATAAAGAAGTTGAATCTTGATGAAGAACTAGCCGAACAGAAGAGGCAGCTACAACTGAATGAACTTGATGAGTTTAAGTTACAAGCATATGAGAATTTCAAGATCTACAAGGAGAAGACCAAGAGGTGGCACGATAAACACATTATTTCTTGCTCTTTTGAGCCTGGCCAGAGAGTCCTCTTGTTCATTTTGAGACCTAAGATTTTCCCTGGAAAGCTTATGTCCAAGTGGTCTGGACCATTTGAGGTAGTGAGAATGACACCACATGGTGTAGTTGAGCTTTGGAAGGGCGACAAATTGGGTACATTCTTGGTTAATAGACAAAGAGTGCAGCACTATTGGGTTAAGCATGTGGATAGGGAGAAAACCGCAATAACCTTGTCAAATGAGTTACTTTTGAGGTGTGTCATGCCGCGACATTAAATCAGGCTCTGCGCAGGAGGAAACCCACAAATGTATGGTAATAACGTTGGACAAAACAAAAAAATACAAAAAGAAGTGTCGTGCCACGACCAAAACTAAGGTGCTAGGTGGGAGGCAACCCACAGTTTTCTAATTATTTTTGCTATTTTGCAGAAATTTTGGGGATGATACATGCTAAGGATGAAATTAGGTATAGGTAAGTAGCAAAAGCACACCATCCTGGAGGCCTGGCGCACTGCTGGCGCGGCCCCTCAGGGCTGAAACTACTGATGGCTTGATCAGGAACCTTCTTGGCATGGTGCCCCATGCCCAATCGCAGATTGTCACCTTCATGGCATGGCATGCCAGACCAAAAACTTTTGTAGGGGTCACCTGGCATATTGTAGGCGCAGCACCCCACGGTTCAAACTTTTGCACATCGATTTTGGTGCCTTCATGGCACAGCACCCCAAGGTGAATCCCAGGCGGGCACAGATCTGGCACAATGCACCTCACCCACGTCAAAAGGTAAAATCCAATAGGTCAAGGGTCAACAAACCCAAGACCTAATGACTTTTGGTCCCCCACTTTTAAAACCCCTATTTTGTCTCACTCTTTTCTTTTATTTTTTTAAAACTGCCGTCCCTCTCCCCTTACTATCTCCCAAGAATTTTCATCTTCCTCCATTGTTGCTTCCTTAAAAGCTTTGAAATCTTCCATCACTTCTCAAGGTAAGTTATTCTACTACTTTTTTGCACTCCCCACTTCTCACTCTTGCTTTCCATTGTAAAGATTAATGTGTATAAACTAGTCTCACCATGTTTGGGGAACTAAAAACAATTCTACCATGGATTAGAGCTTAAAATTTGGAAATACACCCAAAAAGAAGATATTTTTTATTCCTACACTAGTAATGGTGGAATTTCAAAATTTACTTCTTATTTTGCTTATGGGTCATGATTTGTGGAAAGCAAGTAACTTGGAGAAGGTGAGTCATTTGAAAATTGCAAGAAAAGATGATGAATTTGTCCCATGTTGGGAAAAACATTGTGGCCATGAATATTGTGTAGTCTTGAAGTGGGTAGTGACTACATGAAATTTGTATGGTAAATATAGGTTGATTGATATGGTGTCATAGGGTGATAAAAAAAAATTCTAATCGGGGAAGTCTGAGTACCTCACATGGGGAAAATTTAGACGCCATGCTAGCAAATTAAGTGTGGGGTCATCATGACCTTGTCAAAACACTAATTTAGCTAGTCTAAATTGTACTTGAGTTGACTTTTGATAAATTATTTGTTTATAGGTACAATTCCACCTAGAGGAAAGAAATCGTTATAGAGGATGTTAGGACCAAGCGATCCCAAAAAAGAGGAGCATCCAGATCAGTCACTCAATCGGTCCTACGAGCACCCCCTAGAAAGTTTGGCAAGCAAGTTGTAAGTCCTCAGGGGCGTGATTGGTTTGAGTCCCAAAAAGAACCGAAGTAACTTGGTGATAAACATGTTGATGAGGCATGATTGCAGGATAAATTTCCCCGAATTCATGAGATAGTTTACCAATTGGGAATTCAATACATCTTCCAAGATCAAGGTGAGTGTAACCTCACTTTGGTGCAGGAGTTCTATGCAAATTGGGAAATGGACCAAGGTAAGAGTCATAGAGTGGAGGTTTGAGGGACGATAATCTAGTTCACCACTCGGATTTCAAATGAGTTATTGGGTACACCACATGTCGATGTCGTACCTTACTTGGAAATGAAAGAGACTCCACCATACCAAGACATACGTCACACATTTTGTGGCATGAATTCTACCGCGCAGTGGGATAGGAGCAAGGACACTGGGTGACATGCCACCTTGCATTATGCTTATTTCAATAAGAAGGCAAGGGTGTGGCTAAAACCTGTTTATAGTACCCTTTTACCATGCAAACATACATCTGAGGAGACTAAAGATAGGGTGGTGCTGGTCTACATGCTAATGAAGGGGATGCCAATAAATGTGTCTTCGGTTCTGAGACACAACATGATGAAATTCTGGATCAACAACAGGTGGCATTTTTTCTATGGAGGATTGGTGACTCGATTTATAAGGAAGGATAATATTGAGGAGGAGAGTCATGATATTTTCCCACCCACAGTTCCTTACTTGGTGAGTCAGCTGGTTGATGTTACAAAGACCAAGGACCAAGACACTTTACATGGGCCTATACTCTCTAGTGTTGATCGTTAGGCATGGGATGATAGTTGGATGGGCTGGATGTTTGGGATAGAAGAACTGCAGTTTAGTATTGTCAGTCGACCTGCGATCAATGAGGAGATAGATGAAATGAGAGACAAGTAACCATTGATAGAAAGTGCCTTGTACATATGCAAGATGGGCCCTGCATTTCAGGATCCACTTGATGATGATGAGCCTACCATTCATACCACCAATGATGATGAAGATGATGAGGTAGATGATGCTGGCATGTCTCTCATGGCACTTGATAGTACCATGGCTATGAATGATCAAGAAGATGTTCCTAATGATGATGATGATGCCTAGAGGCCCATGGAGTTCCTTCTCTCACTCATCACTTTTGTACTATATTGAAGTATTAGGGACAGTGCCATGTTTAAGTGTGGGATGGGCGAATAGAATTCCTTTCGTTTTTCATTGCTAAATCTTTAGTATGTAGTGGGATATGTGTGGCTGGTTTGTGCTGTTGACTAGAGATCGAGTATGACTATAGGTAGCTATGTTTTTCTTTTATTAGGTTGGGTTCCTCGGCTTTTGTTTAGGTTCTTTTCTTGAGAATAGTACCTTTGAACTGAATATTTTTTTTTTTGTAGAATAGAAGATTTTTAGGTGTGTCGTAGTAGTAATGACCTATCCCAATTATGGATGGATGACGATCGTCTTAAGGGAAACTTATTCATTGGATTGTAGGAATAAGAGTCCTGCCTTTGGAACTTTGAAATCCCACTTGGAGTATTAGCTAGACGCCATGGATAGTTCATATGAATTTATGAAAGTGAAGAAGAATTTGATTTGAGACATATAGGCTCTTTAACTGGACTCGAAGAATGAAGAAAATAGGCTTAATTGTGTAAAACCACTCAATGTGTTTGTGTATGAGCATGCAATTTTAATATTCCGGTATATCATGGTGCCATGAGTGGTGAGTTTTTTATTGGTTTCTTGCGTAAAGTAGCATCTAGAACTTGCCCCGTATGTAAATGAATATTGACTAGCATAAAGTTTGTGGGATATGATGAAGGCATTTCCTCGTAAAACCTTTTTCTTGTTTCTTTGATGATTGTTTGTGCCATCTAGACATCACCACTAGTCAAGCCCCTTTGAGCCTTGAAGCCTATTTCTTTGTAAGCCACATGATTAGCCTATCCAATTTTGTTGATACCTTGTGTTAATTTGATCCAAATAAAGGTCCCTAATGCACTGTGATATTGAAAACATTTTTGAAAAACAAAAGAGGAGAACGAGATGAGAAGGGTAAATTAAAAGGGAAGGTAAATGTAGTGAAATAAAGATATGGTGCCCGGTTAAATTTTCAGAGTGCTTTTTGTTAGGAGTCATTAAAGAAAAGAAAGAAAGAAAGAAAAAACAGAAGTGACAAAATAAAAAGGTTTTCTAGCAACAAGCTAGTACGTATGAACTAGAGGGCGGAAACTAGATAGAATAAGTGGTAGTGCAAGAAGGTGTGAACATAAGAGAAAATAAGGAAAAAGGAGAAAGAAAGAGTTAAGTGTAGCATCGTGAACATGTGCAATAGGGAAAAAGAGCCACTATGTACATAAAATACCCCACTCATCCCGAAGTTGACATTACTGATAACGCTCAAAAGTACTCTCCAAGATGGAGGTATCAGCGATCGTTAAGCAAAACAAAATTTGTATTACCCGATAGGAGTCAGGGTTGATCCCACAAGGATTGGCTGACAAGCTAGAGAGATTGTAAGAAAATATCTCACCACGAGAGTACTTTGTTCAAAAATTAAATAATGTAAAAAGGGGGAATTGGGAATCTGTCACAATTCAAATTCCAAATTTAGAAAAAAAAATAAATTGAAGGTGTAACAATAGAGAGAGGACGACTAAGGATGTGCTTTCGATGGGACTCAAATACGGGTCAAGGTACTTTCTTACTTGCCTAAATTCTCACTAAACGCATAGGTAACATTGATTTTAGGCATAAAAGTTAATCTTTTGATCACACAATCATTTATCTAACAACCTTTATTCAAGAACCATTAGTTAAGCATAAAACAACCAATATATGCTTGGGGAGGTCACAATATTGCTATCTTCGACCCTTAAATGTGAGTTTCCAGCAAATTGAGCTATTTCTAGTCTCAATCTAAGTGGAATCCCAAGTACCCACTAGCAATTTCACATCCAAAATTGTAAACCCATTTCTCAAGCAAGAACACAATCAACTGAAGTAAATCAATGTTTGCAACCACCAATTTTATATTTAAAACATGATAAAATCACTACACCCATGTCATATTAGAAATTATAAACACAAATAAGCAAGACTCATCTCCTTCAAGCAAGTACCCATCATCAACACATACTCAGACAAGAGACATAGCTACTCATGCTAAAGAAAGAAGAAATTATATCCATAGGAAAATTCAAATTCCTTTTCATTGAAATATAGCAAGAATCAATATCCAAGCTCTTAATTACAAGCCCAAGGTTGAATATTGAGATAATGGATTGAAACCCTCTTTCTTTCTTTGGGAGAGAAACTTGCTACAGTTCAAAACTATTAAGAAACTATGGAAAATTATGCCTGAAATGGGTTTTAGTAAGTTCCCAATTCGTTATACAAAGATGGACAAAAATTCCCTTTGGGATCCATGCGGCGTGATATACGGTTCGAACATCACATTGTGCGTGTTGCACAGCTCCACAAAACTGAACCAGAGACTTTGGCTGATCTTTAGTCTTCATGCAAAGTGGAGTGCGGTTCGCATCAACAATTGTGCGCATCGCACAGCGGCTGCACCCCTTAATAGATTCTTTAGCTAACTATGAGCTTCATGCGATGGGAGGTGCGGACCACACTAATGATTGTGTATGTCGCACGAGGTCCGCACCCTTCAGCAGAATCTTCATCTTGGTTGATCACTTCACACTTCAACTCCTTTAGGCTCTTTTTGAATCCATTTCCTTGTTTTCTATCTTTGATCACAAGTACCTGCATATACATCAATAAAGGCCATAAGAACCTCTAAATCATCATCAAAACATAGCAATAATTCATGATTAAAAGCTCAATGAGTTGGTGGATTACCGATGCATCAAACTCCCAAACATGAACTATTGCTTGTCCTCAAGAAAGATACTCATAATGTAAGGAATGAATTATTCTCTAAAACTTCAATGAAGGCACAAAATATTAATCTACTCTAAAATTTAAGAAAATATAATAACAAAAGAACTCAAACAAAAGACTCAACTATCATGATCATCTCAATTTGAACTACCACAAAAATTAAGGCAATTTCTCAATTCAAAACCTTCTCAAAAGGATTTCATTTCTCATTAAAAATCAAGGGAATTTGTCAATTCAAAATAAGATATTAAGTTTCTCAAGTCATTGGCATGGACCATCAAGGATTGCCTCGAGATTCTCCACACAACATGTCTCATTCATTCCTCTCAATTGAAATAGAGACTTCATGTTCCAATTTGAGTGCATGATGCCACTAACCACAAGAGAGAATCCCACTCACAATCATGCAATTTCACATTACAAGGGATTATAAGAGAACCGAGAAGGCTCTCACTCTCTCAAGGAAGTTCAAGTGCATACACGTCAAACCATTGGCTTGCCCGTTATGTAAATCGCCACTAATATAGAGTGGCCAAGCTCAGAATCACTCAGGACTTGCGAGTTACGATGTTGGTTAGGGCTGGGATGAGGATTGCATTTGTCTCAAGTAACTAAACCTCCCTAACAGTTTTTCTTATCATTTTTGAACACCGCTTACATTTTTAAATTTTGACTTCACCTTATTTCTCCCTCACACATCCCAAGATTTTCCTTTTCAATTTCTATTATTTAACCTCCTTGTAACACCTTTATTTGGTAGCACACATTCTTTTCTTTTCATTTTTCTCATAGGATTTGAACTTTTTGGAGTAATTTTCAATTCAACACAAGGTGCTACTTTGCACTTGAAGTGCATTCTTTTTTTTCTCCACATTAAGCGCATATACCCTAAACTTTGGCTTTTGCCTATGTTGTCATTTCATTTCCCGCCCCCCAAACTTAGGATTTTAGCCTACTTTTCACTTTTAAGCCATTATGGAGGATGGGTGCGCCAAGATAGAGGTTTCAAAAAGGACAAGGTATCAAACGAGGTGTCAAAGAATGGTCATAAGCTCAAAAGGGTTCACTAGGATTGATGATAAGGTAAGTTATTTGGGTAAATTGGCTATTCAAAAAGGGCCTAAGATCATCTTCCAAGCTCGGTCACTTCTAGAATTTTTCCTTGAATCACATTAGAGGCAAGTTCTAGACGACACGTATGCATAATAATCAAGGTAGAGCCTCACTATACAAGGCATCATGCCACAATACTTCTTCACGTTAGTCTCAAAATTAATTGGGATAAATGACTCATTTGTGAATCGATCAAGCCAAAGCGAGAGTGTGCAAATCATGACAAGTGAATGCTTTCTTCAAAATTCATTTTCCCTATTTCCTTTCTTTTCCAAAAATTTCTTGCCAAGAATTTTTTCGGTGGGTCCATTTCGAGACAAGCAAAGCATGGACTCAAATTAAACTAAAACTTGGCATTTTCCCTTAAGAAAGTCGACTCTCAATCTATCATAGGAAAACTCCAACCTGGTTTAACACAAAAACAACAAAAGAAAAAGAAAATAAACAAAATATTTGCTCCTTGAGAAAGAACCGTGGTATTAAGAAAACCCTCAAAGTTTATTTCTAAACTACTATTAACAAGGCAATAACCAAATTTGCACACTCATGAATCATTTGAAAAACAAGCCTCAGCATAGTCCCTTAGCGTACCTGCAAGGCACGGGTAGCGAGACAATAGACTTATGTAAGACTAACTCGGCACATAATCACGATTAACATCAAGCCCAGCGAGGGAATAATTTATCATAAAACATAATTAATAGGCCAGCAAGGGAAATATCATCATAATCATCCATATGCCCGACAAGGGCCAAATATAATATAGCAAGAAAAAGTAAAGTTGTTAGCCCGGTAAGGATAATAAAATATCTCAAGCCCAACACAGGAAACCAATCAACCAAATTAATAACACCACCTCCCCCCATAAAAAAGCATTACCCTCAATGCTTTAAGATCAAATATAGGGAAAAAGGGGTGCAACAACTCCTTTGAGGATTATGCCTCATCACCATCATCTGTTGCCTTTCCATTAGGGCCTGCACCACCCTTTCGGGAGTGTACTGTAACTATGGATTCCCTGAGAGCCTGCTCAAATTATGGGTTCTCATTATCATCTAGCTTTGCATTCTCATCACTAGGTAGATCAATATCATCATCCTCGTAAGATGCAAACAAGTCATCCATGGGTCCACGAGTGTGGCGGGGCTGAGGCAAGGTGCTGAAATTTGCCTCCTCAACTGGAGCTTTCCCTTTTGCATTGGCCACAACCTTCTTGAGTTCCTTCACAACACCCTCAATGGTGTCCACCCTTTTGAAGAGTGTGGTGACTCTTTTAACCACTTCCTTGATGGCCCTTTTCACAGTCACCTCAATCAACTCGAGCAACTTGAGTGCCAAAATATTCAGCTGCCTTTCATGATCATATGTCTTATCAACCATGTCTTGGAGGGCACTCTTGGTCAAAGGTCTTCGGGGTGCGGCATATGCGGGGGTATGTGTCTCAGAAGTAGCCCAAGAAGGAGGGGAGACATTTGCATCAACAACCAAGTCATCAACCTCAACTTCCCCCAATTGCTCAGTCCTGTGCTACTTAAACCTAGGAGCATCCCTGTTTGTCTTCCTATCGAGATCAATCGTCCCAATAGCATGTGTAAACCTGTCACAGCTGATGATAGGGACATTGGATTTAGTAGAATGTTTAGTAATGAGCACTGGAAAGGGGAAAGAGTCACTTCCCCTACCATCTTTCCTCCTTATCACATAGACTCTATCTCCCCAAAGTTGACATGCTCGCCCATCATAATAGCATCCACCAGAATACCCCCGTCCTGAGTTATCTTCTAATCATTCTGCGAGGGCAAGAAATAGATGTGAACAACATCATACCAGATATGAACCTCAAAGACCAAGGATCTCCTCGGAATATCACCCCTCATTGTGGACCAAATAGGGACTTCATAAGCAATAACAGGGGTCATTTCATAATATGGCTTTTGCTCGGCAGTCAACCTAGCCAAGATGGTCGGGGCAGGATCAATTGGGTGATTCTAATAAAAGGCATTAATGGCTGCTGGGGTGACAAAAACTCTCTTGCCCCAGATGATAATTGAATCCAAGTTAGGGAACCTGTCCACACTCCCCTTATAGCCTTTCCAGTTTAGATTGGCTTGGTAAGCTGCAAAGAACTCCAGAACTATTTCCTTGTAGTAACCCCCATGTACATCTTTGAAAGGTTACCATTCGCGGTCAGCAAATTGCTTATGGATGTTAGGTAGCTCCTCCTCGATAGCAGCCAAGTTAAAACTTTGCTCCTCATTGAAGGTTCTATCCTTGTCCCAGTTGTAGATGGCTTTTTGGCCTTCAACCCCAAAGAGAATTTTCACCTCTTCAGTCGCTGATGGTTTCTTTAGTTGGAGCCCTGTGTTTCCCCTGCTAGAAGACATATTCTGCACACGAATATTATGAGTCAAAAAATAAAAGCAAAATCTTCTTGTGATTTTGACATATGTGAAAGAAAAAGATTAAAAAGATGTTAACAAACTAAAAAGGATCGAATGCAAAGGAGTAGATAAAAATTAGGTAACTGATGGCTCGTGCAGACCATGTGCGAACTGCACCAGACAGAGTGCGGATCACACGTGACTTTGCATGAGCTAACAGTAACCTTCAGTTATTTTTGCACTGAGGTGCAAAATTGGTGCAGTTCAAAAAATCCAAAGTGTGCATCGCACCATGCTTCGCCCCTTCAAACAGTGAACTGGCAATAAATATTTCACAGAGTGTGTTGCCTTGTGCGTTCATACATCAAGATCCATGCACCACATGCAAAATGCACAAGGAAACAATTGGAATTTTTGGTTCCTTGTGTTCTTGTGAATTATGCATGTGATTCGTAGAGTAAGATTTGCATTAAGCACTTGGCACCGAGCAACAAACAATCATTTAAGAAATTCAAACAATAGGGCTAAATATTATATGACCCAACCAAATCATTCAAGTACTCAAACTTCTCTGGAATCCATTATCACCAAACAAAATAAAAGAAGAGCTTAACGACTTCCCTTAATAAGGACGTTACCCCGTATATCATCGGGAACATCAAGCCTTCAATTGCAACAATTAGGTAAATTTATTTAACAACAATTGTTACCTCCCCACACAAGATCATACACCCAATAATATATTCAACATAGAACAAGGGTATAAGAGTAGTAACAAATGTGTTTGCCCCAATCATCAATTTTCAACTAAAACCTCATGAAGACGATGATTTTCCCTTAAGAATGACGTCACTCAATATATCATAGGGCCAAATCATGTACCAATAACAAGTGGGTTACTCAGACTTCACCCCAAACACATATTTTCAAGGCTAAAAACTACTGCAATTGATATGCATTATCACAATTTTAAGTTCTATCCGGTTGATCCTAAGCAAAATTCAACAACATATACCAAAATTGGGGACCCAAAAATTTCAGATCCCACTTAAAATCAACATGCCAATTCTGCTTCACAATATGGTTCCTAATCATCATAACAACAAGTATTTAACGTTGGGAAACTTACCACAAGTGAAGATTAAGCGAAGATAAGAAAAAATTAAAGCTTTTGAAGAATAAACAATGGTGACCCAATTATTTTTCCCGGAGAAACAACGGTGGCTCTTGGGTGGAGTGATGGCAGAGTGTGGCTGAGAGGAGGAGAGGAGTTAGGGAGAAGTTTAAGGGATTTGTGGAGGATTTTGAGAGAGAATTTTGAGAGTTTAAGGAGAATTATAGGAGAATAAGGGTGAAGGTTGCAGTTTAAAAGGGAAAAGATAAAGAAAAGATTGTCGGGTAAGTTTTTGGGTCGGGTCAATTAACGAGAAGGTCAATTAAAAATTCAAAACTAACCTTGGTGCACCATGATGTGCAATTCGCACAAGACTTTGTGTGGATCGCATGAATCTTTGCACCAGTTAGAAATTTACCCAAACTTTGCCCAGGCTTCTGTTTCGTCATGCGATGGAGGTGCGATGCGCATTTGGGCATATGCAAACTGCACAGCCTAGTGCATATCTCCTCCCATTTTAATTTATCTTCCCAGCCTTCTGTTTTGTGATGCATTGGGCTGTGCAACATACACAATAGCTTGTGCGAACCGCACGGTCCTCCACATGTCCCCTCTTTTCCCTGCTTTTTCACTTGTTCAATTTTCTTCTTAATGCATTCGTAAAACAAACAAAAACAATAACAGATATACAAAAACAAAGTAAAAACACTTGGTTTGCCTCCCAAGAAGCACTTGATTTTACATCGCGACTAGACGATAGTACCTCAAACCTTAGTCATTGTTAGATAGCATGCCGATCCAGTTGGCATGGCCCCACCCCAAGAAGGAGAATTGCTCCTTCAACCTCCTCAAAACATCATCTTGTTGCCGAATTGGAAACTCTTCAAACTTGGGCGTCTTTCCCATTTCACACTCCTCAAAATCTTGATCAAGCTTGCCCTTAACATCTATCACTGAGATTACCCACAAATATCTAGAGGGTTTGTGGGTTTGCATATGTTGAATGTCACTACCTCGCTTCCAACTCAAAATCTAAGTTCACTACATCCGTAAGTGCTCTCCCTGTAGCTAATAACGGTCGCCCCAAGATGATGGGAACCTCAACATCTACTTCACAATCCAAGATCATGAAGTCCGCTGGGAGAATAAACTTGTTAACTTTCACCAATACGTCAAATAGGATCCCTACCAGATGCTTAATGGACTGATCGGCCATGATAAGACACATGGATATAGGTTTTGGTGTACTCAATCCTAACTTCTTGAAGATTATTAGGGGCATCAAGTTGATGCTTGCCCCTAAGTTACAGAAGGCCTTATGGAACACAAACAACCTAATAGTACACGGTATGGTGAATGCACCCGGGTCTTCCCACTTTGTAGCAACATTACTCATCATCACAGTGCTACAACTGTGTGATATCTCAATAGTGCCCACATCAACAATCTTCTTTTTCTTGAGCAACTCTTTCATGAACTTGGTATACCCCGACATTTGCATTAAGGCTTCAACCAAAGAAATGTTTATCGAAAGCCTGCTAAACATGTCAATAAACTTATTGAATTTGTGCTCTTCCTTCTTCTTATTTAGGCTTTAAGAGTATAGAGGAGGTCCCTTGGGTAGTGTGGTCAACATAGTTTGCACAATGGAAGAGTCCCCCTTAATTTCAATAGCCACTTGGGGAGGAGATTCATCCTCCTTCCTCTTATCATAAATATCAACTTCCACCGGAACATTGGGTGCACCAACCTTTACCCTTACTTTCGGTTCTACTACATCTTAGTCACCTACAACCTCTTTCTCATTGTCACACAGTTCTAAAATGGGGTCAACACTAAGCTTCTCACTATACAATCCATCTTCTCTGCAATATTCACATCGGGCATTTCCACCACACCACTCATTCATCCACTTCTAGTAATAATAGTCATAGCATGAGCATCATTTTTAGGATTGGTTGTGGTGTCACTAAGGAGTGTTCCCTATATTTTTGGATTCATTTGAGCAGATAGATGGTTCATATGAGCTTCAAGATGCTTGATTGAGGTCGAATGAGAGCTCACGATTTGATGAAGTGTTAAAACTTTGCTTTTAAGCTCACTAACCTCAGTATTTGTAGTTTCTACCTTCTTCAACACCAAGGACAATATGTCCTCAATCTTTGAATGCCCAGGATTGCTTGTGGTGGGTTTATATAAACAATCTGACTTCTTTGAGGTATGTAAGGATTAGAGCTCCGGTGATTGTATCTATCACCTTCTTTGTCACGATCCCTCAAATTTCCATCTCGTTCCTTGTCTCTATTCAAACCTTGATTCTCATCCCTTGAGCTATAATACCCAGAATGAGAACCCGTTGACAAATAGCAAAGATTACCATCCACGATAGTCATTAGCTCATCACAACTAGCCTTGATCTCTGGTTTACTCACAGAATTCATGGTCTTAACACTTCTGGCCCCCATCATATGCTTGGCTAAGAGGTCTATTTGAGTCATTATTTCAGCCATGGCCTTATCCTTCTCTTCATCCTTTCTCCATATCTCATTAGTCAAAAGGGATGTGGTCACTCCCGAGGTAGGAATGTCAGCCTCCCTTGTGTGCCAAGCTTGGTTAGTCTTGGTCATTCTCTCTAGAAGGGCCGAGGTAAGAGAAAATTGTAGGTCCATGAAGGTGCTCCCCAAAGGTTATTGACCACATACTTGTTCATTGAGTTAAAAGATCAATAAAATCATTGTAGAAAGACATCATCCAAAAGTCCGTGGTTGGGACACAATAATAGCTTCTTTTTAAATCTTAACCATGCCTCGTGGAAAGGCTCATTAGGGAGTAGGAAAAAGTTGGAAATATTATCCCTCAATTATACCATCCATGAGGGAGGGAAAAATCTAGTAGTGAAAGAATTTACCAACTCAGTCCAAGAGGTGATTGACCCATCCGGTAATTCCTCCAACCAAGTCGTGGCTTCCCCCATTAGAGAGAAGGGTAATAGGTAAAGTCAAATAAATTCTTGGGGAATATTTTTGAAGATGAAAGGTTGCATATCTCCACAAAGTTGTGGATGTGCCTATTTTCATCTTCGTGATCTTCTCCTCTAAACATCCCGTTCATTTGTATTAGATGGAGCATTGTGCTAGTAACGTGGAAAACCGCATTTCAAACCGTGTGAGTTAGGCGAATGCACCTTCTCCCACTTGAATTACGGGTTCATTGGCTGCATCCATGAACCTGTTGAGGCTTCCGTTGACACTTTTATTATCACCCACTTCACTCATGGGCTGCCTGCACAATGGAAAAAAACAACAAACCAAAATAAAAAAAAACAAGCACTCTACAAAGTGATTTCAATTCACAATCAAAACAGCTAATCATTAACCATTCACAAAGAAGGGCAGTACTAAAATAGTGAGGGCACCCATAACATATGCTTGGTAGTGTTGTTGCTTCCTTTGATTTACATGAGCATGTTGCCCCGGTATTATGGTAATGAGTCATTTATAGAGGGTTTGTTTTTTCAAGTGAAAGGTCTTAGTTCCCGAAAGGTTGTATGGATATTGCTTGATGAATGGACTACAAAAACATGATTAAAATTGTCTAGCTAGTTGCTTGCAAGTAAGGGTGGAAAGTTCCTTAGGTATTTATAGTGAAGTATAACATATATGGTAGTGAGTTGTTCGAGGAAGAACAAAGGTATAAGTGTGGGCTGGTGATCTTGGGAATATTTATATGCCCGTTTATCATATTTTACCCATATTTACCTTATGTTTTAAGAACATTCTTTACTATATTATGTGTGTTTTGAGTTAAATTGCTATATTAGTTATTGAGACACATATTTAGATGATTGCAGGGAATGTGATATGGAAGATAACCATTGGAAGATGAAACGAAAGTGTAAAGCATGAAATCAAGTTAGTGGAATGCTCATGAGTGAACAAATAAGAGAAAATTAGGCTGGGGCGCATTAGTGGTGCGCTACCCAAGACTAAAGAAAAAGAGGGAGCATATTGGCACCTAAGTGGGGTGCCGCGGTAGTACCCTAACAACAGAAGGGTGAAGCTGGTGCACTATTGGCGTGATGCACCACAGCCATACCGACAAAAAATTCTAGCTTTCTCCTAGTTCGACTACAAGAAGGAAAAGGGGTTATTTCTCAAGCCTATAAATAGAACATTGTGCATCTTTTGTAAGGGTTTGGTCATATTTTGATAGCATAAGGTAGAGATAGAATTCATCATTAGGTTTCTTTTCTTCTTCCTTATCTTAGACATTACTTTGAATAAAAACAATATTATTTGTGTTCTTGATTAGTATGAATGGCTAGGAACCCTTGTTCTGGGGTTATGAGTACAAACACATGATTGGTAGTATAAAGATGGATTGATTAGTTTGTTTGCCATTACTAGTTGTTCTTATATTCTTGTATTCAATATTTTGATGTCTGGCAGCCATTAAGATAAATCTATAATTTTTTGTGAACTAGGAAGAAGGATCAATAAGATAGACCGAGGAATATAGGGAGTAAGACCTCTCTTTTATAACATAAAGGGTAGGTTTGCGACTAGGTTAGGAATATACCTAGACTGCCTTGTTACTTCTTCCATTATGATTAGTGAGATGAGGAGAAAAGAGGAGAAAAAGGATAAGATCATGGCAAAAATAATGACTCAAATTGACTTGTTGGCCACACATATTATGGTAGTCGGGACTAAAAGTGTGAATGTCATGGGTACTTATTGTTCAAAAGCTCAAGAGGAGGATGATTACTCCCCTATGGATGAGGAAGCTTATTTTCTAGCGGCAGATTTTCAACCCAGATATCAATGTACCAACCAAGGTCTTTGTCATTCGAGAGACGATAATCAAGGTTGGAACCAAGACAAGGACACTCAATGGAGGGACAGAAAGTAGGGTAGAGACAGTGAAGGTCAATGGCAAGAACGTGAGAGAGACAGTGATTATTACAATCACTGAAGTACTAATCCCTTTGTGCCTACACCAAAAGCCAATATTTCTCCATATCAGCCAAGTGTGAGTAACCCCATACATTCCATGTTTTAAGACATGTTATCTCAAGTGTTGAAAAAAGTTTAATCTACATATAGCGGGGTGAAAGACTTAAAAAGTAAGGTATCCACTCTTCATCAAATGGTGTGTTCACACTCAACATCAATCAAGCACGTAGAGGCTCAAATGAACTATCACTCTTCTCAAATGAACCCATATTTGAAAGGTACCCTTCCAAGTGACACTCTCGCAAATCCAAAAAATAATGGCCATGTGATAGAAATTGTGACTTAAAATGGGAGAATGCATAGTGAAATGAGGAAACCAACCATCAAAGTCGTAATGGATAAGGATGAAAAAATAGAAAAGGAAGTCGTGATTGAGAAAAAAGAGTGATGAAGCTCTGGGTATAGGGGTGACGCTTAGTGCGCCCAATGTGGTTGAAAATAATACTAACCTGCATGAGAAAAAAGATGAGACTGAGTCTCCTTCTCGAATTATCATTGATATCGAGGAGAAAGCCTCGAGTATGCATAAGCCATTGACTAAAGGCCCTCCTCCACATCCTCAAAGGTTAATCAAGAAAAAGAAAGATAATCAATTCAAAAATTTGTAGACATGTCTAGCAAACTATCCATCAACATTCCTTTGGTTAACGTTACAAATGTTAGGTTATGCTAAATTTATGAAGGAGTTGCTAAAGAAGAAATATGTGATTGATGTGGGGATAATTAAAGTGTCCCATAGTTGAAGTGCTGTCAAGACGAGCAACATAGCTCCCAAATAGGAGGATTCGGGAGCTTTAACCATCCCTTGTACCATTGGGGTGTTCTTGTTCAGAAAAACATTGTGTGATCTTGGGAAAAACATCAATTTGATGTTTCTTGTGATATTCAGAAAGTTAGGCATAGTTAATCGTAAGACCACACCTATGAGGTTAGTAATGGCTGACTGTTCAATTACATGCCCAGTGGGAATATTGTTATATATATTGGTAAAAGTAGACAAGTTCATGTTGCTGGCTGATTTTGTGGTATTGGATTGTGATGTTGTTCTTGAGGTGCCCATATTTTTGGGGCATCCACTTTTGGCCACTGGAAGGTCCCTTGTTGATGTGGAGCTATGGGAGCTCAAATTCTGAGTGGGGAGCGAACAAGTCACGTTCAATATGTGTCAACCCATCAAACCACCGAATAAGTATAAAGTTGTGTCCGTGATTGCTTCCAAGGATGAGATGGTTGAAATCCCTAGAGATATCGATATGAAGGGTGCACCACCCAATATCATCTTTTGGTCTTAAATTTTTGATAAAAGAATAATCCCAAGGGGTTGATCTTGCCTAAGCCACCATATGTGGTAGACATGCACATGAATCAAAATGACATCCTTTAAGTGCCCATATCTATGATGTTGTCAACTTGGCAACAAGAGGAGGTGATGAGGATTTTGAAGAAGTAATTCTATTTCTTTGGATGGGGATGTGCTAATTGTATTGGCTTGCTACTGGGAAATGATTTAGAGTTGAGGTAATATAATCAAGCCGCGACGTAAAATCAAGAACTTCTTGAGAAGCAACCCAAGTGTTTTTAGTTTATTTCCTTTATCCTTTGTGGTTTTTGATGTGTTTAGGAGTGGATAAAGTTTGAAGAATAGTTAAGTGGAAAAAGGGTTAAGAGGACATGTGCAGAAGTTCATGCATTTTGCACGAGGCATTTTGCGACCACAGGTGGTGTCGCCCCTAACAACCAGTGGACTGAGAAGAAAAATGAAAAGCTGAAGGCATGTGCGATTGGCTTACTCAAACTTCACCCCAAACATAGATTTTCAAGGCTAAAAACTACTACAATTGACATGCATTATCACAATTTTAAGTTCTAATAGGTTGATCGTAAGAAAAATTCAACAACACATACCAAAATTGGGGACCCAAAAATTTCAGATCTCACTTAAAATCAACATGCCAATTCTAAGGAGCATGCTTCACAATATTAGTTCCCAATCATCATAACAACAAGTATTTAACGTTGGGGAACTTACCACAAGTGAAGATTAAGCGAAGATAAGCAAAAATTGAAGCTTTTAAAGAAGCAACAATGGTGACCCAATAATTTTGCCCGGAGAAATGACAGTGGCGCTTGGGTGAAGCGGTGGTAGAGTGTGGGTGAGAGGAGAAGAGGAGTTAGGGAGAAGTTTAAGGGATTTGTGGGGGATTTTGAGAGAGAATTTGGAGAGTTTAAGGAGAATTATGGGACAATAAGGGTGAAGGTTGCAGTTTAAAAGGGAAAAGATAAAGAAAAGTTTGTCAGGTCAGTTTCGAGTCGGGTCAATCAATGAGTAGGTCAATTAAAAATTCAAAACTAACCTTGGTGCACCGCGATATGTAATTCGCACAAACCTTTTCGCGGATCGCATAACTCTTTGAACCAGCTAGAAATTTGCCCAAACTTTGCCCAGGCTTCTGTTTTGTCATGCGATGTTGGTGTGAAGCGTCAGAGGATACTGACGGCAAATGGTCAACTCTGGTGGAAGCAAAACGGCTTTTATATAGAAGCGGGCAGTCCCCATTCAAAAAGCGCATTTGGGCATATGCGAACCGCACAGCCCAGTGCATATCCCCTCCCATTTTAATTTGTCTTCCCAGCCTTCTGTTTTGTGATGCATTGGGCTGTGCAACATGCATAATAGCTTGTGCAAACTGCACGGTCCTCCACACATCCCCTTTTTGCCCTGTGTTTCCACTTGTTCATTTTTCTTCTCCATGCATTTCTGAATGAAACAAAAACAACAAAAGATAACAAAAAACAAAGTAAAAACACTTGGGTTGCCTCCCAAGAAGCACTTGATTTTACATCGCGGCTCTACGATAGTACCTCAAACCTTAGTCATTATTGGATAGCATGCCAATCCAGTTGGCGTGGCTCCACCCCAAGAAGGGGAATTGCTCCTTCAACCTCCTCAAAACATCATCTTGTTGCCAACTTAGAAACTCTTCAAACTTGGGCGTCTTTCCCTTTTCACACTCCTTAAGAGCATGATCAAGCTTTCCCTCAACATCTATTACTTAGATTATGCGCAATTCATCTAGAGGCTTTGTGGGTTTGCATATGTTGAATGTCACTACCTCACTTCCAACTCAGAATTTAAGTTCACTGATATCAATATCCACAAGTGCTCTCTCCGTAGCTAATAACGGTCGCCCCAAGATGATGGGCACCTCAACATCTACTTCAAAATCCAAGATCACGAAGTCCGCTACGAGAATAAACTTGTCAACTTTCACCAATACGTCAAATTGGATCCCTGCCAGATACTTAATAGACTGATCGGCCATGAGAAGACGCATGGATGTAGGTTTTGGTATACCCAATTCTAACTTCTTGAAGATCACTAAGGGCATCAAGTTGATGCTTTTCCCTAAGTTACACAAGGCCTTATGGAACACAAACAACCCAATAGTACACGGTATGGTGAATGCACCCGGGTCTTCCCACTTTGTAGCAACATTACTCATCATCACAGTGCTACAGCTGTGTGATATCTCAATGGTGCCCACATCAACAATCTTCTTCTTCTTGAGCAACTCTTTCATAAACTTGGTATACCCTGGCATTTGCATTAAGGCTTAGACCAAAGGAATGTTTATCAAAATCTTACTGAACATGTCAATAAACTAATTGTATTTATGCTCGTCCATCTTCTTATCTAAGATTTAAGAGTATAGAGGAGGTCCCTTGAGTAGTGTGGTCAGCATACTTTGCACAATGGAAGGTTCCTCCTTAATTTCAACAGCTACTTGGGGAGGAGATTCAGCCTCCTCCCTCTTATCATCAATATCAATATCCACCGAAACATTGGGTGCACCAAGATTTATCCCAACTTCCGGTTCTACAACATCTTTGTCACGCACAACCTCTTTCTCATTGTCATACAGCTCCATAATGGGGTCAACACTAGGCTTCATCACTATAACATCCAGCTTCTCCACAACATTCACATCAGGCTTTTCCACCACACCACTCATTCTTCCACTTCTGGTAATAATAGCCATAACATGAGCATTATTTTTAGGATTGGCTGTGGTGTCACTAAGGAGTGTTCCCTTTAATTTCAGATTCATTTGAGCAGTTAGATGGTTCATTTGAGCTTCAAGATGCTTTATTGAGGTCGAATGAGAGCTCACGGTTTGATGAAGTGTTAAAACATTGCTTTTAAGATCACTAACCCCAGTATTTATATTTTCTACCTTCTTCAACACCAAGGATAACATGTCCTCAATTTTTGAATCCCCAGGATTGCTTGTGTTGGGTTGATATAAAGAATCTGACTTATTTAGAGGTATGTAAGGATTAGAGCTCTGGTGATTGTATCTATTACCTTCTTTGTCACGATCCCTCCAATTTCCATGTCGTTCCTTTTCTTTATTCTAACCTTGATTCTCATCCCTCGGGCTATAATACCCAGGATGAGAACCCGCCGACAAATAGCAAATATTACCATCCACGATGGTTATTAGATCATCACCACTAGCCTTGATCTCCGGTGTACTCACATAATTCATGGTCTTAGCACTTCTGGCCCCCTTCATATGCTTGGACAAGAGGTCTATTTGAGTCATTATTTCAGCCATGGTCTATCCTTCTCTTCATCCTTTCTCCGTATCTCATTAGTCAAAATTGATGTGGTCACTCCTGAGGTAGGAATGTCAGCCTCCCTTATGTGCCAAGCTTTTTAAGTCTTGGTCATTCTCTCTAGAAAGGCCGAGGCGAGTGAAAATTGTAGTTCCATGAAGGTGCTCCCTTAAGGTTGTTAGACACAAACTTGTTCATTGAGTTAAAAGCTCTATAAAAGCATTTTAGCAAGACATCATTTGAAAGTCCGTGGTTGGGACACAATAATAGCTTCTTTTAAAATCTCAACCATGCCTCGTGTAAAGGCTCATTAGGGAGTTGGAAAAATTTGGTAATCTTATCCCTCAACTACACCCTCCACGAGGGAGGGAAAAAACTAGTAGTGAAAGCATTTACCAACTTAGTCCAAGAGGTGAGTTACCCATCCGACAATTCCTCCAACGAAATCATGGATTCCCCCGTTAGAGAGAAGGGGAATAGGCAAAGTCGAATAGATTCTTGGGGAATGTTTTGGAAGATGAAAGGTTGGCATATCTCCCCAAAGTTGCGGATGTGCCTAGTTTCATCTTCGTGATCTGCTCCTCCAAACATCCCCTTCATTTGTATTAGATGTAGCATTGTGCTAGTGACGTGGAACACAGCATTTCCAACCGTGTGAGGTAGGCGGATTGCACCTACTCCCACTTGAATCAGGGGTTCATTGGATGTATCCATGAACCCGTTGAGGCTTCTATTGCACTTTTATTGTCGCCCACTTCACTCATGGAATGCCTGCACAATGGACAAAAAACAACAAACAAAAAATAAAAAAAACAAGCACTCTACAAAGTGATTTCAATTCACAATCAAAATAGCTAATCATTAACCATTGCCCAACAACGGCGCCATTTTTGATAACACTAAAAAGTACTCTCTAAGATGGAGGTATCAGTGATTGTTAAGCAAAACAATATTTGTATTACCCGACGAGAGTTGTGGTTGATTCCTCAAGGAATGGCTGATAAGCTAAAGAGATTGTAAGAAAAGATCTCACAATGAGAGTGTTTTGTTCGAACAACAAATAGTGTAAAAAAAGGGAAATGGGAATATGTCATAATTCAAATTCCAAAATAAGCAAAGAAAATAAATGCAAGGTGTAACAATAGATAGAGGATGACAAAGGATGTGCTTTCGATGGGACTTGAATATGGGTCAAGGTACTTGCTTACTTGCCTAAATTCTCACTAAATACATAGGTAGCATTGGTTTTAGGCATGAAAGTTAATCTTATGATCACACGATCATTTATCTAATAGCCTTTATTCAAGCACCAGTAGTTAAGCATAAAACAACCAATATATGCTTGGGGAGGTCACACTATTGCTAGCTTAGACCCTTAGATGGGAGTTTTCGATGAATTGAGCTATTTCTAGTCTCAATCTAAGTGAAATCTCAAGTACCCACTAGTAATTTCACATCCAAAATTGTAAACACATTTCTCAAGCAAGAACACAATCAAGTGAAGTAATTCAATGTTTGCAACCACCAATTTTATATTTAAAACATGATGAAATCACTATACCCATGTCATAGTAGCAATTATAAACACAAATAAGCAAGAACTATCCCCTTTAATCAAGTACCCATCATCAACACATCCTGAAACAAGAGATTTAGCTACTCATTCTAAAGGAAGAAGAAATTATACCCATAGGTAAATTCAAATTCCTTTTCATATAAATATAGCAAGAATCAATATCCAAGCTCTTAATTACAAGCCCAAGGTTAAATATTGAGAGAATAGATTGAAACCCTCTTTCTTTCCTTATGAGAGAAACTTGCTTCTAGAGTTCAAAACTATTCAAAAACTATGGAAAATTGTGGCTGAAATGGGTTTTAGTAAGTTTCCAATTTTTCATACAAAGATGGACAAAAATGCCCTTTGGGAGCCGTACAGCGTGTCATGCGGTTCGCACATCACATTGTGTGTGTCGCACAGCTCCACAAAATTGAACCAGAGACTTTGGCTGATCTTTAGTCTTCGAGCAAAGTGGGGTGCGATTTGCATCAAGCAATGCGCGCGTCACATAGTGGCCGCACCTATTAACAAATTCTTTAGCTAAATCTGAGATTCATGCGGTGGAAGGTGCGGACCACACCAATAAATGTGTGTGTCACACGAGGTTCGCACCTTTTAGTAGAATCTTCATCTTGGTTGATCACTTAGCACTTCAACTCCTTTTAGGCTCTTTTTGGATCCATTTCGTTGTTTTCTATCTTTGATCACAAGTACCTGTATATACATCAATAAAGGCCATAAAAACCTCTAAATATTCATCAAAATATAGCAATAATTCATTATTAAAAGCTCAATGAGTTAGTGGATTACCGACTCATCAATTACAACCTAAAGGAAGTCCTTTTGAGTCCATGAATGGAGTGCTTTGCTGAGTTCACGATACACTAAGGACAAGCCTATGGAATGTTATGATATGTTTGAAACATTGATTGGGAGAGTGAGTGCTTTAATGTTCAAAGTTCCCCATTGAAATCAAATTTGTGTAAAGGAAAGAAGGGCAGTACTAAAATAGTGAGGGCACCAATAACATATGCTTGGTAGTGTTTTTGCATCCTTTATTTTACATGAGCATGTTAGCCCGGTATTATGGTAAAGAGTCAGTTATAGAGGGTGTGTTATTTCAAGTGAAAGGTCATAGTGCCCAAAAAGTTGTATGGATATTTCTTGATGAATGGACTACAAAACATGATTAAAATTATCTAGTTGATTGAAAGTGAGGGTGGAAAGTTTTGTAGGCATTTATGGTGAAGTATAACATAGATGGTAGTGATTTTTTCAAGGAAAAACAAAGGTATAAGTGTGGGCTGGTTATCTTGGGCATATTTATATGCCCGTTTATCATATTTTACCCATATTTACCTTATGTTTTAAGAACATTCTTTACCATACTATGTGTGTTTTGAGTTAAGTTGCTATATTATGTACTGAGACACATGATTAGATGATTGTAGGGAATGTGATGTCGAATATAACCATTGGAAGATGAAATGGAAGAGTAAAGCATGGAATCAAGTTAGTGGAATGCTCGTGAGCGAACAAATAAGAGAAAACTAGGTTGGGGCACGTTGGTGGCATGCTACCCCAGACCCTAAACATCAGAGGTAGAATATTGGCACCTAGGTGGGGTGCCACACCAGTACCCAAACATCAGAAGGGTGAAGCTAGTGCACTTTTGGCATGATGCACCACAGCCATCACGACAAAAATTTCCAGCTTTCTACTAGTTCGACTCCAAGAAGTAAAAGGGGTTATTTCTCAAGGCCTATAAATAGAACATTATGCTTCTTTTGTAATGGTTTGGTCATATTTTCATAGCATAAGGCAGAGAATAGAATTCACCATTAGGTTTTTATTCTTCTTCCTTTTCTTAGACATTACTTTGAATGAATACAATATTATTTGTGTTCTTGATTAGTATGAATGGCTAGGAACCCTTATTCTGGGGTTACGACTACAAACACATAATTGGTAGTATAAAGTTGGATTGATTAGTTCATTTTCCATTACTAGTTGTTCTTATATTCTTGTATTCAGTATTTTGATGTCTGGCCGCCATTAAGATAATCTATAATTTTTTGTGAACTAGGAAGAAGGATCAATAAGATAGACCGAGGAATATAGGGAGCAAGACCTCTCTTTTGTAACATAAAGGGAAGGTTTGCGACTAGGATAGGAATATACCTTTACTACCTTGTTACTTCATCCATTATGACTAGTGAGATGAGGAGAAATGAGGAGAAAAGAGATGAGACCATGGCTAAAATAATGACTTAAATTGACTTGTTGGCCACACATATTATGGGAGCCGTGACTAAAAGTGTGAATTTCATGGGTACTTATGGTTCAAAAGATCAAGAGGAGGGTGATTACTCCCCTATGGAAGAGGAAGCTTATTTTTAGCGGCAGATTCTCAACCCGGATTTCAATGTACCAACCAAGGTCTTTGGCATTCGAGAGACGAGAATCAAGGTTGGAACCAAGACAAGGACACTCAATGGAGGGACAGAAAGTAGGGTAGAGACAGTGAAGGTCAATGGCAAGAACGTGAGAGAGACAATGATTATTACAATCACCGAAGTACTAATCCCTTTATGCCTCCACCAAAAGCCATTATTTCTCCATATCAGCCAAGTGTGAGTAACCCCATACATTCCATGTTTTAAGACATGTTATCTCAAGTGTTGAAAAAAGTTTAATCTACATATAGCGGGGTGAAAGACTTAAAAAGTTAGGTATCCACTCTTCATCAAATGGTGAGTTCACACTCAACATCAACCAAGAACTTATAGGCTCAAATGTACTATCACTCTTCTCAAATGAACCCATATTTGAAAGGTACCCTTCCAAGTGACACTCTCGCAACTCCAAAAAATAATGGCCATGTGATGAAAATTGTGACTCAAAATGGGAGAATGCTTAGTGGAATGAGGTAACCAACCATCAAAGTCGTAATGGATAAGGATGACAAAATAGAAAAGGAAGTCGTGATTGAGAAAAAAGAGTGATGAAAGTCTAGGTATTCGGGTGACGCTTAGTGCGCCCAATGTGGTTGAAAATAATACTAGTCTGCATGAGAAAAAAGATGAGACCGAATCTCCTTCTCAAATTGTCATTGATATCGAGGAGAAATCCTCGAGTATGCCAAAGTCATTGACTAAAGTCCCTCCTCCATATCCTCAGAGGTTAATCAAGAAAAATAAAGATAATCAATTCTAAACTTTGTAGACATGTTTAGCAAACTATCCATCAATATTCCTTTGGTTGACGCTCTTCTGCAAATATTGGGTTATGCTAAAATTAATGAAGGAGTTGATAAAGAAGAAATGGGTGATTGATGTAAGGATAATTAAAGTGTCCCATAGTTGTAGTGCTGTTAGGATGAGCAATATAGCTCCCAATCAGGAGGATCTGGGAGCTTTAACCATCCCTTGTACCATTGGGGTGTTCTTGTTCAGAAAAGCATTGTGTGACCTTGGGGAAAGAATCAACTTGATGCCTCTTGTGATATTCATAAAGTTAGGATTAGGTACTCCTAAGACCACACCAATGAGGTTAGTAATGGCTGACTGTTCAATTAAGTGCCCGGTGGGGATATTGTTTTATATTTTGGTAAAAGTAGACAAGTTCATATTGCTGGCTAATTTTGTGGTGTTGGATTGTGATGTTGATCTTGAGGTGCCCATCTTTTTGGGGCATCCACATTTGGCCACTGGAAGGTCCCTTGTTGATGTGGACCTATGGGAGCTCAAATTCCGAGTGGGGAGCGAAGAAGTCACGTTCAATATGTGTCAACCCACCAAACCACTGAATAGGTATAAAGTTGTGTCTGTGATTGCTTCCGAGGACAAGATGGTTGAAATTCTAAGAGAGATTGAGATTAAGGATGCACCACCCAATAATCAGCTTTTGGTCTTAAATATTTGAGAAAAGAAGAATCCCAAGGGTTTGCTCTTGCCTAAGCCACCATACGTGGTAGACATGAACATGAATCCAAATGACATCCTTTAAGTGCCCATATCTATGATGTTTTCAACTTGGGAACAAGAGGAGGTGATGGGGATTTTGAAGAAGTACTTCTATTGCTTTGGATGGGGATGTGCAAATTGTATTGGCTTGCTACTAGGAAATGATTAAGAGTTTAGGTAATATAATCAAGCTGTAACGTAAAATCAAGTATTTATTGGGAGGCAACCCAAGTGTTTTTAGTTTATTTCCTTTATCCTTTGTGGTTTTTGATGTGTTTAGGAGTGGATAAAATTTGAAGAATAGTTAAGTAGAAGAAAGGTTCGGAGGATATGTGCAGAAGCTACTGCGTTTTTAATGAGGCATTTCGTGACCACAAGTGGTGTTGCCCCTAACAACTAGTGCACTGAGAAGAAAAATGAAAAGCTGAAGGCATGTGCGATTGGAGATACGAATTGCACCAGTCGATTTGTGCATCGCCCTTCAGTCACATGCCAAATTAGAAAATTGGCAAAATTTTAGCTCAAAAACATCACTTGCAAAGTGACATGCGAGACACATATTTTCATGTGTGAATCACACGTTGCAATGCAAGTGCAGGTATGTTTAAAAATTATTTGACCTACCCATTGATCGACCCAACCTGGACTTTGATCCGTGTCTCTTTCTCTTCTTTTTCCCTTTAAACTGTCACCTTCTTCTACTTTTCTCTCACAACTCTCAAAAAAACCTCCATTACTCTCTACCAAAACTCCCTAAATCCTCCAAACTTTCCCCAAAATATCTTTCTCCCTTACTACTACTTCACTACTGTTGCTAATTCACCGCCGCACCTCTCTTTTTCTGGTGAAAATATTGGGTCTCCATTGTTAGGCACAAAAAGGTTCAAGTTTTTTATTTTCAATCCCTCTTTCTCACTTGTTGTAAGTTCTCCAATATTAAATCCTTATTTTTAAGTAGATTAGGAATGTTATTAGTGAAGCATACTAGTTTAATCTACCATATTAATTTTGGGAAAGATATGATTTTTGGTACCCCAATTTTGGAGCTTATTGTCGATTTTACTTGAGAAAAACATGATAGATCGTGTTTTTGGAATGATTCATGCAACTTGTGTTAATTTTTAGCCCTTAACTTTGTGTTTTGGGTGAATTCTGAGTAACCCACTTACGATGATGCATGGTTTGGCCCAATGATTGATTGGGTGATGTCATTCTTAAGGATAAATTGTCATCATTGCAAGTTTTTTGTTGAATATTGTTGTGGGGGCTAAAATGATGTATACCACTGATCCCTTGTGTTATTTTAATTGATTATAATTGTTTGGTGAGCGCTTTGGTTGATGGGAGTGAACTCTTGTTATGTTGAATATGCTTGATTAATTTTCATGAATGTTTGATGTTCCCAATGATAGATAGGGTAATGTCTTTTTTAAAGTAAGTCGTTAAGAAAATATTTCTTATTGTTTGGGTCTTGATAACATTTGATATTTTTTGGGGAAGTCTGAGTACCCGAATAACTTGGTAATGGGTCAACTAGTGCTGGCATTACTTTAAGCCATGTTAAATCTTTTGTTCATAGCCTTGTTTTGACTTGCATTCCACAGGTATTGCTCTGTGAATCGCATATGCAACACACATAAAAATGAATAAATGAAAAATTCCTTCTATTTTGATATTCGATTTGCATGCAACATGCATATCTTCATCTGAGAAACACATAAGGAATCACATTTTTGTGCCAAATATGCCAGTGTACTTCTTGTAAGGGCGAAGGAAAATGTGATGCACAAACTGGCTGAAGCATTTCGCATATGCCTTCTCACTTTTAATCTGCTTTTACTCAGGTTTCTGCTAGCATGGGCGAAGCAACATGCAAAGCGCAGTTCTCCACATGCAATTTGCATGTGACTCACACATGCTAGAAGTTACCAGGTATCTTCTTCTTCTCCTATGCTTTCAATTTTATTTTAATTCATTAACTTCTTTTAGCATTTTCTTCTTCCTTTATTCCCAAAAAGTACAAAATGATTTTGTTGTTTCTTTTGAGTATTCACAATCTCCTTGTGCAGAAAAATGTCTTCTAGCAGGGGTAACTCAGGTCGCAGTACAAGAAGGCCACCAGCTCCTCCTACCTCCTTTGACAAGTCCAAAGGAAAGAAGAAAGCTCTTGATATTGCCCAAGTACCTCCTCTTGTGCAAGTTACTGAGGAGGAGAGGATTCACTTTAGGGTAGAGGGCATGAAAGCCCTATATGATAGGTACAAGGCAAGGACCTTCACCCTAGAGTGTAGCTTTAACCTTGCAGTTGTTGGGGCAGACCTTCCTAACATCCACCGCTAATTCACTACACGCCAATATTTCCCATTCGTAGATGTGCTAGGAGGTTATCATGTTGAGGTGGTCTGTGAATGTTACGCCTCCTACCAGGCCAAGAAGAACTCAATGAAGTACACAGGCAATGTTGATGATTAACCTAGCTTGGACTCTGTGATGGTCCAGGGTAAAGAAGGTCACATTACATCAGCTGCTATCAACACCATCTACTGGGCTGACCCGATTGAGCCTACACCAGAATATTGGGCTAAGGTCCTTCCATAGGACAAACCTCTTGGTTGGGCGGCTGCTATCATTGCTCCTGGGACTCTTATGTGGGAAACTATGGGGGGAATCATTCCGCATTAGAGTCTTTATTTTGAGGTGCGCCTATGGTATGACTTCGTCCGCTACCATTTCTTACCTTCTAAAAATGATCAGAAGGTTACATAGGAGGGCGTCAGTCTAGTAGCCTCTATCATGTCAGGGGAACATGTGAATTTTTGTGAGATTGTGGTTTTGGTAATCAAGAGGAAAGCACATCGACTTGGTGACTCATTCCCCTACCCTATGTTTATTAGTAAGTTATGTGCTAAGGCTGGGATCCAATACTTTCCCTTTGACACCTTTACCCATGACACTAGTGTGATTGATCTTGATAAGAAGACAGATATTGATGCTCCTAGGATAAAGAAATGCAAGATACAGAGTTTTGCCAGTGTGCAGATTGTTGACACCAATTTTGAGCCCATGGCTTTCTCTCCAACTAGATTAGTCTAAGGTATGCCTACTCCTGCAGAGCCGTGAAATCCTACAACTGCTCCTCCTCTTGGACCCATCACCTCATCCACAGCCTTTACCCCGACTCGCTTTCAGAAGTTGGTCAATATGAAATATTCCCATGATAATTAGTTGACTGCTCTAGCCGAGAAGCTACTACGAATAATTCAGAGAGCTGTAAAGAATACTATGAAGGATGTGGTGGACAGCATGAGAAAATTGTGCAAAAGAGTGGATATTTTTTAGCATGTTCTGGTTGATATCCGGAGAGATATGGACAAAGCTAAGGGGAAGGCTCTAATGGCAGCTGTAGATTTGAGCACTTTTAAGGATGCCATGGCTTCTCCTTGACCAACTCCTGGCCCAGTGGATACCTTGTTTGCTACTATGGCTACAGAGGATGAGGATCTTGATGATTCACAAGATTCGATATTCCAGCAGGTGCTCTTTATGTCGCAGCACACCGCACACTCTCACCAAGGATGAGGAGGCACCAGCTCAGAGCTGGCTGACTAGGAGGAGGATTACCCCATACAAAGAGTCTTTGCATATTTCTCTTACTTACTTTGATCTTAAGCATTGAGAGCAATGCTGTATTTTTAGTAGGGGAGGTGGTGCATTGATTTTTAAGATATTGTTTGTTGCCCTTGTTGGGCTTTGAGATATTATTTATGTTGCCCTTGTCGGGCATTTTTACTTTCTTATTAGATAATTTAGCCCTTGTTGGTCATTGTTTGGATGATTTGTTATTTCCCTCGTCGGGCCTTTTATTTTTTGTAAATGCATAAATTGTGCCCTTGTTGGGCTTATCTTATTGATTGTTTGAGTTGCGATATCGCTGGGTGAGTCCTACACGCTCAATTATTTCACTACACATGCCTTGCAAACGCGCTTAGTGCCTACGCATAAGCTTATTTTCCATTGTCCCACAAGCGCTTAACTCATTTTTGCCTATTTAATAATAGGTTAGTCAAATAAATTCTTGGGGTTTTCTTCATACCAAGGTTCTTTTCCAAGAAGCAATTATTTTGTTTTGTTTATTTTTGTGTTGAACCGGGTTGGTTTTTTCCTATGATAGATTGAGAGGTGACTTTTTTAAGGGAAAATGCCAAGTTTTAGTGTTAAATTGAGTCCGTGTTTTTCTTGTCTCAAAATGGGTCCACCAAAAAATTTCCTGGCAAGAAATTTGCAAATCGAAGGAAAGAGGGAAAATGTTTTTTTTAAAGCATTCTCTTGTCATGAATTGCACATTCCCCATTTGTCTTGACCGGTTCATAAACGAGTTTGTAGAAGAACTAAGAATAGCTTGTCAAAAGTCATTTGTTCCAATTGATTTTGAGACTAATTGTGAATTTTTTGTGTGTGATGCCTTATGTGGTAAGGTTATGCTTTATTCTTATGTATATGTGTTTTCTAGAACTCTACCCAAATGTGATTCAAGGAGAAATCGTTGATGTCACCAAGCTTGAAAGATGACCTTAGGCCTTTTTGAAAAGCTACTTCACCCAAAATTGACTTCCCTTGACATTGATCCTAGCGAGCCCCTTTGAGCTTTTAACCTTTCTTTGGCACGTTGTTAGACACCTCGACCCTTTGTGGACCCACTTATTTTTTAACCCATCCTTCCTAATGGATAGAAAATGATAGTTAGGCTAAAAGCCTAAGTTTGGGGGAAATGAAATCTTAACATAGGCAAAAGCCTTAGTTTGGGGGTGTATGTACAAAATATGGAGAAGAAAAGGGATGCACTCCAATTCTAGGTAGTACCTTATGCTCTAAATGAGAATTGCACCAAAATGCTCAACAAAATGAGCAAAATGAAAAGGAAATGGAGAAATTGGTGCTACTGAATGAATGAAACAAACAGTTGTCAAATGAATAAGTTAGAAGGGAAGCTTGGTTTGTGAGAGAGAGAAATAAGTTAATGTTCGAAAATGTGAGTGGTGATTTGAATGATCACGAAGAGTGTTAGGGAGGTTTACTCACTTGAAACAAGTGTAATCCTCACTTTAACCCTAGCCAACATCCTAGCTTAGTGATTCCGAGCTTGATAACTCTACATTAGTGGCAAATTATATTAAGGGCAAGCCTATGGTTCAATGCATGTGCACTCGAATTTCTTTTAGAGAGTGAGAGTCTCTTTGGTTCTCTTATAATCCCTTTTTATTATGAATTGAATGATTGTGAGTGGGATTCTCTCTTGTGGTGAGTGGCATCACACACTTGAAACTAAGAATAAAGTCTCTATTTCAATTGAGAGGAATGAATGAGACAAGTTTTGTGGCAAATCTCAAGGAAAATATTGAAGGTACATGCCAATGACTTGAGAAGCTTGATAATCTTGTTTTGAATAAGAAATTCCCTACTTTTGAATGAGAAATGAAATCCTTTTCTATAAAGTTTTAAAATGAGCATTTGCCTTGAGAGTATGGTGATACCAATTGAGATAAGCATTGTAGTTGAGTATTTTTGCTTTGCGTCTTTTTTTGTTATTTTCTTAGGTTTTAGAGTCAAGATAATCTTGTGTACAACCCTTCTGTTTTAAGAATCTATTTCACTTCTTGCCTTGTGAGTATCTTGCTTGTGCACAAGCAATAGTTCAAGTTTAGGGGTTTGATAAGTTGGTAATCTACCAACTTATTTAGCCTTTATTCATGAATTATTTCCATGTTTTGATGAGAATTAGAGGTAGTTATTGCCTTTATTAAGGTAAATGCAGGTACTCTTGGTCAAATGAAGAAAGTAAAGGAATTGAACCCAAAGAACATAAAATGAAGTTAATGTGTGAAGGTGATTAGAAAGGGGAAGAAACTGTCAAGAGATGTGAAATGACGTGCAAGCCGCATAGAGGAACCTGCGTTTCACAGGTTCCATCGTACATGGAAGATCAAAAACTGCCAGAGATGTTACAAACATATGAGTCGCACATTGCAAAGGGCGATTGCCCTCCCTTCGCACCTTACATTGCACAACTGCTGGACTTTCCTGCTTGAAGAGAAAGGCACCTGCGATATACAAACCTCAAGGTGTGTCGCATATATGTCGCACTTGCCTCGAAGTGTATTTTTTGTCCAAGTACTTGTGACATATTTAGAAAGGTTCTAAAACCCTTTTTGGGATTTGTACTTAGAGAATTCAACACTTTTTTACTTTCCGAAGTAGAGAATTGATAGAGTACATTATTCTTTTTCTTCTCTAAAGTGAAAAACTCCATTGTTGACAATTAAGCTTGGAATTTGAATTGGCTATTTGAAGAATGAATGGAGTTTGGAAAAACCCAATTGGTAACTTCTCTTATTCCTTCTCAATGACTAGCTAAACTCAATTCTAGGGGTGTGTGATAATGGGAGTTTGACATTGGGGTATGGGTGTTGATTTATTGTGTTTATAATTGATTATCTAGAATAAGTCTATTGAAATCTTCATGTTTTAATTATAAAATTGATTATTGCAAATAGTAATTTAGTTTTCTTATTGGGTGCTTGCTTGAAGAAGGAGTTCTTCAATTGGGTAAGAGCTCAATAGTAGAGATTAGGGATTCTGCTATAAATTGAGGCTAGAGATAGATAGATTTTAGGAAATTCTCATCTAATAGTCAAATCTAAAAATAGTTTGATTCACCTAAGCTAATTTGGTTGTTTGATCTTCCAAATATGGAGCTTGAAACAGGCCATAGTAGACATACTTAGTAGGTTGAGAAAACTACTAAGTATAGCTTGAACAAAAGTTACTCATGCTAATAATCGAGAGTTTATTTGATGAATCAACCCTTATCCCATATGTATGACCCTATCGTAAGGACACCCCTTGGCTTCCTTTCTTGATTTAAAACTCGTGTGTTTTTCTTGTTAGTTATTACAATTGAAATCTTAAATTCCTAATCCTGTTCCTCCAATTTTTACTTTACTTGCATCGAACAATTGCTCAAAACTAGTGAATTGAACCTTGATATTTGGTGGCAAGCAAACGTCCCATTCTCCGTGGATTCGACCCCGACATCCATTGGGTTACTTACTTGGTTTACTTGGCAATCGTTACCACCTCCTTTGGGAGAGTACTTTTGAACGTCATCATCGTTCTAGAGCAAATCATATTGAATCATGCATCATTTCATTAGAGATCATGTTATTAATGGTGATACTCAACTATCTTTTATAAGCAGTAATTTTCAACTTTCTGATATTTTCTCAAAACCTCTTATGGAAGAAAGATTTTGTTTTCTCATAACGAATTATTTCAAAGACCTTTGAAAAGTGATTTTTTGATTCTTTATCTTTTAGTACATAACATATTTATTAGTTATTTAATGCATGTTATATTGTTCATTTTTATGGCCTTATTTTATTTTCTAATTTGTACCTTTTTATGGTAATCATTACGTCTCCTTGATCTTCTCTTATACATTGCCTCACAATAAGTCTGAAGGTTCACTGATGCCTCATTGTCACAGCACATTTTCTTATCACTTTCTTTTCTTTCTATAATACTTCTTCTTTTCCTCTCTATTCATCACACTCTTTGTCTCTCTAAATATCTTACTCCCCTGTGGCTAAAGCTTCTAAGAGCTCTCTGTTTTCCACTAGCAAGAGTACTTGCAACAAAGGGAAAGGTAAATATCACGATCCAAACCGCCGTGATTGGCACCCACACTAACCACGATCCAAACCGCCGTGATTGACACCCACACTAACCATTCAGTAGATGAACCATATCTTACCAACTACCCCAGATAGTTACAGAATCATTTAAGAATATTAAGGCATGCGAGATATAAATCCTAAGAGTTTAATTAATAAATAGAATGAAAGTGCGGAAGTCTAACTATTACACCCTAAAATCTGAAAGTCATCATATAAAGACTCAAACTACCAATGTCTAGGAGTATCAAACTAATCAAATAACACAATGTTCAAAGAAATAGACATATATCCCAAAAGAAAATCTGCGGCATCCTAGATAGGAAGTAGCTCATCCTCTGATTGATCAACCGGTTGTGCTAGATCCAAGATCGTGAAGAAGATTTTTATACACGGTCTGCACTCAATTAAAAAATGCAGGAGTAGTTTCTGTACAAACACCATGTACTGATAGGTATCATAGGCCAACTCAAATTAGTAAAAAGTATATATCCTAAAATCAGTTGAAGCAAACAGATAGGCGCAACAACACATACTCAATAACTCAAAAAATCCATATAGTAAAAAAACAACCAGGTAGATAACCAATTTCAGATATATCAATGCCAATCAAAACCGACATATAAGTCACACAAAATAAACATAATATTCATCACAAAACTCTACAAGTATAAAGCAGTCACAACACATAAATGAAATTATATCCATACTGAATCACAGTTGTATAGCCTTTGTATCTCCTCAGTCTCACTTTGTACCATATCTAAAACATATTTGTCACTCATGTGTATACACATGATAAAGGGAACTTAATCTTGCCTAACTTGTCATTACATGTAGGGAACTCTAGGTGTCCATGTACCATACTAGCATATACACGATCCATCACATAATCGCTCGTTCGTAAGCTCACATTGGACTCGAGCCACTCATCATAAGAATAGTATATATATTTCTTATTCCTCTCACATATTTCTATATGTTTTCTATTCATTTATCTTACAGGATAATGAATACAAGTACACATTGATAATCACAAGTTCAAAAAACAATCACAAGTCATTTTAAGATAGACTTCAACAATTTAATAGCTTATTCATACAAGCATCGCCAAGTCAACAATTGTCAACCACAGTCTATGTCCGAAGGCCAACAAGCATTCTTTATCAACTCATAACATATATAAGAGACTAATCAAAGTCTAACTCCAAATAAACCATAACCTACCTCAATCAAAGAACTTGAATTAGCTATCTAATTCGCCTAAGCCTTTCATTTCCTCAAAGCCTCAGAATGCTCAAATTCTAGAAATGATCAAATGCAAGAGTCTTTAATCAACTACTCTTGATACAGTAACTTTGAGAATTCAAAATCATATAATTCTACTCTTATTTAAGCTTTAAACCATTACCCAAGGGTGAATTTATAATAGTCTGGTTCCTCAATGATCACATCATCCTAATCATGGAGTTTCTACTCCATTTATCCCTTTAAAGCAGTTTATAATGTTAAAGGTCTCATTTTTATTGGACTATAGGTCCCAAAACATCATAATCATGTATTAGAACATCAATTCCATTCTAAGAAGTATAAATTAACAACTTAGAAGCAAAATACATGATAATTAAATCCACTCATAGGTTTTCCCCTGATTTTCATAACTTCTAAGGTTCTAGCTCACAAACCACCATTCAAGCCATTCCCTTTGATTCTAGGGTGTTAGAAAATTACTACGTGCCAGCCATTCCCAATCCAGATTGGAACGAGGTTTTTTAGTCCTCTAGCAATAAATGAAAGAATATTTACGTCCTTAATCTCATCAATTCTTTACTTTGCAATAACTCAGGATTTAATCCCATTTAGTTGACTGGTGACTTACCTCAAAGAAGAATTTAGCCCTAGCCTTAAAAAAATCACCTCTATAGAGTTCTGGAACTAGTTTTTAGAGTTATGAGGTGAGAACTCAAAATAACTAACTTAAAATGCATATTCTACCTTGCGTCATTCACTATAGCGGTCCCGCTATGGTGACCAAGGCCTTGCTATAGAGAAACCTAATGAAATCATTGACACGCACTATGGTGAATGTCTGACCGCTATGACAGTCTCATTGTACCAAAATACCCACTGTTGTAGTTGTTCCTCCTAACTAGTAGCTCAGTAAAAGTTATACCAATCTTCATTTTATAACACAATTATAAATCTCATGAAATCACGAAACAAACCACATGGGCAGAATACTATAAAGACTTGCTACAAACTCACTCGTAGTCTCAGAATTTCCTACGGAGGTCTAGTTCACTAGGTCACCCCCTAAAGAAATATTACATAACACAACAATGCCCAAATTATTATGATTACACAAAAGTTTCAATTTTAAACCTCCCCATCTTTGAGTTTTTTAATAGATCAACTTACTATGTGGACTCTAACAAGGGTACTATGGCTCTAACCACTTCATAACAAATGGATGGGTCATTACATCAGATATTAATTAAACCACCATTCATCCCCAAATGGACAAGAAGGGAAACAATAGAAGAAATATATGACTCAATTAAAAGATAGGGATACTTGCTATGCATATTTGATTCGGTCTCCCAAGTGGCCTCCTCTACATGATGGTTTTTCTACTGGACCTTCACAGATGCAATATCTTTAGATCTTAGATTACAGACCTCTCTATCTAAACTAGCCACATGCTCTTTTTCATAAGACATATTTTCATCAAACCGAATCCCATCAAATGATACAATTTCCATCACAATGATACTGTTTCAGCATCAAACCATGAAACACCAGGTGAACTCCCGACAAATCGTGGAGGCAAAGACAATTCATAAGATACCTCCCACACACTTTTAAGGATCTCAAATAGACTAATAAATCTCAGACTGAGCTTACCTCACCTCCCAAACATCATCACACCCTTCATGGGTGAGACCTTGAGCAAAAATTGCTCTCCTACCATGAATTCCATATCCCAGACCATTCTATCCGCATACACTTTCTACCTACTCTGGGCTGCCAAGAGCTTGTCCTAAATTACCTTGAACTTCTCCAAACACTCCCTCAAATGGTTAGTACCCCATGGTCTCACCTCAAAAGCATAAAACAAACCAATAGGACACCGACATCTCCTCCCATAAAAGCCTTGAATAGTAGCTATTATTATAAGCGAACTCAACCAATGGCAAAAATTGGTCCTAGTGACCACTAAAATCTACCGCACAAGCTCAAAGCATATCATCCACTTAGACTGCCCATCAGTCTGAGGGTGAAACATAGTACTAAGGTCCATCCTAGTACTCAACTCGGCCTGCAAAGTCATCCAAAAATTAAAGTAAATTGCATACCTCTATCTGAGATAATAGTAATCAAAACCCCTTGCAATCGAACAACCTCTTAAATGTACAACTTGGCCAACTTCTCTGCATTATAAGTCACCTAAACTTTTATAAAATGCACTGACTTAGTCAACCTATCAACAATAACCCATATGGATTCAAATTTTCCCAAGGTCTCTGGAAGACCAACCATAAAACCATCACTATCCTTTCCCACTTCTATTCAGGAATGGGCATCCTTTGAAGCGTCCCTCCAGGTCTCTGGTGCTCATACTTTTCTGGTTGACAATTCAAACACTGGTCAAAAAATTCTAAAATATCACGCTTCAACCTACCCCACCAATAGTGATGTCTCAAATCATGATACATCTTGGTGGCACCAAGATGTATTTAATATCTTGAACTATGAGCTTCTAACATGATAGTCTTAATTAGATCACAAACAAAAGGAACACATAAACGCCCCTTGAGCCTTAGGACATCATCATAAATCATGGCCTCTTTGGCCTCTCCCTACAATACTTTATCATGGATCTTACTCAACTTGGCATCCTCAAACTATCTGGCCTTAATCTGCCCCAAAAATGATGACCTTTCCTCCACACAAGCCAATACTCTGTCAGATACGAGAATATTAAGTCTCATTAAATTGTTAGACAGAGTTTGAACCTCTCTAGACAATGGATGCTTTGTATCCTTTAAGCAAGACAGGCTACCTATACTCTCAGTCTTCCTACTCAGGCCATCAATCACCATATTTTCCTTACCTGGATGGTATAAAATAGTAACATCATAATCCTCGAGAAGCTCCATCTATCTCCGCTACCTCAAGTTAAGATCTCTCTGAGTAAACACATGTTGCAAACTATGGTGATCATTAAATACCTCACAATGAACATCATAGAGATAGTGCCTCCAAATATTTAGAGCAAACACCACCACTACCAACTGTAAGTCATGCATAGGATAGTTCTTTTCATGCACCTTCAGTTGTCTAGAAGAATATGCAATGACCTTTTTATCCTGCATCAAAACAACACCCAAACCAGAACGTAAAGCATCACAATGAACTACAAAATCCATACCCTCTATAGGCAATGCTAGGATGGGAGTCGTAGTCAATAGAGTCTTAAGCTTTTGAAAGCTCTCCTCATAATCATCGGACCACTAAAACGGCATACCCTTCTAAGTCAAATGGTTAAACTGGAAGGAATAGAAGAAAACCCATTCAACCAGCAATAGTTGCTAGACATCCTCATAAAACTATGAATCTCTACCACTAAAGTGGGCCTAGCCCAACTCTTAACTGCCTCTACCTTCTGTGGACCAACTAGAATCCCTTCTTTGAAACTACACGCCCCAAGAAGGACACAGATGCCAACCAAAACTCACATTTTGAGAACATAGCATATAATTTCTTTTCTCTTAACAAACTCAGAACAATTCTCAAATGTTCTCATGTTCCTCTTTATTTTTTGAATACACCAGTATATCATCAATAAAAACAATCACAAATGAATCTAGATAGGGCTTGAATATATCATTCCTCAAACTCATAAAAGCAGCGAGGCATTAGTAATCCCAAAATATATAACCAAAAACTCATAGTGCCCATACATGGTCCAGAAAGCTGTCTTTGGAATCCTCAGCTCGAATCTTCTGATAATAATATCCTGACCTCAAGTCAATTTTTGAGGAGACTGAAGCACCCTGAAGCTGATCAAACAAGTAATCTATATGATAAATAGGGTACTTATTCTTGGTAGTGAATTTGTTCAACTGACGGTAATCAATGCACATTTGCATACTCCAATCTTTCTTCTTTAAAAACAACACATGAAAACTTCGCGAGGAGGCATCAGATGGATAAATCCCTTACTAAGTATATCTTGGAACTGCACTTTCAACTCCCTTAACTTAGTCGGTTCTATCTAATATGGTAGAATAGAAATAGGGTGAGTACTTGTCTCTAATTCAACACAAAAATCAATATGACAATCTAGTGACGTGCCATGTAAATCCATGGGAAATACCTCCAAGAATTCACATATAAAAGGAACTGACCCAATGGATAGAACCTCTGCACTAGTATCCGAAAATGTTCTAAGAACTTCAAACACCCCCTCTTTACTAACTTCTAGACACGAATGAAAGATCTTAACTTCTTAGGAACAGGTGTACAATCACCCTTCTACTCAAGCCTAGACATACCCGACATAGCTATAGCAACTGTTTTAGCATGACAGTCTAAAATTGCATGATATGAAGAAAACCAACTCATCCCTACAATGAAATTAAAGTCAACCATATCTAAAATCACCAAGTCTACCGAAATTTTATACCCTATGAACGTTATAATACATGAATGGTAGACTTTATCTATAATTACTGAATCACTAATAGGAGTGGAAACATGAATACATAAAGAAAATCACATATCATATACCGACCCAAAACAAAGTATATAGACACATAAGAGAAAGTAGAACCTAAATCGAATAAGGCTTATCCATCCGGTCAAAGACTAGAATAATACCTATGATAACTGTATTTGATGCCTCTGCCTCAATTCTGATCGTAAAAGCATAACAATGTATCTATCCACCTGCCTGTATTCTACTCATATCGAGTTGAGTACCACCCCTACTAGTCTGACAACTCCCTCGGTTAGGTTGGGTACCACCTGTACCTGTTGTGTGGCCACCCCGCCCTAGGTGAGGAAAATCTCTACCATATGAACCACCTCTTCAACCTACTGGTGCTGGAGCTTGGGGAGACTACTTTTGAATTATCTAACCACTTGGTCTGAACCTAGAGCACCATCTCTAGATATACCTGACCTCACCACACTCATAACAGGCCCTATCTATGGTAGGCCACTGAGCTAAAGCCGAAGAGGCAGAATAATATCCATAATCTGAATGACTGGGTTATGCACTCTCTACTTAACTTAAAGAATACTGGTTGGCCCCGAATGGACCCCCAACTGAAACCTTCATAGCCGACTGAAGGGGTATCCAAAGTACCCTTGAGAAACTGATGCACCTAAAATACACCTTCTTTTAGAAGCGTAAGCGGTCACTGTTCAAATATGGAACCCAACAAAGGTTGGGGTCGATCCCACTGGGAATATGGTAGGACTACTGATGATTAGTGTTTACTTACACTACAAGCCATTTATTTACCTCGAAGGGGGAGGGGGGGTTTGAGTAACAAATATTAAATGTAACTTAGATTCGTAACAAGTTACAAGTAACAGTTTCAATGGTTGTTATCAATAAGAGAAGCGACTAGGGCAGTGTTCCCCATGAGATCATAACTTAGTAAGGCGTTGTACTTAGTAAACTAACTTGGTGCTTAGCATGCAGAATTGATAAGTTAGGTTCACCTAAATAGTTGGTCCCTTAGATAGATGAATTTTACCACATGCCTTTGTCCGGCCGTGGGTGTATGATTTATATCCCTTACCCTGGATCCCAGATTAGCTATTCCCAGACAAGGTCAAGCTATTAGATGAGGGTTGGTAGCCCCAAATCTTCGTTGTTGAACAACCCTTTTCCCATCTATTATCCCGTTGGTCTGGCAAGTAAGGATAGGGGGAGTTCTAACATTGTACACCATTAAAAAGCAATCAATGCCAAGGGAAGAACATTACATGCATAAACACCTCCCTAAAATTACCAAGTGCTTTGCCTACTTCATTAATCCTTCATGGTTCCCACACTCCTAGTTGTGGATTTAGCTACTCATATTCATAAGTATACGATCAAAAGTTGTTGAAGAAATCATGAGAGTATTCTTACAAGAAGAGGTAAAGAAATTCGAAATCTTGGATAAATCGCAAGAACACTTCAATAACTCAAGAACAAACTTTAATTCCCAAGAATTTATGTTATGGTTGTCTCCAAAACACAAACAAAACGTAATAATAGTAAACAATGTTGGGAACCCCAAAATAAAACCTAAGGGGAAGTATTTATAGACAAAAAAGACCAAATCATAATTGTTCTAGGATTGACTGGATGCAGCACTTCCGACAGGATGCCCCACGGGCCGTCGTGGATGAGACAGGCATCTTGGGTGCCTTTCGGGCTTCCTTAAGATTAAGCTCCATCTTTTTTGCCTTGTTTCTATGGGCTGCTACGACGGGACATCTTAGTTGCCATGCCTATTATAATTTACCATCGGCTACACTTGGATCCTCCACATCTTCACTGCCTTGTTTCCACGGGAGGCTGTGATGGGGCGTCGAGGCTGTCACGGGCGTCATGGCATCATGTCACACTCAATGCCTTAGATTCTCAGCTTTGCTAGATCATTCCCACGGGCTCTGTGATGTCCTTTCGTATCTCCTACTGGCGTCATAGCAACCTATTAGACTAAGTTATGCCTTTTATTCTTGCTGCCTCATTTAGACACCTTCTCCTATGGGCCGTCGTGGATACGAAGCCCGTGGGGCATGACTTTTTGCTCATAAATCTGCAAAACTTTGGTATTTTTATATTTTCAATACTTCTCCTTGTACATGCAATAAACAACATCAAATCTAATAAAATGTACTCAAGAACACCCAAAAATCCTTAGTTTTAAGCGTCAAAAGTGCCGTGAAATTCCGACACATCAACACCCTCAACTTAGAATGTTTGCTTGTCCTCAAGCAACAAACGAAAACAAAAACTAAGATGAGGCTTAAGTAAAAGGAAACCAGAAACTATAGCAGCAACATGATTCATTTATCTCTCAAATCTCAGAATAATATCCACTCCTTAACAGCTCAAAAAACCAGTGCATGTAATCAAGTTATCAAAATAAAACAAGACGTATCCATGAATGACAACAAGATATTCATGAGTATGATGGCATACATAGGCAGACATTCCTACCAAAGAATTAGCAATCACAGTCCACTCTAGTGCCCTCACAACAAAAAAGTCCTGATCACACATAATATCAATTTAACACACAGGGACTGGGAACATGCTCACTCTTACAAGGAAGTTCAAGTTGTACATTCACAATACCATAGGCTTGCCCTTATATTCTTTGCCTTGGCTTTCAAACAGTTTGATTAGGATCACTATAGGACTTTGTTAAGCTTGTAATGTAGGCCTAAGGACGGGAATGGTATATTTGGGTAAATAGTGACTATGTCCTTCTTGAGACTACAATTACTTCTTTATTTTCTCCACCTTTTCAGACCTTACAGTTATCCTCCCTTATTCTCCCTTCTTTTATCAAACTTCGGGTGTGGCTTTTATTACATTCTTGCACTTTTTCATGCATTAATTTTTTTTGTTCTTTCTTTTCTTTTGTAGCACACAAACCACACCCACTGGTCTTCTTTTTTAATACTAACCCAATGTTTTCATACCCAACACTCCTACTCATCCCTACAGTAGCCACCCTCAACTTAGGCCTTTAGCCTGAGTTGAGGTGCACAATGTCCAAGGAGTGAACAAGGCCAAAACAACAATTTATAGGAAACGGGAAAGGTGAACAGGCTAACAACAAAAAGGTTCAACTTTTAGGCTCAAATTTTGGGATCAAAGGGATTCAGTTTTTATTTGGTAGGTCATTTGGCTGGAGTGGATTAATTTAAAAATAGCCTATGATCATATCCTAACCAAACCATTCTACAACCACAGCAAGACTAACCATGCAAGTTCTAGATTGGCAATACAGCAAGAACATATACTAAGCAGCTCACTTCACACATGTCACAGAGTTCAGACTACAAATTAGCTAACTACCGATTCATGCTTTATCTTAAGCTACTCATCTCAGTTATATACATGTTGTCATTTAAAGATCCATCAAGGATATTTCTAACACTTTATTGCACAAAAATTTCGAGGGGTCTCTATTTTTTTCACAGAATTTCTTCAAAAATCATAACATGGCTTCCTTTAGCTCCTAATTTACTTCTACAAACAAATATCCTATACTAAACATGCCGGTTCAATGGAAATTAAAATGTCCTTAGGGAAAGAACACTGGCAAGAAAACCCCAAGGACATGGGTATCATATAGATACCCTCATGGATTGCCTTCCATCCGGCGCTTAATTTAACATCGTTGCATGACGCGAGTATTTTGGCTACTCAGACTTCACTAAAACACTCAACAAAAAAAATGGAAAACCAAAGCTTCCCCCACCCCATCTAAAAAGTGGTGCATTATCCCTAATGCACTAAAAAATAACCAACCAAAGGATACAAGGCATACCTATGGCGCCTAAACTTGGATATCTGGTGTAGCTGTAGTTGGGCCCACTGGATCGGTGCCCATATATTTCTCACAATTAGAGGTTGCCTCTATATTCCTCTCAATTGTAGATGCTGCTCGAGCAGCATCAACATTACTAACTCCCATAATGGAGTCTGAAGAAGGTATATCAGGAATGCCAGCAACACCACTAGCTGAACTACCCGTGCCAATGGCATCAACCTTGACGTGCTTCATAGCTAGAGACTCCTTTGTTGCTCGCTCTAAATCTTTCTTAGCTCTCTTCTCGGCTCTTTCCTCCATCTTTTTTTGAGACTTTGGGCTAAGAAGAGCGTCGTTTGCTCGGATATGCTTATCTTTTTTCATTCTCTTTTTTGTGTACAGAGAGGGACTAAGAGGTAATTCAACCTCTTTTTCCTTTTCCATCTCAAGCTCTTTTTCCTTTTTTGGGTCAGCTGACTGATGCTCGTGGTCTACAAAGTCCCATAAGTCAATCGTTGGCTCCGATATAATCTGTGGTAAGACTACTGGAGACTTAGCTTGAGAAGCTGAGCAACTCTTCAACCCATCCACATCGACTCTAAGCTCCGCTATTTGTTGCTTTAGTTAAGTATGATCAACTGTGCCTATTTCCTACAGCCTCTCATCAACCCTATTTTCTAATGCATCAATCCGGTCATTCACATTAAGATATAGTGATATGGCTATCCGGGTTGAGGCATCAATAATTGGCTGAAACTGCAAAGCAAACTTTTTCATTTGTTCCTTCAACTCAATGGTCCTATGAATTGTATTGGCAAAATTCACAGGATGAAAAGCAAATATTGAATCAGTTTCCTCAATTGGACAAAAGAAGATGGACCAGCAGTAGTGTGCTCAGTTTGGCTACCCTGTGGGGTAGGCAAAGAAGTAGTGGATGGCGTCACCTCGGACTCAGTACATGTGCCTCTAGGGTGAGAGCAAGTGGTTCTGAAGTACCGCTCAGACACATAACTCTAGTTTCAACCTTGGACCTCTCGAGATGATGTGTTTGTGTGGCACTCAGCATGATCAATACCCATATATTTTGGGAAATCAGCTTTATCACACAATTCCGTTATGAGGTAGGGAAATGGATAGGATGAACTGATCTTGGTGACTCTGTCCCGAATTTCTTCAGCAATAATGTGCCCAAAGTTCAGATTGTACTTGAACATCATACTAGCCACTAGGATGGCTCGTTCAAGAGTCAACTGATTGTCAACATCCATCGGTTTAAGCAGGAGTCATACCAGGGACCACCAGAATTTCTCCTCAAATAGCAAAGCCTTTGTGATCTGTGGCTTGTCCTGGTCGAGCCACTTTGGTGTCCCAGTCATTGTAAGATGCTTGGCCAACCACTTTGTCCTCTTTAGCTCATTCTTAACCCGGTAGTCATAGTCAATGGTGTCAGTAGTAACCCCAAACTTAGGCCCAAAAAGAAAATTTGTTTATGGTTTTGACCGAGATGTTAATCGGGACACCTCTTACTGGTATGCTCTCAAGAGCGGGCAAGTCTGTAATTTTCTGGCCCTTTTTGCATCTACTTTCCGAGATGGCCTGATAGTTTTCATAGAACTCCCTCACGAGAGTCAGTTGGTAATCCAGGAGTGGCTTGCTAGTCCAACCCAACTTGTAGTACCAGAAGTATTCATCAAGCTTGGGGAAGTCCTTTAGCTTGAAGGGATCTATCCTTCATTCCTCCGCGATACGATGCTTCATGTACCCCTTAGCAGTGGTGGCTATCCCATAGTCTAATATTTTCTAGGACCCTTTCACCAACCATCTAGTCTTCTCCCAAGGGAGTACCAGCGTTGTGACAGGGGCTGTAAGAGTGGGCGAAGTAGGCTCTCTTTATGGAGTAGTGGTCTCGGTATTGGAATTAACATCACCCTCCACATCTTTGGCTGAACTGTGCTCAGTCCCTGATTCAGCATCATTTCCCGACTCGGTCCTAGTTTCCAAGCCACTAGAAATTAGGGTAGCTGGTTTGTTCCCTCCTTTAGCTAGTGAAGGATCATGGTCCTTCTCTGTGTTAGAACTAGCCGAGACAGAAGATGATTTATCCCCCTCTTCAAACTGGGGGGAAGGAGATACTATCAACTTTCTTCTGGTTGCCCGAATGAAGGGGTGTTGTCTGAGTCACTTTTCTCGACTTCAGAATTGCTTTGATCCTTTAGTTAAGACTTGACTGATGTTTCATTTGCTTTTTGGGCCCCATCGCATCGTAGTGGTGTTTTTGGTGCCATTTAGTACCTTGAGCTAACCACCGTTAGCAACCATAAAAAAATCAAAAACTAGAAAAATTTGAATAGGGCGTCGGATCCTGCCAGTGGGATTTTTAAGGACAGATGTCCTCCCACGGGCTCTTCCCACGGGCATGGGAGGTCCGACGTCCCGTCGTATCCGTCTAGAGACCTTTGCAAGCTCTGAACAATTTCCAATGCCCTAACCGACGCTCGTTGTGCCTCAGAAATCCCGTCTGCTAGCCCATGGGATCAAGTTAGGCACAATAACTTCTCTCCCTTATTTGTTCACTTAGCACAATCTTCTCCTCGCCCAAACGACAAGCATACAACACAGATATGCATAATATCAAACTATTATTCACACCAATCACAAAACCCTAATTCCCATTTTTGTTTAAGTTATACATACACACATAAATTAGGCAAAGTACCACAACTAGGGTTTACTTAAATGAATAAAAATTCAAAACATCAGAATCCTTAGTTGTTGTTTTTGAACATCAAATGGAAAATGTGAAAAACTACCAAGATAACTTACTTCTTGCTTTGCAATATACTCTTGAAGAAAGCTTGGTAAGTTGAAAACTTGGTAGACTTTGCCCACTTCGTGTCATTATGATGAGTATATGGGATGCAAGGGGATAATTATATGGTTGAGATGATCCTGGGGAGTTGAAATCGTGAATTTGGGAGAGGGAATTAGGAAGAGGGAGAATGAGTGTTTTGACCTCAATTTGATTAAGGTCAAACACTTAAGGGATGCGGGGGGAAATGGGAAAGGGATTCTAGGTCGGGTAGGGTTAGAGTTTAAGAAATATTAAAAATTATTGACCTTTTTTGACCGACCCAAATGATGGGCTATGCGATGCCCGTGGGACACGAGATGGCCCGTCGTGAAGAACTTACCTAGGTGTCTGAGGCTTGACTCCCACGCCCATCGGGGTTACGACATTTCATTATGTAGGGTGTGGGAAAGAACCAGTGGCTCCTTCTGTGTTTGTTCTTGGCTTCACTCCCAACTTCCACGCCCATTGGAGTCGCGATAGCCCGTCATGCAGGGCATGGAAATGGGGCAGACACTAATTTTGTCAACACTTAGAATTTTTTTTATTGGGATGCCCTAGTCCCACAGGCGTGGCACCTGCGATGGACCGTCACAGGGCCAGTGGGACCCCTTTTTCCTGCAATTTTGCAATATCTCATCTTGTCCATTCCTGCACATTCAACACACATTAGTTCATGGGTTGCCTCCCATGCAGCGCCTGATTTAACATCACAGAACGACACAGGTTACATAATTACTCAGACTTCATCAAGTTTCCTCATGGGTTGCCTCCCATACAGTGCCTGATTTAACATCGCGGCACGATGCAAGTTGCTTGATTACTCAGACTTCATCAAGCTCCTTGGGTGGGATGAACTCATCAAGGTTCCAGGCTTCAACTGCTTTAAGCTCCTCTGCGGTACCCAGGTATGCTTTGATCCGCTGCTCATTATGCCATTATCATTTTCAAGTTCGATGACCCCATGAGAAAACACTTGTACCACATTTAGTGGTGCAATCCACTTGGACTTCAACTTGCCCAGAAATAAGCAAAGTCTAGAATTGAAAAGCAGGACCAAGTCACCCAGCTGGAAATTTCTCTTTTCTATCTTCTGGTCATGATATAACTTCATCTTTTCTTTATTCAACGCCAAACTCTCATATGCATTCTGGCGGAACTCATCTAACTCATTTTGTTGCCCAATCCACTGCAATGATGCTTCAGTCCAATCTAAGTTTAATTTCTTCAACGCCCACATGTCCCTATGCTCTAGCTCAATCGGAAGATGGCACGCCTTTCCAAATACAAGCTGATATGGTGACATAACTATTGGCATCTTGAATGCAGTACAATATGCCCACAAAGCATCATCTAGTTTCCACGACCAATCCTTTCTGTTGGCATTGACAATCTTAGAAAGGATTGACTTTATTTTTCAATTGGAGACTTCCACTTGCCCACTAGTCTGGGGATGATAGGGGTTTGCAACGTTTTGCTTCACTCCATATTTTCTAGTAAAGCACGAAATAGCTTGTTACAGAAATGAGAACCTCCGTCACTAATGATTGTCCTTGGTGTACCAAATCTGGAGAAGGTCTTCTTTTTCAAGAACATTGTGACACACATACCCTCATTGCTAGGAAGCACAACCGCCTCCACCCACTTTGATATGTAGTCAACAGCTACCAATATGTACCAGTTTCCATTAGACATCACAAATGGGCCCATGAAGTCAATACCCCAAACGTCAAACAGCTCGATCACCAGGATGGGATTAAGAGGAATCCCATGCCTCCTTGATATACCTTCTTCCCTTTGACACTTGTTGTAAGCTTTAGAAAAATCATGGGCGTCTTTTTGAATAGTTGGCTAATAGTATCCGCATTGTAGGATCTCTGTGTCATGCCCCGATGCTACCCCCTAGACATAGCATAGGACCTAGGACCACAAGTGCCCTAAGCTAACCCTTGGTCATAGCATAACTCAGGTATATCAATTAAGCATAGTGGAAGCATAATACGAATTAGATAACTCAATCCATAAGATAAAATCAAAAAAACATGATTCAAAGAAAACACGAATATCGTTTATGTCTGAAAAACCTCTATACATGACATAAGGAGTTGCTAGGACAAGACCCTAGCTAACTCAAGGTATGAAAGTAAAAAATCAAACAAACTAGAGTTATAACTAGCCCTCGAACAATGAGGACTCACCAATACTGACTGGATATGGCCTGCGGTCACTAGCCACGTTCCTAAGGGAGGGAACCTGAATCTGCAACATCAAGATAATGCAGCACAAAATATGTGTCAGTACTATAGGATGTACTGAGTATGTGAGATATGCATAATCAGGATAAAACATACTTAAAATATGCTTAAGATGAGCTCTTTCGAAATAAGAGATACCATAAGAATTCATCGAGATTTAAGACATATACATGAAGTAAAACCAAGTTTCAAAGTAAAGTATCATGTAACTTCATAACTTGAAAATAATCATGTGGGGAGTTTCTCTTAACCGACATAAACCATGCTGAGCTACATGGAGTCTAGTGTCATGCACCCACACTGAAAAAGGCTATCCTAACCAGCCAAAGTTAGAACCATGTCATACCAGGATCTTGTCATAAGCCACAGAGGGCACCTATGGTGGCACGTAGTTCTGGGACTAGGGGTACTCTCACCCAGTCCAACTCGATGCTAAATACTACTCCCAATATATATATATATATATATATATATATATATATAACATGAGGCTCACATACATGTGACATATCTAGATGTCGAAACTTGTTCATAACATGTTCATAACCCAGATCTTCATACTACTCACGAACCTTGGTTTAGAAAATGATTCACGAACATTGATGGCACATCGGGTGTCTTGTCTTGCATAATAGTTCATAACTTGAAAACTTGCATGGCACTAGTTCAATTTCATAATAATATATACTTTCGTAAAACATAGGAACTAGGCACGCACTTGTTTGAAATTCCATGAAAAGCATGCTATCAAATACCTATTTTTTCTTAAATCAATTCATGCATGTAGTATTTACCATAATTAGCCTTCAATTTGAAATAGGATTTCATACATAAAAACCCATGCAAAATCATGCAACTTAGTAGTAATTAAATAATGAAATCATGAGAAGAAAATTTATAGAAAAAAAACCCATAAGAATTGGGTAAAACCCTAATTTACAAGTTCATGAAATCAAAATATAGATTTGGGGTTTTGGGCACAAGGGTGAAGGGAACCCATTGTTGAATAACCACATACCTTGATTGAAGTTAACCCACTTGAAATTGAAAAGATTAGGAGAGTTGGACTTGGAGCTTGAGACCTTGAGACCGTGAGCTTGAGAGAGTTCTTTTCCTTTTTGGGAGATGAATAAGGTAATGAGAAGGGACTTAGGCTAATAGGTGTAGAAACCATACTAAAAATGGTCAAAATGACCTTACTTAGGAGTTAAAAGAGTGGGTAATAACTAAAATACCCCTGGGAAATAATTAGGAAAAATTGATAAAGAGGGTCGGCTTCAGGAATCACGGGTCGGTTCCATGGGTCATAGTTTGAACCATGACTAGTGGTTACCACTCGTGGTTCCTGGCCAAATTACCAACCTGCAGAAGATATTCTACGGGTTAACAGGACAGACTCGTAGAAAGGATTACAATTCATAGAACTTATTCGTCATTTCTAAGGGTTTTGGCAGGCCTCTGATCAGGTTCCATGAGTCAACAGGACAGACCCATAATTCAAACCATTGTCTGTAGTCTTGACTCATGGTTCCTGGGAATCAGTCAGTCCTCAGGTCGGGTTCCACGAGTTGGCAGGAAGGTTCGTAGACTGAACTACGGTCCATAGAATCAACTAGTGGTTCTTAGACCAAAGACTGATTCTGACAGACTTAAATCACGGATCCACTCCATGACTCATGGTTCGAACCACGGTCCGTGGTTTGGACCCGTCATTCTTAGAAATTTCAAAATTTTCAGATTTCTTAAGTTTAAAGCTGGATCAAGTTCTGGGGTGTTACACTTGTGTGCAGTCTGGATACTGCTATGATGTCCTCCTATAGAGGATGAATGGAAAGCCTCAAGTATTTCCATCATCTAAGCTTCTGGCACACATCTACGGATCATGATATCAGCAGACACACGAAACAAGAATGGCTTCTCCCAAAAGTACTTCTTGACATCATACATGAACTTTCTCCTTTTGTGAACAAATATTTCAGGAGGCACCAAGTCACTTGCCAAATAGTTGGCAAAATTTGCAAACCATGGAATCAGGTCTTGAGAGGCAGCCAACACTTGATTGTCCAGAAACCAATCATCAATCTTTTGTGCATCATCAAGCTTTAGCATAGCTTCTTCCTCTAATCTAGACAAGTGATCTGCTACTTGATTATCTGGGCCCTTCTTGTCCTTGACCTCAAAATCAAACTCTTGCAGCAGTAACACCCATCTAATCAATCTCGGCTTTGCATCCTTTTTCACCATGAGGTACCTAAGAGCTGCATGGTCACTGTGTACAATAACCTTGGTGCCAATCAAATAAGATCTGAATTACTCCAATGAAAAGACCACAACAAGCAACTCTTATTCGGTCACCATATAGTTCTTTTGAGAAGGTTTAAGTGCTTTGTTGGCATAGTAGATGGGATGAAGAATATTTTAGCGTCTTTTGCCTAGGACTGCTCCTAGAGACACTCCACTAGCATCGCACATAATCTCAAAAGGCTGAGACCAATCTGGAGAAATATTGATGGGAGCAGAGACTAACTTTTCTTCAAGTCATTTGAATTCCTTAAGACATGAATCATCAAACACAAATTTTACCTCCTTCTCCAATAATTTACTCAATGGATTTGCAATTTTGGAGAAATCCTTGATAAACCTCCGATAGAAACCAGGATGCCCTAAGAAACTCTGAATCCCCTTCACAAAAATTGGCGGAGGCAATTTTTCAATCACCTCAATCTTAGATTTATTGACCTCGATATCTTTCATGTAGATTCGATGGTTGAGCACTATCCCCTCTTTCACCATGAAATGACACTTCTCTCAATTAAGAACCAAGTTGCATTCTTTACACCACTTTAGCACACAGCTGAGATGAGTCAAAAATTCATTGAAAGAGTCACAAACCACCAAAAAGTCATCCATGAACACCTAAATAATGTCCTCCACCATGTCAGAGAAAACAGACATCATGCAATGCTAAAATGTTGCTAGTGCAATGCATAGACCAAAAGACATCATCTTGAAAGAGAATGCCTCATATGGACAGGTGAAAATGGTCTTCTCTTATTCTCTGGGAGCAATCGAGATCTGAATGTATCCTGAATAACCATCAAGAAAACAATACCATCCTATACTAGCAAGATGGTCTAACATTTGATCCATGAACGACATTGGGAAATGGTCCTTTTCAGTTTAAGCATTCAACTTCATGTAATCCATGCATATGCGCCAGCCTGTGATAGACCTCATTGGGATCAACTCATTCTTAGAATTTGGGACTACAGTAATCCCACCATTCTTTGGTACACACTGAATAGGGCTCACCCACTAGTTGTCCGTATAGGGTAAACCACACATGTATCCAGCCACTTTATAATCTCCTTCTTGACAACCTCTTGCATAAGCTGATTCAACCTACGTTGGTGCTCAATACTTGGAACGCAATCTAGGGCTAGCTGAATCTTGTGGGTGCAAATTCTAGGTGGAATTCTAATGATGTCAGCAATGGACCAACCAATGGCCCTTTTAAACTTTCTCAACACAGAAACCATAGCTTGAACTTGCGCTTCACCTAAGTCTATGGATATAATAATTGGCAAGGTCCCATTAGATCCTAAGAACATATATCAAAGATGAGATGGAAGCTCTTTGAGCTCCAAGACTTGAGGCTCCTTAATAGATGGTCTGACAGGCGGCATTTGTCTATTCTTCAAGTCTAAATCAAGCTTGTTTGGAGCATAGCTATAGGAACCCATACCTGCAAGTTCTTCAACCATCTCATCATACTCCTCAATATCATCTCCAGCAAAATTCATAATCACAACCGCAAGTGCTTCAACACCAAGTCTCTCCTCAACATGCACAATTAGTTGATCCTCATCAACCACATCAATAACTAAAACCACGCATATGTTATCATGTTGCTTCATCGATTGGCAAACATTAAAAGTAAATACCTCATCCTTCAATCTGAACTTCATCGGCCCAGTCTCTACATCAACCAACATGCATCCAGTGGCAACAAATGGTTGTCCCAAGATGATAGAAACCTCAAAGTCAACCTCGCAGTCAAGGATCACAAAGTCTGTAGGAAAGATAAAAGTATCAACCTTCACAAGTACATCATAGAGGATTCCTACAGGCCTTTTCATTGTGTGATCTGCCATAACAAGATGCATTGTGTTGGTTTGGGGGCTCCCAAGCCCAACTGATTAAACACTACTAGTGGCATAAAATTGATACTAGCACTAAGATCACACAACGCTTTAGCAAAATAGAATGTTCCAATCGTGCAAAGAATAGTAAAAGCTCCAGGATCTTCCTTTTTCAGCACCAAAGAATGAGAAGCTATTGAACTACAATGATGCAAATTATCAGCTGGATCAAAGCTCACCGTTCTCTTCTTAGTCATCAGATCCTTCATGAATTTAGCATATCCAAGCATCTGCTCCAATGCTTCGACTAAAGGAATATTGATTGAAAGTTGTTTCAACATGGAGATGAACTTATGAAATTTTCCATCCTCAACCCTTTTCTTCAATCTTTGTAGGTAAGGTGGAGGAGGCAATGACATGGGCTTCAAGACCGGTGCAACATCCTTGTTCTTTGTTTTAAAATCAGAAGACTTTCTCTCACTTGGCCCTTCACTACTATCCTTTTCCTCAGACTCAATCGCAATCTCAGCATCATCCTTTTTAGACTCAGTCAGCTCATCAACAACTATCGGCATAAAAGGATCAATAGTCTATTTTCTGCTTTGGGTAGTGACAGCTATGACCTTTTGATCATTCTTTAGATTTTGAATGGTGTCACTTGGGAAAGTACCCTTTTGACGCGGGTTTATACTAGTAGACATCTGGTGCATGTGAGTCTCAAGCTGCTTTATGGCAACAACATCTCCTTCATGCTTGTATCCTTAGAATCAACCTTTTGAAATACTTTGTTGAGCAGCTCCCTCATGGATGGTTATTCAGGTCTATCTTTGCAATTTCCAGGAGAGACATACAGACCGCTTCTATCATTCTTGTAGTTATCCATTTTATGCCAGTCACCATCCTTGTCTCTAGCTCTGCTCCTATCTCTGTAGCCGGAACGATTGTAGTAGTCATCTCTATCTCTGTTCCATCCTTGATTTCCTAGGCCAGAGGCCCATAAACCCACTCCTTGATCATTCAGATAACCAACCTCCTCATCAGATGAGTAATCATTTAGCCTTGGTGATTTCCCTTATGAACCAATGGCTTTCACCTTTTCCACTCCCTAATCTAGGATTTTCTTTGCAATCAACCCAATGCTTGTCTTCAATTCAGCAATTTCCTATTTGATGTCTTGCAAGTCTTGAAGTTCAATGGACTTACCAACCGTATATTTACCTGCTAGGCTCTCAGATTCTCTAGTATTCCATGATCTGTTGGTCTTGGTAACCCTGTCAAGCATCTTAGAAGCTTCAATATATGAATTCACCATGAAATCTCTTCCTGTTTCAGTGTCAGCCACTGCTTTTGTATTGGAGTTCAATGCTTTGTAGAAGATCTCCATCAGATGATGTGAAGGGATTCCATGTTTCAGAACTTGTTTCAGCTTTTTATTAAACCTTAACCATATCTCATATAATGCCTCCGTAGGTACCTACTTAAAATTCTAGACTTCTTGCTTCGGCTGTAACATCCTTGATGGAGGAAAGAACCACTCCAAAAACTGAGTCTTTAACTCATGCCATGTGTATATGGAATTATCAAGCAATTATTTTAGCCACACCATCACCTCTCCAGTCAGTGAGAATGGAAACAATCTCATTCAATAGCATCTTGCGTCACTCCTGGTCTATTATAAGCTTTGAAAATCCCCACAAAATTTTACATGTAGATTTGCATCTTTAGTTGGATTTCTAACATATAGTCCCTTCAGGTTCAGCAACTGGATCATGGTGCTGCTAATGTCAAACTTCATTTCTTCTGGCAGTGGTGGCAATACTATGGGTCAAGTAATGCCCAAATCCTCTACATCATCATCATCATCACGGTAGCGAGGGACATGCTTTGGCTGTTGTATATGTCGGCCCCTATTCTGTGGCAAATTCCATCTAGCTGATGTCTCATCTCTCGCAACTTGTTTTCATGCTTGCCTTTCTTGTTAAACTGCTGTATTTAGAGCTGTGAGGTCTTCTGCTATTGTAGAATCCTCAGCAGCGAGGGTATTTTCTCCTTCCTTTTTCCTCTACTCTTCTTCGTCCAGCAACCGAGTTGTGACCTATTTTGGTGTCTTATACTCTCCCTCTTTAGCCATGTTTCTTAGAGTTCTAGAGAGTTCAGGATCGTATGGGATCAAGTGATATGGACTAAGAGTTCAGCAACAAGTGTGCAACCTGCGTAGCAAAACAAAAACAACTGAAAAAGTAAAATCAGGAAATAAGGACTAATAGTGAAATAAACATAATCTCTCTTAATCCTAAACTGTATCCCCGATAATGGCACCAAAATTTGATGCGCCCAAACTAAACCTCCTTTTAGAAGCGTAAGCGATTGCTGTTCAAATATAGAATTCAATTAAGGTTGGGGTCGATCCCACAGAGAAAATGGTAGGACTATGGATGATTAGTGTTTACTTGCGCTGTTAGCCATTTATTTCCCTCAAAAAGAGGGGTTTTGAGTAATAAATATTAAACATAACTTAGATTTGTAACAAGTAACAATTTCAACAGTTGTTATCAATAAGAGAAGTGACTAGGGTAATGTTCCCCATGAGATCATAACTTAGTAAGCCGTCGTACTTAGTAGACTATCTTGGTGCTTAGCATGCAGAATCGGTAAGTTAGGTTCACCTAAATAGTTGGTCCCTCAGATAGATGAATTTCACCACATGCCTTGGTCCGTCCATGGGTGTATGATTTATGTCCCTTGCCCTGGATCTCAGATTAGCTATTCCCGGACAAGGTCAAGCTATTAGATGAGGGTTGGTAGCCTCCGTTGTTGAACAACCCTTTTCCCATCCATTACCCCCTTGGTCCGATAAGTAAAGATAAAGTGAGTTCTAATGTTGTACACCGTTAAAAATCAACAATGCGAAGGGAAGAACAATAAAAGCATAAACACTGCCCTTCAATTACCAAGTACTTTGCCTACTTCGTTAATCCTTCATGGTTCCCAAAACCCTAGTTGTGGATTTAGCTACTCATATTCATAAGTACACAATAAGAAGTTGTTGAAGAAATCATGAGCATATACTTACAAGAAGAGGTAAAGAAATCCGGAATCTTGGATAAATCTCAAGAACACTTCAATAATTCAAGAACAAACTTTAATTCCCAAGAATTTATGTTATGGTTGTCTCCAAACATAAACAAAACATAATAATAGTAAACAATATCAAGAACCCCAAAATAAAACCTAAGAGGAAGTATTTATAGACAAAAAATACCAAATCCTAACTGTTCTAGGATTGATTGGATGCGGCACTTCCGACGGGATGCCCCACGGGCCGTCGTGGATGCGACGGGTGTCGTGGGTGCCCGTCGGGCTTCCTTAAGGTTGAGCTCCAGCTTTGCTGCCTTGTTTCCATGGGCTGCTGCAATGGGACATCTTAGTTTCCATGCCCGTCGTAGTTGCCTCCTAGCTACACTTGGCTCCTCAACATTTTTACTGCCTTGTTTCCATAGGCGGTTGTGATGTTGCATCGTGGTAGCCCATCAGCCTCAATGCGTTAGCTTCTCAGCTTCACTGAATCATTTCAATGGGCTCTGTGATGTCGCGTTGTACCTTCCACGGGCATCATGGAAGCGAGTCAGACAGAGTTATGCCTTGTATTCTTGTTGCCTCATTTAGATGCCTTCTCCCATGGGCCGTCGTGGATGTGATGCCCGTGGGGCATGACTTTTTACCCAGAAATATGCAACACTTTGGTATTTTCGTCTTTTCAATACTTTTCCCCATACATGTAACAAACAACATCTAATGCAACAAAATATACTTAAGAACTCTCAAAAATCCTTAGTTTTAAGCGTCGAAAATGTCATGAAATCTCAGCACATCAAAAAGAGCCACTGTAACTACCACCCTTATGGGCCTTCTTCTTAACAGTATTATTATAATTGTCCAACTTAAACCCCTCAAAATTTCAAACATGCTCAACTACCTCCTTGAAAGTCTTTCTTGAAGATACCATCTGAAGAGCTAACAATAGAAGCACTACATTCAATCCCTTTATGAACTATCTGATTCTCTCCTCCTCAGTGGGTAACAGCTGTAGGGAATACCTGGATAATGAGTGAAATCAGGCCTCATAAGCTACAACTGAAGAACTACCCTACTCAATGCTGGTGAACTTATCACGTCTCATGTCCCTCAATGTACGGGGAACATACTTCTCCAAAAAAATGGAGTAAAACTGAGTCCAAGACAACGGAGGTGACCCGGTTAGCCTACACTCCACAAAATCTCACCACCACAAATAAGCATCTCCTAACAGTTAGAAAAAAAAACTTGACACCATACCTCTCTACCGCCCCCATATTGTAGACCCTCTTATGATATTCAATAATAAACTGATATATATCCTCGGACTCAGTACCATAGAAGACTGGATGATTCATCTTAGTAAACCTCCAAAATAGATCATGCTCATCACCAGTCATCGCCAGTCTAGTTACTGGCCATGGGAATACCCAGTCTTAAAAACCTCATTCATCTGTGGAGCCATGGTAGGAACATGTTGGACCCCTGGATTTTGACCTGCCAGAGCTGTGGGTGCCACCCCGGTCCTTGCTAATCCGCTCAACAAAGTCAATACTTGAACTAGTACATCTGATGATGGTAGAGCAGGCATAACACCTTCCTGAATTGGTGGTTCTGCATTCTCTGATGCCTTTCCATGGTCCTCTAGAGATGCGAAGGACTCAGACCTATCTCAAACCTCGCCAGTAGCCTAGTCCCTACCCCTAGCTGGCATGGCTCCCTATTTTCTACCTTGATGACCTTCTCTAGCTCATTCTCTGCCATGCGTTATGGCCCCAACGGTTAACTTGGATGCCTCTAATCTTGCCTCCCTTGAACCTGTCCTTACCATCTATAATAGAAAAGAATAAAAGAAGTTAGATACCAATTTGGATGACTAGATAACAATTATAATCAAGTAGTAACAAGAAATAAAGAAAGAATTGAGTTTTATAGTGTCATGTAGACTCTCGAGGAGTAGTGGAAACATCTTTGTACCATTTTGCAAGACTATACTAGACTTGTCCTTGTACAATCATGTCGACAAACCTAGCACTCTAATACCAACTTTATCACAACCCAAACCATCGGGATTGGCAGCCATACTAACCCTTCGGTGGGTAAACTATATCTTACCAACTACCCAAAATAGTTATAGAATCATTTAAGAATATCAAGGCATACAAGATATACATCCTAAGAGTTTAATTATGAAATATAATGAACATTCATAAGACTAACTAATACACTCCAAAATCTAAGAGCCATCGTACTAGAACTCTAACTAATAATGTCTAAGAGTATCAACCTAATCAAATAAACAATGTCCAAAGAAACAGCCATATGTCCCAAAAAAGATCTACGACAACCTGGATAGGAAGTAGCTCACCCTCAGATTGATCAATCAGCTGCACTAGATTAAAGGTTCCAAAGAAGATTCCAAAACACAGTCTGCACTCAGAGAAAAATGCAAGAGTATACTCAATACAAACACCATGTATTAGTAGGAATCAAAGGCTGACTCAGATTATTAACAAGTATATATCATAAAATTTAATGAAGCAAACAAACACATGCTACAACAACACATACTCAAGTAACTCAGAATATCTATGTAGTCAACAACAACCAGGTAGATAACCAATTTCAGACATATCAATGTCAATCAACACCAGACATATAAGACACCAAAAATAGACATAATAGCCATTAAAAAACTCTGCAACTATAAAGAAGTCATAACACAATAATGGAATTATAGCCATATTGAATCACAGTTGTACAACCTTTAATTTCACCCAACTAGTCATGACCTGCAAGGGACCCTAGGTATCTATGTAGTATACTAGTGTGGAAGCCAATCCATCACATAATCGCTCATCTATAAACTCTTATCGGACTCGAGTCACTCATAATTAGAATAGTATATATATTCCTTATTCTTCTCACATATATCTGTAGGTTTTCTGTTCAGCTGTCTCATAGGATAATGAATAGAAGTACATATTTATAATCAAAAGTGCCTACAATAATCACAAGTTATTTAAATATAGACTTCACCAATTTAGAAGATTATTCATACAAGCATTATCAAGTCAATAATTATCAACCATAATCTATGTCCAAAGACCAATCAAGTATGCTTTATCAACTCATAACAAATATAAGTAACTAATAAAAGTCTTACTCTAAATAAACCATAACCTACCTCAAATGAAGAACTTGAACGAGCAAGGTAATTCACATGAGCATGTAATGACCCTATCGGTCATTCTTTTATTTTTGCCTTTCTTGTACTGTTAGATCTTGTCTGTGGTGGCCCCAAGTTATTTATGGCTTGTTGGGGCCAGTAGTTTGATGCTCGGGCTATTTTTTTGGTTTTTATGGCCATTTCCCTATTTTAGAGCCTTAACTTAGAAAATCATTGACTTCGGTCAACATTCTAGATAATCATGCTCGAAATTGAATTTCGATAGTTTTGTTAGCTCCAGAGCATAGACTTTGGTCTAGTTAGACCTTTGGTCTAGTTAGACCTTTGGTCGGGATCTAAGATCTTTTTAGCTTAGAATTCTCTCCCTTTCTGTGTTTTTAGCCCAGTTAGGCTTGTAAGGCTGACTTTGGTCAACATTCGGAGAAGATGGCCTCAGATGGAATTTCCATCTATGTTGTTAGCTCTGGAATGTTGACTTTTGGATAAATGGACCTTTGGTGTGGGTCCCATTTCTGGACTCATTTTGGGCCAATAAGTTATGCTTTGGAAAAGTTGGCCTAATATTGGTTTTGGATGTGGGCCCACTATTTTACTAAATCAACCTCCATTGGGATTTTTATTGACTCCATTGAGTCTGAAATGCTGTTTCTAGTTGAATAGATCAGCTCATTTGTGTTTGCCAGACCCCAGATGCATTCCTGAGGGTCCATCCGAGCAATTTCTCAGGTTGTCTTGTTGATGGTTGTTGGTGGTTGTTGCAGCACCAAAAGGTCCATCGCCCACTAATGGTATGGCCGCGTGCAAGCTGAGGCGTCAACCACCCACCCCTCTCCCTTGCCCTTCGCCTGTACCCTGGGTCGCGTGCACATAGGTCGCACATGTAGTGGCTGGAGTACTTGTGTGTTGTCAAGCGCCTGGCCTATGCGTGCACCTGTGCCCAACCATGTGCACATGGGCCTCTCCCAGCGCAAGGCCGCATGCACAGTGGTCGGCGTCTGGCAGCCTATTTAGGCCATCTTCTTCCATTTTCATTCCTAACACCCAAAAATTATTTTCTTCCATTCATTTAAGCTCCAAACTTCCAAAATCGTGTGTGGGCTACTCCAAGTCATTAGGGTGATTATTTCTTGGTTCAAGATCGATTTCCCAACTTCTATTGGTAAGATTTCTTCGTTAATTTCCTAAATTTCACAAAATCATTTTCTCCATGAAAATTAAACCCAAACCTCCATTAATCACTCTTGATCATTCCAAGAGCTTGGAGGTTTATATTTCCCGACCCGTGATCATTGTTATCTTATAATTTGGTAAGTTTTCTCTTTAAGTCCCAGTTTTTCTTCTCTAATTCTCTCTTTAGTTCTTGAGCTTGTGGGCTGTTTTGGAGCCCTTTCGGTGGCCAATTCCTCTTAATTTTTGGAGTATGTACTTTTGGCAGTTCTAGGATTGTCGTGGTAAATTTTATTTCTGGTTTTCGTGTGGGGATCATGGGCTCGCTTTTAACCCTGATTTTGACTCAGCTAAACTTTTAGAAATATGGGCATCGTTGCTTTTATTTTAACGCGTAGATTATATTCTTGAAATTGTGATTGCCATTCGAGACTTCTTGGAGCAGTTCAAGCTTGGACGATGCCATTCTAGCAGCTTGTCATCAGAGAGAGGTAGGTTACGGTCTTCCCTACCTTAGACTTTGCATATATAGGCTATAATTACATTAAGTAGTATCCTTGGGTGGGTTATTCTAGGTTTGCAACCCATACCTTGTCTGTCTCTTCTATACGTATTATTTTCTATGTTGATTGTAGTATTTGATGTAGTATTATAACATTACCCTTGTGGCCCCATGTGGCCTTTGTATATGCCTCTAGACCATAGACGATGGGATAATTGGAAATATCCATTAGCCTCGGACATTGAGATGTTAGGTTAGGCTGGATATCTATGATGTAGAGTTGATTGTGCCTGTGCAGGGCCAATAGGTTGTTTGTGAGCCATTGGGCTAATCTATTTTTTGTGAGCATATCATTCATACAAAGGGTTTTGTGTATGTTTTGGTACTATTTTGGTTGCGAGCCTACTATAAATGGTTTTTCTACCCTCTGCATGGCTCCGAGAGTCTATTTTTGGTAAAATGATTATAAAAGAAATTTGGAACTGATTTATATGGATCTTCTTGGAGTAAATGAGACATTATGATGATTTTATCATGACTTTTCACACTGATACTAGACCCGGCTATGCCGTAGTGCTAGACATATTTTTACTACAGATTTATACCCGGATACACTTTGGGTACCCTTTTATGAGGCTTTTGAGACTTAATTACCAATTTAGACCCGGATACACTTCGGGCACCCTTTTATGAGGGTTTTGAGACTTAATTACTGATTTAGACATGGATACACTTCGGGAACCCATTAGTGGGGTTTTGAGATTACTACTACTGATTTAGACCCAAATAGACTCTAGGCACGTACCACGAAATTCAGATTATTGATCTAGACCTGGATACACTTCGGGCAATTATATTTGAGACTTTGCATTTTAGTATGTGGTCACGGACCTCCATGGACCTTGCCAATCCGGTCCAGGAGCTACGTGCAGAGTGTGCTGAAGGAGGGGTATATGATGCAGTTGAGGTATACGGGCAGTGTCCTTCTATGAATCCTACTTACTGGGCTAATAGGCATCATAGGAGGTATATACAGAGTTATTATCATACCGCATCATATCACATCATCATGCATATTATATTTGGATTCCACCCTTATTTTTTATGTGCTTAGTATACGCTCCAGTAGTATGGGATGCCGGATGGTTTGTTTTCATTTGATTGTGTTCCTCAGGTGTATGAGCACCCGTTGGGACTGTAGGTAGATTATATTACTTCCATTTTTTTGTAGAGCTTGTTATAGCCTTTGATTATTGGTGGATTAGTGGTTTCTAGCTTGTCGAGGTTCTGATTATTTGGACTTTGATCATTGACGGATTAGTGGGTGCTATATTATTGTGGCATTGTTTATGTGGCCTTCTGAGTAGTTGTGGGTTAGCAAAATCTATCCTTTATCGTGGTGCTGATTAGTGACTTTTAGTTCTTGTGGCATAGCTTATTCCATCCTAGAATTGTAATTGTAAGGTTGGGTTTTGTTTGTCCTAATCTTGAAGTTGGGTTTTTAGCATGATTTCTTTAAGTATATTACTTCTAGCTTGAGTATGTTTTATTACTTCCCTTCTGTCCCTTTTTACTTGAGGCTATCAGTATACAACCATCTTGAAACGAAACCTCTCTTTATATATATATTTTTGTTGCAAGGACTCCAGATGCGTTGTTATTCCATCACCTATGTTCTGTGTTATATATATATATATATATATATATCTTTTATGGCTAGCATAGAATGTTTGTAATTCTTGTTGATTTTTATTCGTGCTAGTTTCCACGTGCTTTCTCTATTGCTCCTGTGACTGCTTCTTTGCTATCTTCTATTTATTGGCTTTATATCTTATATGTGCTCAATCGACCGATGATGCTTATTGGATACCCGTTGCATAGAAATTGGTGCTCATACTACACTTCTGCATCTTTTTGGAGCAGATTATAGTGTGAGCCTTATCCATTGATCACATTGATTCTCGTGCAGTTTTTGAATATTCGAGACTAGCGTGAGCTCTTGTCGACCAGGCCTTGACCATATCTAATCTCTTGGCACTGTTACTCTATGTTCATTCTGAGACAGTTGTATTTACTATTTTGTTATCTCTAGAACTTGTATTATATAAGAGGCTCATGTACTTTCGATACCTGGCCTTTGGATTGGTGTAGTTTCCTTATGTATATATTAAGATTGTTTGCTTCTACGTTGTTCTATTTTATATCCGCTTTCACTTATTTCTGATTATATTATGTGTGTTGGATTAAGTAGTATCTCATTACTAACCGTTCTGGGTTACGATTATTGATTCACCTACTGGGGGGTTGTAGGTGCCATCATGACTTGAGAAATTGGGTCATGACAGAGCATTCCCTTTCCTCAAAGCCTCAGAATGCTCAAAGTATATAAATGATCAAATGCAAGAGTATTTAATCAACTACTCTTCAAACAATAGCTTTGTTAATTCAAACTCGCCTAATTCCATCCATATTAAAGGATTAAACTATTACCTAAGGGTGAATTTATCATAGTATAGTTTCTCAATGATCACATCATTCTAATCATGAAGTTTCTACTCCATTTATCCCCTAAAAGAAGTTTTTAATGCTTAAGATATCATTTTTATTCAATTCTAGGTCCCTATAACATCATAATCATGTAGTAGAACATCAATTCCATCCTATAAAGTATAAATTAACAACTTAGAAGCAAAATAAATGATAATTACATCTACCCATAGGTTTTCCCATGATATTCATAACTTCTAGAGTTCTAATCCTCAAACCACTATTAAAGCCACCCTCTTCGATTCTAGGGTGTTAGAGAGTTACTAAGATGAATAGTTGACGAGTGCACTTACCTCGAAGAAGACTTTAGCCCTCTTCTTGAAAAAACACCTCTATGGAGTTCTAGAATGAGTTCTTAGAGTTATGAGGTGAGAACTCAAAAAATCTAACTTAAAACGCGTATTCTACCTTGCATCATTTGCTATAGTGGTCCCTCTTTTGTTGTTAGCAGTCCCACTATGGAAACCAAGGTCTCACTATGGCGAGACCTGGTGAAATTGTTGACACTCGCTATGGAAGACGTCTAACGGCTTCGGCGGTCTCCCTGCAGCTGAAGACCTACTACTACAGCGGTGCTCAGTAAAAACTGTACCAAGCTTCATTTTATAACACAATTATAAATCTCAAGACATCATGACACAAACGAGATGCATATACTACTGTGGACTTGCTACAAACTCACTCATAGTCTCAAAATTCCCTGTGGACGTCTAGTTCACTAGGTAACCCTCTAATGGAACACAACACAACACAACAATGCCCAAATCATTTTGATTACACAAAAAATTCAGTTTTAAACCTCCCCATCTTTGAGTTTTTTTGTTATCTCAACTTACTACGTGGATTTTAGCAAGGGTACTATGGCCCTAACCACCCTATAACGACCAAATGGATCACTACAATAAAGCTTCTACCATGTTCATATTTATTCTAATTACTCCACTCATCGTATGTCCTCAGTTTTATCTCAGAAACCTTTTGTTAAGAAGATTGGTGATGCAGATGAATGTGTTGATTTGAAGAAAAAATACAAGTTTGAACTTGAAAGCTCTTTTGATGGAAAAATTGATTTCTGGGGTCTATCTAATGAAAGGCGCTTTCAGTCTCTCAAGGATGAAACCCTAGTTCATGGTACAGTTTTTTATCTTGATCTTTTTTCCTCCCTGTAGTGTCATATAAAAGATCTGTTTGAATTTCAAGTCTGGTCAATTTATTTTCCTCTACTCCCAAAGTTGTCTATGAGCCCGTTGTCCGTCTTTTATTCTCAAATCTTAGGTGATCAAAAGCAGATGAACTTGAGACTCTGGTTCTTGGGAAACACATATTTCTTTATTATACTCTTTTAGATCATATCTATAAAATCCACCATTCTGGATACTATGTGCCTCTGGAGAAATTTGTTGCCTTCTGATTTTGATGTTTTCTTTGAACAAGTCATGAAGAACATTGCTCTAGAAACCACTAACCCTCTTCCTTCTCATCTAGGACCTAAAGATCTATCATTTTGAAACCAGATTAACTTCTCACATTGTTGCTACCACTCTATTCCCTCATGTTAGTTCTCATACTACCCTTACTCAGCATGACATTTACTTACTGTCTTGTCTCTTAAAGAAAAATCAAACTCTCTTCATTTGTAACTTTTTTAAGCATGAAAAAAGGCCACATGATATAAATAATAAAAAATAAGCACCAATGCACAACAGACTCTGAAAACAAAGCAAAAGGGTGGCAAAAATGGCCCAAACTCAACAAAAATATAAACAAAAATAAAAATGGGTAAAACAAATCTCAGATGACTAGGTATTAGAAAAGTGACCCATCCTCTTCAAGTTGGCTTCGATGTGGAAGATGATTGGCCCTGGGTGGGAGATTGAGATGAATTTTAGTAACCATCTGAGGAGGCAGAGGAACCTACATATATTCTGACTTCATGATAGCTTTCGAGATAGTACCAAAAAAGCTTGGTTTGATTTCATTTTTGACATAAAAAATTCTCATTGATGCTATGAAATCAAGACCGGTGAAGACTTCATCAAATCTTTGCCAGGTTTTCTTGGTTTTTACACTCCATGAGGTACAAGTTCTTAGTTATTCAGCATAAACTTCTCCCCATAGGTTGAGCTTTAACGAAGCTGACACCACTATGATGGAGAAGTTAAGGTGGCTCAATCGTGCATGCAAGATCTAAAAAATCTACCTCAAGATAGTAAAATCTTATAAAATACCTAGTAAAACAGAACTATTTTCGCATGAAAGGGGTTTTGTAGTATGATACTTGTTGAGAATTTTAATATGTTGTAACTGTTTTGTGTTATTGAGTTGTTGTCCTGTATCATCTGTATTTGAATTAATACATTGTTCTGGCATCTCTTAATTCTCAACTTTGAATTTGTGATTTATCAATGTTAATATTCTCCTACCTTCTATGGGGATCTCCTAATAAGTATTTGTATATATGTGTACCTGCAAAATGAACAACTTAGCAAAATAGTCTACCAATTGATTGCCTTCTCTATAAGCACGTTCCAATGTATTATTGTTATTCCTTATCTTTAAATTAATACTCTTAACATCAATAGCAATGTTTCATGGAACCTGCCAAATAACATCATATTTCTTCTTCAAGGCCAAAGAATCAGTTTCCATCGCTGCAGGGATGAGGTGAATGGAAATGTCATATTCTGGCCTAATCTTGATAGCTTTAGCCTCTACAATGATAATTGCTCCATCTAAGATGTTGCTGGCCTCAACATATCTCAGATCACATTCACTATCTCTGACATAGAATGCAATAAAACAAGGACTTAGTGCTCCATCACAGTTGCATTTCAAGGTTCCTTCATCAGGTTTTCTCCGGTGCACTACTTTTGGAACAATAGTAGGGTATATTCTTCAAAGAAATTGACTAGGAAAGGCCACTGCATAGGATAAAGTTCAAAAAAGGGTATCTAGTTCTAGAGAATAATGAAATGTTATTACTTATATCAAAGACTACTTTGTGTAAGAACATAGTATCCCATTCTTAATTGCATTCTTGGTCTTCCAAATTTTGCAGCAAATAAAAGGATGGCATGACTTTAAAGATAGTCTTTAATTTGGAAGGACCCTCAGTTGTCCACCACTTTTGAATTATTCCTTTTAATTAGATGAAAACACCTTGAATCCCTACTATAGTAGTAAAGGTCTTCCAAACCCTTGATACAACAGGGCAGTGTAAGAATAGGTGGTGAAATATTTCCTGCAATCCTCCATTGCAGCAGTTACAAATATGGTTATCCACCACTCCCATTCTCATTAGTACCTCTCCAATAGTAATTCTTTGTTTCCACGGTCTCCTGGGAAAAAGGAGACTCTGAAAGGAGTCCCTTTAATCCATATATTGGCAAAGAAATCTTGTTGAACCTTAGTTTGTCTAAAGGTTTTCAAAGCACTACTCACAGTGAACTTGCCATAGCTAGTCAGCATCCACCAAGGCTTATCCCACTTAGAAGATTCTTCTGCTAGAATCAGTTCCCTGTGGATATGATTGATGTGAGGCTAAAATTAGTGATTTTATGTTATAGATTACCTCACATTTTACTTGTTTAAGACGCTTTTGAGCTCACTTTATATGAAATATGCTTATATAGCTTGTCTTGATGTGTAGATAGAAAATAAGAGGATTTTGCACAGATCTGGAGCACAATAGAGTAATTATGGATCTTTGAAGTCTAAGAAGGAGCTAAGAAAGATGATCTGCAGAATATCCATGGACAGGAGATCAAGACGAGAGCTTAATGGAGGTGAAACGGTAAAAAAGGCAAAAATGAAATGCACTACAAAAAGGCCTTGGGCGCGACCTCAGGCGCCACCCGTAGTGAAATAGACAAGAGGTTCGAGGTGGACTACCCAAATGCACTATGGCGCTGCCCTAGGTTCCGCATAGGGTATCCCCATAGTATAAATTCAGCCAGCTTTTGTCCAATTCATTTTTAAGAAGGAAAGGCGACCCGAAATCCTATAAATACTACTTTTCTTTAAAATTTAATAGGGAATCAAATGAGAAGACATATAGATGCATAAGAGGAGAGGGGATCACGAAATTTAGGGGCAACTGTTGACCTAGGAAGAGCTTGGAGCCACCGTGAAGGCCGGAGAACATCGGTTTTTTCCTTTCTTCTCCAGTATATGTATTTTTACATTCTTGATTAGTTTATTTATAGCAATTCTTCCATGTCTATGTGGAGGTATACTTGTCATCTAGGGTTATGGTAGCTTTATGATTATTATTGTATAAACTTGATTTGATTTATTAAGATATTTATCATCGTGCTATGGCTCATTTTGTTGCTTACTTTCTCTTGCTCTTAATTATTTATTCGCTTGTTAAACATTTGAATACTATCTATGGTGCATGGATTGCACTAGGAATAGGAAATTTATGTACACAATAAGAGAAGTTAGATCTTGGTCTTAGAACTCTTAAGGATGGAACGATTCTCTAACGTGGATAGGAATATACCCATTAACCTTGCTTAGTTGATACGAAAGATTAATCACACACTTCACTATCGACCGATGACCATAGAAACATAGGCGTTAGAAATAGTCGACTAGGCATAGAGGCAGTTTGGAAAGACACTCAACATCGTGAATATCTTCCTGCAACTAGTAACCTAATAAATAATCAGAATTAGTTCAAGTGATTACTCAACATGATTGTTAAAAAATCCATATCCCTAGATTGATTTCATCTTATTGATCTTCATTTGGTCAATTGTTCATTATTTAGCTTATCTCTATCCTTAATTTAGTTAATTCATAAATCTATCATTAGTTTTTTTATCCATTGAAAGATAATTAATATTAGTTTAATTTAGTAAATAGTTAATCAAAAATTCTTTGTGGGTACGTATCTGGACTTATAATTCTATATTACTTGTATGATTGCGTACACTTGTGTGTGCGTTTGACGCAATAAGTTTTTAGCTTCTTTGTTGGGGACTTGGAAATTAACTTTTTATCTAGTTTATGATTTTTCTTTTTATCTATTTAAGTTTTATTTTTCTTTTTTTTATTTTTCTTTTTCTTATCTTATTTTTGTTCTTATATTAATAATATATATATATATATATATATATATATTATTATTATTATTATGCTACCCTTCTTAACATGACATTTTGGAATAGAAATTCGTGAAGGATATGTATTTATATATTGATATTTCCTGTATGTACTATGGAGGACCACACCTGGTTGTAAGTTTTCATAATTTTTCCGGGAAAGGGTTGTGTGCACCTTCTCAATCCTTTGAGAGGAACTTTTGTAGTATATATTATCATTTGAATGGTCATTAGAATTATTGTGCTAATTGTTATTCCCATCCTCGAGCCCCTATTATGATTCTTCTAATTTTTATGATGTTGATAGGGGTATTGAAGTGGAGGATGTACAGAGTCATGCTCAGACGAACAATTGGATAAGGCAGATACAGGAGTAAACTACATTGTTATGGGAGCAAAAGCTAAGCTCTGGTCGCCAAGAGCTCACCCTCAGTCTAAAATATCTAAAAAACAGCTCCTTAGATGAGTCCCCAACGAGCTAACATCGATGTCCCACACTAGGATCTGCACTAGAAGATGTAGAGTGTATTATGAGCATCAATTGCAAAGCAATCGGTACCCAGTAGGTATCATAGGCCGACTGGGCACATATAAGATAAAAGAGCAGTAATAGAGTAGAAATAAATAGTCACAGAAAATAATGAATAAGCACACAGAACCTTGCACGGATGAAATACAAGCAAGAACAATACACATGGCTAGCTACTAGAATATGTATCATAGGTGAAAGGAAGAAGCACATACTCGGAATCCTCACAACAACAGGTAAATAAAGAGAGATTCAGAAAGTAGGCAGTATACTGGTAGCCTCAAATGGATAGAGAAAGAGATAAAAGATAACGGTATTCATGCTCGAATACAAGATACAATAACCCAAATAAGCCTACTAATCTCAAGTCAAGAGCTAACAATGGAAACCCAAGCACAAATTAATCAATAGCCAAAGTAATAAGAACCATAATAGGAACCAATAGAGCGAAATAGTAACAATAAATCTACCTACAGTCCAACGCGCGCCCATACACCCAAGGAACACAAACAAGTGAAGACAAACCCTCTGATATCCCATACTACCGGAGCGTACAATCAACAAACAACCTCACACAAATGAATAATAAAACATGTCATGCTAAGCCAAGAGTGATAGTAGTACTGTATGTTACCCACTTCTGGCGTCTTAAAAGTCCTAGAAGATTGATCCATAGAAGGTCACACCCGTATACCTCTTCTACACCGTATACCCCTCCGTTCAGCACTCGCAACACATAGCCCCTGGTCCAGAATAGAAAGGTCCATAGAGGCCCCCGACTAACATACTAGATGCCCTGCAATCTCGAAAATACCCAAGTAATGCTGCTCGGAGAGTATCAGGTCTAGAATGAGTAAGTCAAAAAGTCCTAGCGCACGGCCTCGCCGAGTCTAGCATCACTCCAAAATTTATAGTAAAACAAGTCTAGCCCTCGAACCCGCTGAGTCTAGTACGAGTGAAAATATTAATAAAACATCCTTTAATTCTCCCTTACCCTAAAAATATCCATTATGATGCTACCAAACCCCTTTTCAATCATTTTTACCAAAAACAGGCCCCACGGGCCATGCAAGGTTTAGAAAATCAGTAATAGTAGGCCCAAAGCCAAAACCATAGTAAAAATCATGATGAAATTCCCTCTATATGCATGATGAATGGCATACACAATCACAACAGTAGCCCCCGACCCACAATCAACCTATCAGCCCTGCACAGGCTCCAATCGTTCTACAAGACAGATAGTCAGCTCTACAAAAATAATAACGATGCCCGGGACTCACAGAAATTCCCATATAATTCACCATCTATGTTCCAGAGTTAAACAAGGCCACACAGGATCACAAGGGTGATAATATCGTCTATAGAAAATACTACAACCATCGGAGGAAAAAAGGAATCGAACGAGAATAAAGTGGTCAAGGTCTGTGGTACGAACTAGTAAACCCAACCCAAGGATGCCCATTAGTAAAATTTTATTCTATATATGCGAAGTCTAAGGAGTTTAAATCATAACCTACATCGGGATGGAACTGCAATCATGAATTGTCACTCATGAGCCTTCCCCTTCCAAAAAACCTCAGAAAGTTGCCACGCTATCAAGAACATAATCTATGTGTCAAGACAAGAAGAACGACACTCATATTGCTATACGGAAAATCAGGTTGAAAAATGACCCTCTAGGCCCATGCAGCAAAACAGAAAATAAAATTCACAATTATGTCTGCAATGAATTTAGGTACTCATGCTCAAAATTTGAGCGCAAACAGAGTTCGTATCGGGGCTCAAAAAAAGCCCCGAAGTACTACTAATTCATGAGAACAAAAGTGGAGAATTGCGATTTGTAAGGGCGGAAACGTACCAATTTGGAAGCAAGAATCGACCACGGACCAGAACTACAGCTACCATGGACAATCAAGCTCTCCAACGCAGCTTTAACCCAAGAAAAATCAAGCTTGTAAGAGCCTCAATTATGGAGGTGTTTGAGCTTGAAGAGAAGAACAAGGCTTGAAGAAGAAGAGGCTTACCAACGATAAAGGAGCGAGATTAACGATAATATGGAGAATTCTCACGCGCCCACACTGTTTTTACGTAATTAGAGTTGAGAAAAAAGAAGTTGGAGTTGAAAGAAGTGAAAGAAATAAGCTGAAAATCGTGAAAAACAAGAATTTAAAAAATGAAATTTGTGGAAATTAACGGAAGTTAACAAGAGAAATACACCCGGATCAGCAACAATTATTCCTCCAAGTTATGGCTAAGAGCAGGTGAATATTTGAAGGAATTTGGTGTAAAAATTGTGGAGAAAACGAGTTGCGAAGATGAGAGCAAAAGCTGAAAATAAAGCTGCCAACAGCTATTTAAAGATGGCCCGCAACAGAAAAATCTGCAATTTTCTAAACTTGTACGGGGCATTTCGGGCACAATCGGAACAAGATACTCGCAAACCAATAGAGCTATTTGAGTGGAAATGACATTCCGAACTCAATGGAATCAATGAATTTACCAACAGAGATCGTTTTAAGGTAAAGTGGGCCCTATGCCCAAAACTAACTCAGAACTCAATACCCCAAAACAAGTTCGGAAGCCCGGAGACCCGAACCAAAGGCTCCCCTAGCCCAAAGTCGAAATTCCAGAGCTAATAGCATGGATGGAATTTCCATCCGAGGCTGCCTTCTCTGAATATTTACTAAAGTCAAACTTCCAAGTTCAACTTGGCTAAAACACAAAAACCCAGACAAAAATAAATCGAAAGCTCCCAGAACCCGACCCAGGGTCCATCTAGACCAAAAGCTATGCTCTGGAGCTAATGAAACTGTCAGAATTTGATTGTTAGCACATTTACCAAGAATGATGACTAATGTCAATGATATTCTAAGTTAAGGCTCTAAAATAGGAAAACGGCCAAAATGACCAAACGAATGACCAGGGCACCGAACCACCGGTCCTAGCAAGTCATAAATGACTTGGGGCTGCTACAGGAAAGATCTAGCAGTATAAAGAAGGCGTAAATATGAAAATAACCAGAAGGGTCATTACACCTTTCACTACTAAAAAGGACTTTTGTCCTCGAAAGTCAAGAAGAAAGAGGTACATGAAGGCTCAAACAACTGCGGATACTGGGCCCATATATCTCTCTCAGTCTCCTAGGTAGCCTCCTCGACTGGATGATGCCTCCATTGAACTTTTACAACAGGAATCTCCCTACACCGAAACCTCCTCACATCTCTGGCTAATATAGCAACTGGCTCCTCGACAAAGGACAAGCTCTCTTCCAACTGAACCGACTCCCAATGCAACACATGAGACTCATCTGGAACATACCATCTCAACATCGAAACATGAAACACCGGATGCATAGCTGAAAACATTGCAGGCAAGGCTAATTGATAGGCAACACTACCAACTCTCTCAAGGATCTCAAACAACCCAATATACCTAGGGCTAAGCTTGCCCTGCCAAGCAAATCTTATTACGCCCTTCATAGGTGACCACAGAGAAATACCAAATCACTAATGCTGAACTCCAAGGAACGAAGTCTACAATCAGCGTAGCTCTTCTGCCTAATCTGAGCAGCACGGAGTCTATCCTGAATCACCCTAACTCTGTCTAAAGAGTCTCGAAGTAAATAAGTACTCTGTGGGCAGGACTCCATTCCATCAAACCAACCAACCGGTGATCTGCAATGTCTACCATACAATGCCTCAAAGTGTTCCATGCCAATGCTAGAATGAAAGCTATTATTATACGCAAACTCGGCCAAAGGCACAAACTGATCCCAAGAACATTCAAAATCAAGAACACAGGCTCGAAGAATTTCCTCCAGGACCTGGATGGTCCTCTGGGACTAGTCATCTATCTGAAGGTGGAAAGCATTACTAAGTTGAACCTCTGTACCTAAATCTCGTTGAATAACTCTCCAAAACTGACATGTGAACTGAGTGTCGCGGTCTAAAATGATAGAAACTGGGACCCCATGAAACTGAACAACCTCATGAATATAGATTTGAGCTAACCTCTCGACACTGTAAGAAGTTTGAACCAGAAAGAAATAGGCTGACTTAGTCAGTCGATCCACAACCACCCAAATGGAATCAAAACCCTTGGAGGTGCGAGGCAAACCAACCACGAAATCCATAGTAATCCCTTCCCACTTCCACTCAGGAATGGGAAGTCACTGCATCAAACCAACAAGTCTCATGTGCTCGAACTTCACTTGCTGACAGTTCAAGCACCGAGACACAAACTTTGCTACATATCGCTTCATACCACTCCACCAGTAAAGTTGTCTCAAGTCTCTATACATCTTTGCCACACCAGGATGAATGGAGTATTTAGAATATTGTGCCTCATGGAGTGTCAACTAAATTAAATCACCAACCCTCGGAACATAAAGTCGACCACCAAACCTCAAAAGACCATCTGAAACTAGAGTAGCCCGACTGGCCTTACCCCAAACAACCTGATCTTAAAGGTCACACAATCGGTGATCCTCAAATGAACGACTCTGTATCTGATCAACAAGAGTAGATCGAACCTTAACACTGGTAAGAACTCGACTGGGATCCGACAAACCAAGCCTAACCAAGAGGTTAGCCAAGGACTGGATGTCCAAGGACAATGGTCGCTAAGAAACAGAAAGTGAAGCTAGGCTGCCCATACTCACTGCCTTCTGACTCAAGGCATCCGCTACCATATTTGCCTTGCCCGAATGGTATAGAATAGTGAAATCGTAGTCCTTCTGCAACTCAATCCATCTTCTCTACCTCAAGTTCAGCTCTCGCTGACTCGTAATGTATTGAAGACTATGGTGATCGATGAATATCTCACAATGAACTCCATATAAGTAGTGCTTCCAGATCTTGAGCGTGAAAACTACTGCCGCCAACTCCAAATCATAGGTGGAGTAGTTGTGCTCGTGAACCTTCAGCTGCCTCATTTCATATTCAATCACATGACCCTGCTGCATTAACACAAAACCAAGACCAAACCCCGAAGCATCACAATACACAGAGAAACTCTGACCCTCAATCGGCAAAGTCCATACAGGAGCTAAAGTCAACAAGGCCTTAAGCCTCTGGAAGCTATCCTCACACTAATCTGACCACTAAAATGGGACATTCTTCCTATTCAGCCTAGTCAAAGGTGCTTCTATGGAAGAAAACCCCTCTATGAACCTTCTGTAGTACCCGGCTAACCTAATAAAGTTGCGAACCTCAGTAGGAGTAGAAGGTCTAGGCCAATCACAGACCGCTGAAATCTTACTCGGATATACTCTAATCCCATCCTTAGACACCACGTGTTCTAGGAATGCAACAAACTCAAGCAAAAACTCGCACTTTGAGAACTTGGTATAAAGGTGATGATCTCTCAAAGTCTGGAGTATAATCCTCAAAAGCTGCTCATGATCATCTCTACTCTGCAAGTATATCAGAATGTCGTTCATATAGACTATCACAAAGGAGTCCAAATACGAGCTAAGCACCATGTGCATCAGATCCATGAAAGTTGCAGGGGCATTAGTCAACCCAAAAGACATCATCAGGAACTCATAATGGTTGTGACGTGTCCTGAGTGCTGTGTTAGGGATGTCCTCCACCCTAATCCTCATCTGATAGTAGTCTGACCTCAAATCTATCTTTGAAAACACGGTTGAACACTGGAGTTGATCAAACAAATCATCAATACACGGCATCGGATACCCATTCCTTATAGTAACCCTATTCAGCTGCCGATAATCAATACACATCCTCATGCACCCATCCTTCTTCTTAACAAATAGAATAGGAGCACCCCAAGGTGATACACTCGGTCTAATAAACCCCTTAGCTAACAAATCCTGGAGTTGCTCCTTAAGCGCTCTCAAGTCAACAGGAGCCATACGGTAGGGAGAAATAGAAATGGGCCTGCTGCCCTACTCTAACTCAATAGCAAAATCAATATCTCTCTCAGGTGGAAGGCCTAGCAGGTCGGTAAGGAATACATCTAGGAAGTCTCTAACCAGAGGAACGGACTCAGAGGAAGAAGGGTCGGCACTAGCATCTCAAACATATGCTAAGTAAGCCAAACACCCTTGAGAAATCAGCTTCCTAGCTCAAAGACAAGAGATGATCCCAAACGGCGTGCGCCAAATAGAACCTTGCCATACAATCGGGGATACACAAGTCATAACGATGGTAACGGTCTTAGCATAACAATCTAAAACCGCACGGTGAGGGGATACCTAGTCCATGCCAAGTATCACATCAAAATCTAACATATCAAGTATCATCAAATCACCCCAAGTCTCTAAATCAACAACAAATATCATGCAAGATCTCACAATCCGATCCACTACTAAAGAATCTCCTACTAGGGTCAAAAGAGAAAGATGAACAGATAATGGTTCACTAGCCAACCCCAAAGAAGGTACAAAGTAGGCAGATACGTATGAACATGTAGATCCAGGATCAAATAAAGCATAAGCTGGTCGATGGCATATAGAAATCGTACTTGTGATCATAGCATCCGAGGCCTCTACCTCCGATCTCCCAGGGACCGCATAGAACTGACGGTAACCACCACCTGACTGACTACTATCCCTATTACCTATCCTGCCTTGTGGGCCACCACCTCTACCCTGACCACCACCTCCTCGTGTCGGTGGATAAACTGAGTGAATAGGCTGAGCCAACGGATCGGCTAGCTGAACTGTACCCCACTGGGAGCAATCTCTAGCAAAATGACCACTAACTCTACACTCATAGCAGGCTGTACCCTACTGTGGGCAATCTCTACAAATATGACTGTTGACTCCATACTCATAGCAAGGCCCTAACGACCCACCTTGCCAAGATGAACCCGATGAACCTATATGGCCCTCTCGTCCTAATGCCCCAAAAGTAGTACCTCTCAAAAACTAACCACTGTGACCACGGTGACTGCTCTGACCCTGCTCAAACTGAGAACCAAAAGGCTAAAGTAAAGCCTGAATCGGTCAACTATACTTACCCTGGTGCATCTACAGCTAATAAGCTCAACCCCACTGGCCTGAACCCCTACCACAATAATGAGAACCACTGTAGCTACCCTAATATCGAGGCCTTTTATCTCTAGCCCTAGTGTCATGATGACGTGAATCCTTTATAGTACGGGCATAATCCGCAATAGCCTAGAATGACCGACCACTAGCAACTAATATCTCTGCAGGCTCTCTAAACTCTCTCCATAGCCCCAAAACAAATCTACGGACTCTGTCAGATTCAGTAGGCATAATCATGGCCCCAAATAGAGCAAGCTGATGGAAATGGGTCTCATAATTTGAGACGGTCATGGTATCCTAAGTAAGTCTGGTGAACTCCTCTCTCCGCCTCTGTCTGTCGCTCTGAGGTAAGAACTTGGCCATAAAGGCCTCACAAAACTCGTACCAAGTCAAAGGAGGTGACGATGATGGTCTACAAGCAACCTGGGCCCTTCATCATAACTTTGCTGGGACCTTTAGCTAATATGTAGTATAGCCAACCCTGTGAGTCTCCAACAACCCCAGATGGTGCAGCATCTCCTCACAAGTAGTAATAAAGTAATAGGGGTCCTTCCCAGAAGTACACGCAAACCTCGGAGGTTCCAATCTCAAGAATCTACCCAACGCCTTCTACGTCATCTCTTTCATAGCTGGGGGAGGAGCAAGAAGCTGTGCAAGTGATGGGACCTGAATAACCTTAGCACAGGGAGCTGCAGTAAATGACTGCGCTCCTGAACTCGGTGCACCCAAGGATGCCCCCTGAGCGGTTGTTTGTGCTTCCTCAGAAGGCCTCTCTCCAATTATACCCAACAACTGTAACAGTAAGCCCCGAATATCTGAAGACTGAGTTGGGGCTCAAGATGGCACTGGAGTTGGTGGTACCTGGGCTTCCCCTAGTCCATATGCTACTCAAGAGAAAACTCTAGATCATGATCATGCTCGGGCCCTATCTCAACTCTAGCAGTTGCAGCTACTCGAGGACGTCCTCAACCCCTACCTCTACGACATCCTCGGCCCTTTGCTGGAGTCGGAGGCTCATCTCCGCCAGACGCCGACAATCTCGTATGAGTTATTTGCAGAATAATGAACAAGAAAAAGTGAGATTTGAAAAAACTCCCAAGGATTACGCACGATACAGAAGAAAATAAGAGAGTCATATTTCCTAAGATGTCACTATAGCCTCCCAAAGATTGAGTACGGACGTCTCCGCCCCAATCTGCAGGACTCTACTAGATATTGGATCCTATGCCGATGATACCGGTTAACCTAGGCACTGATACCAAGCTGTCACGACCAAATTTTTTAATCATGATGGCACCTACAACCCCCTTGGTAGGCGAAACAATCCCCATAGCCCGAAAGGTTAGTAATGGGCTACCATCTAACAATTTAGCAGAAGAACAAACTAAATAAGCGAAAGCAAGGGAAATAAACTGAAGAAATTAGATACAGGAATATATATACATATGCGGAAGCTAAACCAAAACCCCAAAACCTGGTATCATAGTATAGAGCCAGAACTACATATAAGGAGTGCAAAGTATCCAAAATAATATATATAGATGTCTCCGAGTAGTAATAGAGTACGTGATGTAAAAGATAACTAAAAGCTAAGCTTTGGTCGCCAAGAGCTCACCCTCAGTTTTAAATATCTCAAAAATAGCTCCTCGCACGAGTCCCCAATGAGCTAACAGTGATGACCCACACTAGGATCTGCACCATAAGGTGCAGAGTATAGTATGAGCACCAATTGCAATGAAACTGGTACCCAGTAAGTATCATAGGCCGACTGGGCACATATAAGATAAAAGAGCAGTAATAGATAGAATAGAAACAAATAGTCACAGAAAGCAACGAATAAGTACACAAAAGCTAGCACAAAATAAATATAAGCAAGAACAATACACATGGCTAGCTACTAGAATATGTATCATAGGTAAAAGGAAGAAGCACGTACCTGGGATCCTCGCAACAACAAGTTAATAAAGAGAGATTCAGAAAGTAGGTAGTATACCGGTAACCTCAAAGGGATAGAGAAGGAGAGAAAAGATAATGGTATTCATGCTTGAATACAAGATACAATAACCCAAATAAGCCTACTAATCTCAAGTCAAGAGCTAACAATGGAAACCCAAGCACAACTTAATCACTATCCAAGTCATAAGAACCAAAATAGGAACCAATAGAGCAAAATAGTAACAATAAGTCTACCTACAGTTCCACGGGCGCCCATACACCCAAAGAACACAAACAAGTGAAGACAAACTTGCCGGCATCCCATACTACCAGAGCGTACAATCAACAAATAGCAAATAAGGATTGAACTTCACACAAATAAATGGTATGTCATGCCATGCTAAGCTAAGAGTGATAGTAGTACCATATGTTACCCGTTTTTGGCATCCTATAAGGCCCAAAATATGGGATCTATAGAAGGTCACACCTGTATACCTCTACTATGTCGTATACCTCTACTATGTTGTATACCCCTCCTCCGGCACTCGCAGCACGTATCCCCTAGTCTGAAATGGCAAGGTCTATAGAGGCCCCCAACCAACATACTAGATGCCCCACAATCTCAAGAATCCCCAAATAATGTTTCTTAGAGAGTATCCAGGTCTAAATCAGTAAGTCAAAAAGCCCTAGCGCACGACCCCACTGAGTCTAGCATCACCACAACACTTGTAGTAAAATAAGTCTAGCGCTCGACCCCACCGAGTCTAGTACGAGTAGAAATAGTGATAAAACATCCTTTAATTCCCCCTTACCCCAAGAAGATCCATTAAGATGATACCAAACCCCTTTTCAATCATTTTTACCAAAAATAGGCCCCACGGGCCATGCAAGGTTTATAAATTCAGCAATAGTAGGCCCGAAGCCAAAACCATAGTAAAAATCATGAAAAAATTCCATCTATATGCATGATGAATGGTATACACAATCACAACAGTGGAACCCGGCCCACAATCAACCTATCAGCCCTGCACAGGCTCCAAATGTTCTATAGCACAGATAGCCAGCTCTAAAACCATAATATGTCACGACCCGATTTCTCATTTATGATGGCACCTACAACCCTCCAGTAGGTGAACCAATCCCCGTAGCCCGGAACAATTAGTAATGGGCTACCTTCTAACAGTATAAGCGGAAGAACAAATAAATGAGTAGAAGCAAGGGAACAAGATGAATAAACTGGATAACAGGAGTAATATAAATACTAAGCGAAAGCTAAACCAACCCAAAAACCTGGTATCATAGCGTATAAGAGCCCGATCTACATAAGCAGTACAAAGAATCCAAAAGTAATATATAAACATCATGTCTCCGAAGCCATAAGAGTACAAAATATACAAAAAGATAAACTAGAGTCAAGCTTTGGTCGCCAAGAGCTCACCCTCAGTCTGGATGTCACAAAACTCCAAGCACAAGTCTTCCACGAGCTAGCAGCGATGACTCACACTAGGATCTACACTAGAAGATGCAGTCTTTAGGGTAAGCACCATATGGGAAGCATAAAATACCCAGTATGTATCATAGGCCGACTGAGCACATATAAGATAAAAGCGCAGTAGCAAACATAATAGAAGCAAGCAGTCACGGAAATCAACGAAAAGTACACAGGAACTAGCCCAGAGGAAAGACAACAAGAACAACATACAAGGCTAGCAATTAGAATATATACACAATAGGCACAAGTGAAAGTAAGAAATGGCGCACCTGGGATCCATGCAATAACAGTATATACATAGCGAGTTCTAAAAATGGATGGTATACTGATAACCTCAAGTATAAGGAATAGGAGAGAGGAATAAGGGTAGACATGCTTAGAAAATAGAAATCAATAACAAAGCTAATCATGACAATCTCTATCCAGAACTAACAACCTTGCAGTAACCAACCTCATACTTATAATCGTAATAAAGTAACAAGAGTCTACCTGCAGTTCCCCGGCTGCCTATACAATCGGGGAACGCAAACAAGTGAAAACAAAACCTTCGGTTGCCCATACAACCAAGGCGTACACACAACAACTATCAAACAAGGGTGGAATATCAAGCAATGAATGATATGATGCATGATAACCTCAGGGTGGAACTCTTCCGATGCCGATCGAGCCCAACAAGTAGGTTTTATGGAAGGATGCCGCTCGTATACCTCTACTCTATCCTATACCCTCCCCCCGATACACGCAGCCCAAACCCTCAGTCCTAGAGCAGTAAGGTTCATGGAGGTCTCAGACCCCATACCAACACTCAATATAGAAAACGTGTCTTCCAAAATCAAGTCTGAGTTCAAGCTAGTGGTTAAATCGTGAATATGCATGCCCAGACCTTGTCCAGGACTAAATTAGTGGATGACATCTCAAAAACCCCTTTAAGGGTGCCTGGGGCATAGCCGGGTCTAAAACAGTAGGGAGTCAACTCAGATGCTCGGTCCGACCGAGGCTAAAGTCATCTCAAATCAGTAAGAAAACTCAAATATAACTTTGACCTGGTCAAGTCTAGTAATAGTAGTAAAATCATAATAGAAAACATATTCTAAACCTTCTTTTACCCCAAGAAGTTTCGCATATCAAATCCAAATGATTTCCAACCCAATTTCATCGAAAATGGGACCCCAAGGTCATGAAAGGTTTAGAAAACCAGATCCAGTAGGCTCAAAGCCAAAAGCATAGTAAAATATGGGGAAAACCTCGCTATATGCATAGAAATGATATGATCAAACACAAATAGCCACCTAGCAGCTCACAAAAACCTATCGGCCCTACACAGGCTCCAAAGCTACTCAACAAGCATAACCAGCCTAGAAGGATATTTTTATGTCCGGGGCTCGCGGACATTCCCAATAATCGCACCATCTATGTTCCAAAGTCTAAAAGGCCTCACAGGACCACAAGGGTGATAATATCCAATACCAAGAGTACTACACGTAACAGAGAAAAGAAATGGGTGAATAATGGAAACGCGGTCAAGGTATATGGTACCAACCTAGTAACCTAACCCAAGGATGCTAGCTAGTACAATTTTATTCGATATATGCGATGTCTAGGAGTTAGATCATAACCTACATGTGTCATCCGATGACAAGCTGTAGGGATGACGATATCCGAGGCCAAGCTGCTCTGAGAAGCTTCGAACGAGGGTCAAACTATCAACAATGCGAAAAACACATTAAAACAAGTCTAACGATACCCATATTGCTACAATTGTAGCCGGATAAAAATTTGAGTCTTAAGCGGGCTCGTGAGGCCCACAACCCAAATCCAAAAATTAAAAGAAGCATTATGACTCCAATGATGCCAAGAAGCTATGCTCCAAAATTGAGTACAATTGGCCAAGAGGAAGGCGCCAAAATAGCCCGCTCAAGTTGGGGTTTGAAGATACAATTTTAAGAACTAAAAATGGAAATTAGGTGAGAATTACTTACCAAAAAGATGGAATTTCAGCCCAAGATGGATAATTCACCACACCCACGAACATGCACCAGCTACAAGGAAGCCACTACCGAAATTTCCAAGCTTGGGGTTAGCATAAATGGTGGATTTTAAGGAAGGAACAAGAGAATTCAAGGAGGAAGAAGGATTACCAAAAGACAAAGAACTACGAAAAATCAATGAACAAATAATTCCCCAAGGTTTAGGATTGATATTGGAGTAATTTAGGATAGTATTAGGCTGTTTAGAGTGAGAAAGTTGAGAGAAATAAGGTTGGAAAAACAAAGAAGAAGTGTTAAAAAGCTGTTGGTTGCTGGTCAGCGCCATTGGCGCTAAACCAGCGCCATCGCGCTCAAACGAGGCTAGGCGCCAAGGTGCCATCGCACTTGAAGGGCGCTATCGCGCTGGCCAACTGCAGGCGCTGAGGCACGATCGTGCTGGCTGGCTGCAGGCGCTGAAGCGTGATTGCGCTGGCCCCAGCGTGATTGTGTTGAAGGCATAGCCACATGCTAGCACGATCGCACTGCCTGGGTGCCGTTGGCGCTGAAGGCCTGCAACCTGCAATAGAACCAGTTACACTAAAATTCCCCATGGGTTGTTCAGGGCATAATCGGACACCAATATTCAAAAATAAATAATGCTAACATAGTGGAAAAGACGTTCCAGACTCAACGAAATTGATGAAACTTCCATATGAGGTCGTCTTGGAGAAATGTTGACGCAAGTCAACACTAGCTAAAAAGGAACTCAAAGGCTCAAAATGAGCCCGGCTCACCCAAAACCCAAACCAACTACCTTCCTAATCCAAACTCAATATTCCAGAGCTGATGGAATCGTCGGATTTTGAATGTGACACTCCGATCATCGAAAGGTACCCAAAGTTACACTTTCAACTCCAAATGACCTAAAAACAGAGAAAACGACAAAAAACCCACACCGGAAGTTCTCAGGACTCAACCTAAGGTCCAACTAGACCAAACTCATCGCTCCGGAGCTAACAGAACTATCAGAATTCAATTTTGAGCATGTTATCTAAGAATGTTGACTAAAGTTAATGATATTCTAAGTTAAAGCTCTTAAACGGGAAAAAGGGAAAAACAACCAAATGAACGGCCAGGGCACCACACTACCGATCTCAGCAAGCCATAAATGACTTGTGGCCGCTACAGAAAAGCTCTAATAGTGCAATGAATGCATAAAAATGAAGATGATAAGAAGGGTCATCACATAATAATGATGTTAGGGACTCACAAACATTTCCATATAACCCACCATCTATGTTTCAGAGTGAAACAAGGCCACACAGGACCACAAGGGTGAAAATATCATTGATAAAAAATACTACAACCATCGGAGGAATAAAAAGAATCAGACATGAATAAAGCGGTCAAGGTATGTGGTACCAAATAGTAAACCCAACCCAAGGATGCCCACTAGTACAATTTTATTCTATATATGACAAGTCTAAGGAGTATAAACCATAACCTACCTCGGGGCGGAACTGCAAACACGAACCGTTACTCGTGTGTCTTCCCCTTCCAATCAGCCTTGGAAATCTACCATGCTATCAAGAACATAATCTTGGTGTCAAGATGAGAGGAACGAAACCCGTATTTCTATACGGAAAATCAAGCTAAAAATTGGGTCAAAAAATGACCCTCGGGGCCTCCGTAGCATAATAGAAAATAAAATTAACAATTATGTCCGCGGTGAATTTAGAAACCCATGCTCAAAATTTGAGCGCCAATGGAGTTTTTTTTGGGGCTCAAAACAGCCCCGAAGTACTACTAATTCATTAGAATAAAAGTGGAGAATTGCGAAATTCAAGGGCAAAAATGTACCAATTTGGAAGCAAGAATCGACCACAGACCGGAACTACAGCTACCACGAACAATCAAGTTCACTAATGCAGCTTTAACCCATGAAAAATCAAGCTTGTAAGAGCCTCAACCATGGAGGTTTTTGAGTTTGAAGAGAAAAACAAGGGTTGAATAAGAAGAGGCGTATCAACGATAAAAGAGCGTGATTAATGATAATTTGGAGAATTCCCACGAGCCCACATTGTTCTTTAGTAATTAGAGTTGAGAAAAATGAAGTTGGAGTTGAAAGAAGTGAAAAAAATAAGCTGCAAATCGTGAAAAATAAGAATTTAAAGAATGAACTTTGTGGAAATTAACGGAAGTTAACAAGAGATTGTACCTATTCACGAGGGCAAAAAATACACCCGGATCAGCAACAATTATTCCTCCAAGTTATGGGTAAGAGCAGGTGAAGATTTGAAGTAATTTGGTGTAAAAATAGTGGAGAAAAGAAGTTGGGAAGATGAGAGAAAAAGCTGAAAATAAAGTTGGCAACAACTATTTAAAGTTGGTCCGCAACAGAAAAATCTGCAATTTTCTAAACTTCTACGGGGCATTCCGGCACAATCAAAACCCGATACACACAAACCAATAGAGCTATTCGAGTGGAAACTATATTTCGGACTCAATGAAATTAATGAATTTATCACCGGAGATCGTTTAAATAAAAAGTGGGTCCCATGCCCAAAACTAAATCGGAATTCAATACCCCAAAATAAGTCTGGAAGCCCCGGGACCCAAACCAAAGGTTCCCCTAGAAAAAATTCAACATTTTGGATCTAATATCACAGATGGAATTTTCATCCGAGGCCGTCTTCTTCGAATATTGACCAAAAGTCAAATTTTAGACTTTGCTAAAACACAAAAACCTAGACAAAGCTAAACTGAAAGCTCCCATAACCCGACCCAGGGTTCATCCAGCCCAAAATTTATGCTCTGGAGCTAACAAAACTGTCAGAATTTGATTCCGAGCATGTTTACCAAGAATGTTGACTAAAGTCAATGATATTCTAAGTTAAGGCTCTAAAACAGGCAAATGGCCAAAACGACCAAACGAACGACCATGAAACCCAACCACCAGTCTCAACAAGTCATAAATGACTTGAGGCTGCTACGGGAAAGCTCTAGCAGTACAAACAAGGCGTAAACACAAAAATAACCAGAAGGGTCATTACAATATTAATGATCTTTCCAGGTTCTAGAAGAATCCCAGGTGTCCTCCAATCCCAAAAATCTCAGCGAATTATCCTTAATTTTGCCCGTTTGTCTATGAATTCATACATGCGTGGATGATTTTAGCTTGGTGATGATGAATTCACATTTGAAATTCAAATTTTTCCCAAGTGTTTTCCCCAATTTAAACCATCTGATTTCCCCCTCTTTTTGCCTTAAAAATCCTCTATATAAACCCTCCAAAGGTAAAGGATTAAGGGTTGGCTTTTCAAGAATTCTTTGAGTCTTTTGGAGAGTCAATCTATGACTCATAAGAACCAAGAGTTGCAGAAAAGAAAATCCATGTAATGTTTTAAGAGTTCTTGGCTCATAATCCATTTGTGGCTGTTTTCACGTCTATCTCGAGTCAAAGTGTTGAAGTCATTATCGACTCATCATCCTAAGTTTGCTGCTCTGAAAAAGGTAATATTCTCCCCTTTAGTTTTTTATATATATGCTATTTGTTTAAATTTTAATAATGAGCATAGTTTAAAATTTGATTCTTTGTGTAGTTCTTTTCTGTTAAACATAATATTTGCTCGTCTTAGTTTCACTTTTTCTTATATGTGTTTGTTCACGTAACTAGAGTTTAGCTAAATGTTTTTCATGATCAAGTGGACTCTAAAAATTGGTTTTTAAGTTCACTGTTAATAGGGAATTTTTTGTTTTGCTTAATATTCTTCATGGTTTGGTTATAGTGTTCAAGCAAATTGACCTTCAAGCTAACATTGTCTCTAATTAGGATGGCCGATGTTCTTGTTTTTGTTTGAATAAAGGCTCCAAATAACTTTTTCTCTTATCATGAAGTTTAATACAGGTTGTTGTATTATATTTTCTTTGAAATGGCTGACCAATTTTTAAAAGTATAATCCCAAATGATCCAACTTACCCTTTTTATTATCATCTCATCAACATATTTAGCTTGTTAAAAGGATTAATGAAATGTCTTTAGATAAATCAAATTAATGATTTGTTCAGTTAAATAATTTTATTTAAGGAACATACTTAAGCATTTTTAAATATGTTCATGCTTTCTTTTTGTAGTCAATTAATAGAAATATTGTTACCCATTTCATAATCAAATCCTCTTGCATGCCTAAAATGATTACAACTAGTCTTTATTTGTGCGTTATTTAAGCTTGTAAATGTGGGTATGGACTGCACAATGCTATTTGGTTTAGTTATTTTAAAAACCTCTTTAAAGATTATTTTCTTTCAGTTGCTTGAAGCACCTTGAGTTCAAATCATAAGTATTGGTCAAATGATGTGCAAAACCTCTTCTCAAGTATTGTGTTCTATAACCAAATAGGCTCTAAATGTATAGGAATACAAAACATGTAATGTTTAAAGTTATAAATCTAGTATTCATCCTTTCCTAGTTTCTAATCTTTTCTTTTCTTTTCTTATGCTCGCGTGAACTCAACCTTCTCCTTCTTTTAAAATGATTTTCATTCTATGTTGAGTCATTATAATTTGCTTTCAGCTTGCTCTATGATTGCTTAACTTGCCGTGCTATTTTTAGATTCACTAATTTTCTCTCCCATTTCTTTCTTTGGCATGTGAATTGCGACTGATTCTATTTGGACTCATGAGCATGTATCCTTCATCCTGAGTTGAGCTTTGGCTCCATATATTGTCATTTTGCATTGAGTCGACCTCCATCAATCCATTGAAAGGGAAGCTGGCCAAAGGCTTGAAAATACAATAGCAAGCAGCAGCTCAAAGAAGCAAGAATTGAGTTATTGACTTAAATGTCCAATATTAATGGCAGAAGCAGATTACCGTGATTGTGACCTAGAAGGGCCGAATTTTGGGTTCAAGACCATATTTATTTTACTGCTTTTGTCTATATGTTATAATTATTGTGATTGTTAACATTTGATATCTTTTAGTTAACTTGGATGAATCCCTTTAGAAGTTTCTTAAACGATTTTTATCAAGATTGGTTATTGTAAGGAATTGTTTTATCACATAAATGATTTTTATTCAAGTTTAATCTTTAGGGAAACTTAAGCTCATAGAATAACTTGGGAAATTTTCTATGTCCCTTCATATTTATTAAGAGATTCAAATCCATGTTTTAGAGGTTGGGTTAATTATTTAACTCAAAGTCTTAAATTGAATAAAATCGTTAAAGTTAGAATTATATTGAAACTTTGAAATTTAGTTTATTCCATTATTTTGGAATAAAACGAATGGGCAAGTCTTGATAAATTCTACCCATTTTTAAATAAGATTCTCAAATAACTTTATGTTTTTCTCAAAATAACTTACGAATTTTTAAAATTAGCCAAATATTTTAAATCCATCAGAAACCACACTTTGTGGATTTTTGAAAGTGCCTCACACCTTCTTTTGAATATAGCTTGAACTCTTACCTAGACTTTGGTTTTCAATAAAGGTTTTTTTCTTCAAAAACTACCTTTTAAAAAATGGTTTCTTAATTTTCCTAAAAATTAAGTGGCGACTCTCTTTAAATTATTTTTTCAAAATGAAATCAAATAAAAGATAATTTTTTTTGCCAAAGTTATGAAAAGGTTTTGAAACCTTAGTTTTCAAAATCGATCGTAACAGAACCTTTTCATAAGAATTGCGACTATGCTGGGGATTCATCTAGGTTCTAACCAAAAGTATTTTATTTGTTTGGCTAACCCTTTATTTGTAATAATTGTTACTTTTCGTAAATATTTATTTACTTAAATTATTATTATTATATTTTCATGGCATATTTTGCCTCCCTGGCAAAACATTAGAATGCATTAGAAAAAAAGAGAGATTATGCGAGTCTTCGCAATCGTCCTTCACTAACAAACACACTTTCTCAAAATAGATAAGTGAGTAGTTGACCTGCGGTCGGTTAATAATCACTTGTTGTTTTAGCCCGCGGTTGTCCCCCCAGGTTTCCAGTTATTTTTACTAAACCAACTCTAGTCAATCTAGGATAGAGCAAAATCTAATTCCGCGAATAGGCATTGACCTAAGACGTCTTAATATCCAAGGAATATTAAGTCCATTAGAAGATCATCTTGTGTCTAATTGTCCCATGGTCAATAAAAGACAATCATCTAACTATTTGATAAATTTGAAGGTATATATGTTGAATTATACGAACTATTATTTCTCGGGGTTAAGAATTTAATTTTTATAGATAGTTTGACTAAAAGAATGGTTGGGACAACAAACATCCATCTCGTTCGTCCTATTGTAAATCAAAGGAAGATCTTTATCCGTAAGACGTTCGTAAATATCAAGAAGTTCAAGAACGGAGGGCCTCCAAGGTGGTTTAGTTTAGGATTGTTCCCTTGCATGGGACTGATATTATTTATTTCCCCTTTTCCTTTTTTTGTATCCCAATTTAGTTTATTTATAAAGCTTGTATAATATGTTTTGGGGGCAATGGAATGTCTTACAAGCGGTATATACATCCTTCAAATATTAGTCTTACCTTTGGCTTAAAAGGTCACTTATATGTTAGGGCGCGCTATATATTGTTTATGTGCTAAATGCTTCACAATTTGCTTCGTCCGTGCTTATTTGACTTGTGTGTATAAATTACATATGTTTTGCTTTAAACATGACCAGTTCATTATTCTACTCCAAAGTCTTAGAACGTCACTAGCCATATAAACTCAAAATTTGAGTCTTTCTAAAGTACTATCCTTAGTTCATTATCAAATTCATCATCCAAGTGTCGTGTTCAATAAATTTTCAAAAAAAGTCATTAGTCATCGTTCAAATTATGTGGACTCCATCATTCTTACAAATCTCTTTATCATAGCCAAGATTGACTAAATATTTTATCAAAATTCTAGTTCATCGTTACTTCTACAGAACTTTTCAAAAGTTTATATTTTCTCCCAGAAATTTAACTCGTGTTACTTCAAAAAACTTTATTCAAAGTCCTCTCCTTTCATAAAATCTCAAAAGTTCATCGAATGGTCAAAATTATGTCCATTCATACATCTTTTAAAATGACCCGTTTCTCGAATTTTGAACTAGTCTGTTTCAAGTAAAACAAATGTTATTTGTTTTATACACTTTGATTAATTATTACGATCAATAGACTAACACTTTCACTTTTTGAGTATTTTTCTTTGTTTATAGAGGCTGATTTGTGTTGGTAATCAAATTTGCTCACTTTGCAAAGATCGAAGCAAGCATTTTCAAGTACTCGCTGGCAGAACATCCGTATTTTACATGATCTAAGGTCAAGAAAGTTACTATAGACTCACCATTTCTAATTTGGGCTACAAAAAAGACTCGTTCAACTATGGACTCCAGTTTCATAAACACAGTCACTTCATCTGAAACAGTTCTAACTTTTCCTATCACGACAGGCCCTAGCGCCTCGACAAGACCAGAAGTAACCCCGGAGGTTGTTGCTAGTCTAGAGTAACAAATTGCTGAACTAAGGATTATTGTGATGCAAAACAAAACTACTTCGCAAAATCCATCAAACGTGACCCTACCTCCTGATGTTCATAAAAAAGGCCTATGTTTTCAATGTCGGATGAGTTTGATTAGGGAGATCATTTCACTACTTCTGAGCAAGTTCAAAATGCTCATGCTTCTTAGAATATTCCCCTTGTGTACACATTTGCTCCTCCAAAGGCTTTCTTTGCATGGAGGTGATGGAAGATAAGGTTACCAATAGGGGAAGTTCTAGTCAGAAGTAGAATCATTGACAGTGTGACATGCTGTTGCTGTAACTCAGAGTCTCAAGAATCTATTGAACACCTGTTCTTTCAGTGTACTGATTCTAACAACATTTGGCAACATTATGCCTCCTCTACAGGGATAGTAGGACCTTTTATTCAGCTAAGGAGCACTGCAAACAAGTGGTGGAAAGCTGAGTGCACATCAAAGCTTAAACCCTTATACAGGGTAACACTTTTGATCATTCTATGGCATATTTGGAAAAGAAAAAATGTGATTAAACATGGAGGGAATATGTCCGTAGGCAGCATGAAGATTAAGATTAACAGAAACCTAGTCTCCATGGCTAAGTGCATCTACCCATGGCTAAAAAATATTCCTCCATTGTGGTCAGACCTAGTCAAGTTCCTTGAAGACTATACCCCAAGGTTGTACAATAGGGTTATCTACTGGAACATACCCAACCTAGGTTCCTTTAAGTGCAACACTGATAGTGCATCAAAAGAAAACCCAGGATCTAGTTCTGGAGCCTTCTTGTCATGCCCTGAGGTTACCCCCTTGATGTAACATGGGACTCAGAACCACAAGAATCCCAATCTAACCCATTGGTCATAGCATTCTCAAGCATGTAAAGGAAAACATAGCGAAAGCTTCATAAGTAAATCTGAAATAGGAATACATATCATAAATAGAGAGTCAAATAGGAAATACAACTCGAAGATCACCTCGTAACATCTATGTCTGAAAGCTTCTAACACTAGCGTAAGGAGTTGATGGGACAATACCCCAACTAACTCAACAATATGAAAGGAAAGGAAATATAGAATAGCTAGAATAAAGTCTAGTCCTTGAACTGTGAGGACTCACCCAAGATGACAGAGAGTGGTCGGGATCTCTAGCCATGAAGCTGCGAAGGGACACCTGAATCTGCATCATCAAAGGATGCAGCGCAATATGCGTTAGTACTATGGGATGTACTAAGTATATGAGCAAGGCATGAACATGATGAAAACATGCTAAGTATACTAAAATAACTGAAATCATGCTTTTAAAGATAAACTGAGCGCAATGACTCTAATACTTTCTATAAGCTGAAACATAATCATAAGTAATAAGTCTGAAATCTGAATAAGAGTCAAATGCAAGTTTTAAAAGCATAAACTATTTTTTGTGGGAGGTTCTCTAACCGATATAGACTATATGAGCTACATGGAATTCAATGTATCCTCCCCATCGAGGGACCCAATATACCTTGCCAGGGGACTTAAGACCTATGGGGGAACGTAGTTTTGGGACCTTTTTGGGTACCCTCACCCTGTCCAACTCAGTGCTAATACTACTCCCAAAATATACATATAGCTCATATAATACTGGGCATATCTGATGCCAAAACTGTTCATACTGATGACATATCTGATGTCAAAACTGTTCATAACCAATGACATGTCTGATGTCAAAGATGTTCATAATTGGTGACATATCTAATGCCAACACTATTTGAGAAGCAATAAGACATATATGATGCCATGTAATTTAAATTCATACATATATAGACTTAGCATATCCATAATTCAAAACATGTTTTTCTTGCTAAATTCATACTTAGAGATTTAGGCATGCAATTTCTTAAATACATAGAGGCCATGATATCTAATCATGCCAATTTTCTCTTGAAAACATGCAAATTCATAGTTTCATGCTAGAAATCAACTTTCATGCTTGGGCTTTCAAAACCAATAAGAGAGTCATAATCAAATCATGTAAAATCAATAAGAAACCATGAATTTAAACATAGGAACTGGTTTCATAAACTTTCCCCAAATTTAGATCAAAACCCTAATTTCATAAGTTCATACTTCAACATAAGAATTGGGGATTTTGGGCACAAGGCTGAAAGGAACGCATTATTAAAGACTCACATACCTTGGTGGAAGATTACCCACTTCAATGGAAAAGATTAGGAGACTTGACTTGGAGCTTGGAGACTTGAAGATTGGGGAAGAACTTTCTCTTTTGAGTGAAGAATGAGGAGCTTAAGATGGACTTAGGATAATATGGGTGGAAACCCTTCTAAAAGTAGTCAAAATTATTTCACTTAGGAGTTAAAAGGGTGAGAAATAACTAAAATACCCCAGGGATTTAACTTAGAAAAACAGACTTAAAAACCCGACTTCAGGTTCCACGGGTCCCTCCAATGAATCGTAGAACCAGTCACGACTCGTGGAATGGAGTCGTGGTTCCTGAACCAAAATTTTAGGCTGCTGGATATTTCCTACGATTCCAGAGGATGACTCGTGGAAGCTTCCACGAGTCGTAGGACATAGTCGTAGAAATCAGAAAATTGACTGACCTCTTATTAGCTTTCACGAGTCAACAGTATGACCCGTAGAAACTTTTCCTAGTCGTGGAAGTGACTCGTGGTTGTAAGTACTAAGGTCAGTCTGCAGGACTGGGATCATGAGTCACTCCCACGACTTATGGAACATTCCACGACTTGTGGAGTTGACCCGTGGTCCCTGGAAGTCTAAAATTTTCTGCAAGTCTGAGTTTAAAAGATGGATACGTATTCGGGGTGTTACAATATCTCCCCCTTGGGATCATTCATCCTCGAATGAAGACTAAACAAGGAAAAATGAGGACAAAAACATCCCAACCAAACATCAAAACATAGAAATCAAGGGAACACCATGAAAACTGAACTTCTCAACTAGAAACCATGATAAACTAACTTCATAAAACATGGATGCATGCTATGATCATAGGAGAAATCGGTGGAATAGAATCAGAGGGACATACTAAGGAGGAAACTATTACCCCAAGCTGGAACTGAGTCGTAAGGAAAGAGATGAGGGTATTTGGCCTTCATGGCCTCTTCCTCTTCCCAAGTAGCACTATCAACAAGCTGATTCCTTCAAAGGACTTTCACCAAAGCGACTTCTTTTTTCCTCAACCTCTGAATCTGACGATCAAGGATCTCCATGGGAACCTCCTCATAAGTGATACTATCTTTCACACCCACATCTTCCAAAGGAACAATCAATGTCGGATCACCAACACACTTCTTCAACAAGGAAACATGGAAAACTGGATGAACCGCTTCCAACTCCGTTGGCAACTCTAACTCATAAGCAACACTACCACCTCTCCTCGAAATCCGATAAGGACCTACAAAATAGGGATTAAGTTTTCCTTTCTTGCCAAACCTTATCACACCCTTCATCGGTACCCAATCATCAACTTCAAATTCCAACTCCCTCCTTCTCACATCTGCATACGATTTTTGTCGACTCTGAGCGGTCTTCAACCTCTCCCGAATAAGCTGAACTTTCTCCATGGTCTCATGCACAAAATGTGGACCAATCAAGACTGCCTCACCAACCTCAAACTAACCAATAGGATATCTACACCTTTGGCCATAAAGTGCCTCATACGAAGCCATCTGGATGCTAGAGTGAAAGTTGTTGTTGTAGGCAAACTCGATAAGAGGTAAGTGATCATCCCAATTACCTTTGAAATCAATCACACACGCTCTCAACATATCCTCCAAAGTCTGAATAGTATGCTCTACCTGGCCATCTGTCTGTGGATGAAAAGTTGTGCTAAGCTTCACCTTAGTAGCAAGACCTTTCTGAAATGACTTCCAAAACTAAGATGTAAACTGAGGACCTCTATCAGAAATGATAGACAAAGGGACACCATGCAATCGGACTATCTCTCGAGTGTAGAGTCTGGCATAATCATCCGCTAAATCCGTAGTCTTAACAGCCAAGAAATGGGATGAGTTAGTCATCCAGTCAACAATCACCCAAATCGAGTCATGTTGCCTTCGAGTATGAGGCAAACCCGTAATAAAGTCCATATTGATTGCTTCCCATTTCCAAGTGGGAAGGTCAATATCTTGAAACACTCCACCTGGCCTTTGATGTTCCACCTTTACCTGTTGACAGTTGGGAGACTTAGCCACAAACCCGGCTATGTCCTTTTTTATTCCATTCCATCAAAAGACTTCCCGTAGGTCACGGTACATCTTAGTGGCACCCGGATGAATGGAGTATCTAGAACTGTGGGCCTTGGACAAAATCTGCTATCTCAACCCATCAACATCTGGCACACACAAGTGACCCTGATAACAAAGCACACCATCTCCCCCTTGGGAGAAAACCTCAACCCTTTGCTGACGAACTACACCCTTAAGCTGAAGTAGAACAAGATCTTGGTCTTGCTTGGCTTTCACCTCAGCCACCAAGGATGATTCGGCACCATTAGTCACAATCACACCACCTTCGGTCGAGTCCATAAGGCGAACTCCAAACCGAGCAAGCCTGTGAACTTCTTTAACCAATTCCTTCTTTCTATCTTCAATAGAAGCTACACTTCCCATGGACAACCTACTCAAAGGATCTACCACAACATTGGACTTACCCGGATGGTAAAGCACACTCATATCATAATCCTTAAGGATCGCAAGCCACCTTCTTTGTCGCAAACTCAATTCCTTTTGAGTGAACACATATTGAAGACTCTTATGATCAGTGAAAACATCCACATGCACACCATGCAAGTAATGTCTCCAATTCTTCAAAGCAAAGACCACGGCTGCTAACTCAAGATCATGAGTAGGATAGTTCTTCTCATGAGTCTTAAGCTGTCTAGAAGCATAAGCAATCACCTTACCACGCTGCATCAAAACACAACCCAAACCGATCTTAGAAGAATCACAATACACAACAAAATCATCTAAGCCCTAGGGTAGGGCTAGCACTGGAGCGGTGGTCAATCTAGTCTTCAATTCCTGAAAGTTCTTCTCACACAAGTCAATCCATTGAAATTTCACCTTTTTCTGAGTCAATCGGGTAAAAGAGGCAGTAATGGAAGAAAAACCATCCACAAACCTCCTATAGTAACCAGCCAAACCCAAAAAACTCCTAATATCAGACGGGGAAGTAGGTCTAGGCCTGTTCTTTACTGCCTCTATCTTTTGAGAATCCACCCGTATACCATCTTTAGTTACAATGTAACCCAAAAAAGCAATAGACTGCTTCCAAAACTCACACTTGCTAAACTTAGCAAACAACTTCCTATCCTTGAGAGTTTGCAAAACAACCCTCAAGTGATTCGCATGCTCCTCCTCACTCCGAGAGTAGATGAGGATATCATCAATGAAGACAATCACAAATATATCCAAATATTGTTTGAACACACGGTTCATTAAATCCATAAAAGCTGCAGGAGCATTCGTTAGACCAAAAGACATAACAACAAACTCATAATGACCATACCGAGTCCTGAAGGCTGTCTTTGGGATATCACATTCCCAAACTTGAAGCTGATGATAACCGGATCTAAGGTCGATTTTGGAGAAGAAACTAGCACCCTGAAGCTGGTCGAACAAGTCATCAATCCTAGGAATGGGATATTTATTCTTGATTTTGACCTTGTCCAATTAGCGGTAATTAATACACATTCTAAGAGATTCATCCTTCCTCCGAACAAACAAAACTGGGGCACCCCAAGGAGAGATATTGGGCCTGATGAAACCCTTATAAAGCAAGTCTTTCAACTGATCTTTCAACTCCTTGAGTTTTACGGGGGGCATTCTATAGGGAGTAATAGATATAGGATTCATATCCGGAAGAAGATCTATCCTAAAGTCAATTTCCCGCTCGGAAGGGACTCCGAGCAAATCATTGGGAAACACTTCTGGGAATTTGTTCACAACAGGAACAGACTGAATAGTCGGGGTCTCGGACTCCATGTCCACAACTCAAACTATATGATAGACATAACCTTTAGAAATCATCTTCCTAGCCTTAAGGTAAGATATGAAACAACCTTTCAAAGAAGAGGGACTACCTTGCCATTCTAGGAAAGGTTCATTAGGACACTTGAAACTAACCACACGAGTGTGGAAATCAACTGAGGCATAACATGCATACAACCAGTCCATACCAAGAATGATATCAAAATCAGTCATCTCCAACTCTACTAGATCCGCTAAAGTGACTCTATGAAGGACTGAGATAGGGCGATTTTGATAGACTCTTTAGGCTAGGACTGACTCACCAACAGGAGTAGAAACATGAAAGGGTTCTAAAAGCAATTCAGGACTTACCTCAAACTTACAAGCCATATAAGGATTTACAAAAGACAAGGAGGCACCAGGGTCTAACAAAGCATACACATCATGAGAAAAGACATTCAATATACCGATAACCATATCTGGAGAACTCTCTTAATCCTGGAGGGAGGACATAGCATAAAGACGGTTCTGGCGCTGACCACCACAACTAGAAGTTATACCCTGCGGGGCTGGTCTACCACCTGAAGCTGCTGGGGTAGACTGAGTCCTACCATTTCCTTGCCCCTTCTTAGCCGAAGGGAAATCTCTAACATGGTGCCCAGTCTAACCATACACAAAACAACCCTCTCTACGAGCCAAACACTCACCGTGGTGAGTCTTCCCACACTTAACACAAGCTGGGTAGGAAGATCCCTTAGCAACACTACCTTGAGACTGAGAATAGGAACCAGATCCTCTACCACCCTGATCATAACAAGGCTTCTGAGCCTGAGTAGGAGCACTAGAAGAAGAATGAATGGATCCTGATGAATTCTTCTTGAAAGAAAAGCGATGTCCACCTCCGGACCTGTGATGACCAAAACCTGATCCCTCGGATCTAACCCTCTTCTTCTCCCTAGCCATCTCCCTAATCTTGTCACCCTCAATCTGATGAGCATGAGTTATGAGTAGGGAAATGTTCATATCACCCAACAACAAAGCATACCTATAGTCTTTCTTCACCACATCATAAACCCCATATATGAACTTTCTCATTTGATTGTGCGGTTCCGCTACCATGGAGGGAGCATATCTAGCCAACTAAGTGAACTTCAAACTATACTCTTGCACCGACATCGAACCCAGTCTCAAGTTCACAAATTCCTCCACTTTCTCTTGCCTCAACTAACGGGGAAAGAACCTATCAAGAAAGTCTCTCTCAAAACACTCCCAAGTAGTGGAGATCGCTTCCCTCACCCTAGCCTCCTTCTATTGCGTGAACCAAATATGAGCCACATCCTTAAGTTTATAGGATGCAAGCTCAACATAATCAACCCCAACAACTTGCATAACCTCAAATATCTTCTTCATTTTATCAATAAAGTTGAGCGGGTTCTCACTCACTTTCGAACACCAAAATTCTGGTGGGTTCATACGGATGAAATCACGAACTTGGGCGCTACCTCTTCTTGAGGATGGACAGGGGCAGGAGCCTATTGATTAGCCCGAGTAGCTAAATTCTGGGCTAGAAAGTGAATAGCATTCCTAAACTCATCATTCATGACATCGGAAACCAAAACTTGAGGAGCAGCTTTTCGAGCGGCTCGGGGAGGCATAGCACATCGAAGAGGCATAGTCTGAAACGCATAAGATAAGGATTAGAAGAACATTAAAGTTAAGCTCTATCACACAACGTGATCATGAAAGATGTGAAGTTTTCCTAAGACATATCATAGCTTCCCTCTCATATGTGTGGCGCGCTTCACACACATGAAATAGACTCTACTCGATGCGGCTTTCAGACATCCTAGGACTCTTGAACCTGGGGCTCTGATACCAAGTTTTTCATGCCCTGAGGTTACCCTCTAGACGTAAGACGGGACTCAGAACCACAAGGATCCCAAGCTAAACCATTAGTCATAGCATTCTCAAGCATGTAAACGAAAACATAGCATAAGCATCATAAGGAAATTCGAAATAGGAAGACATATCATAAATAGAGAGTCGAATAGGAAATACAACTCGAAGATCACCTTGTAATATCTATGTCTGAAAGCCTCTAACACTAGCATGAGGAGTTGATGGGACAATACCCCAACTAACTCAACAATCTGAAAGGAAAGGAAACATAGAAAAGCTAAAATAAAGTTTAGAACTCGAGCTGTGAGGACTCACCCAAGATGACAGAGAGTGGCTAGGATCTCTTGCCACGAAGTTGCGAAGGGATACCTGAATCTGCATCATCAAAGGATGCAGCGCAATATACGTTAGTACTATGGAATGTATTAAGTTTATGATCAAGACATGACATGATGAAAATATGCTAAGTATACTTAAATAACTGAAATCATTCTTTTAAAGATAAACTGAGCGGAGTGACTTTAATACTTTCTATAAGATGAAACATAATCATAAGTAATAAGTCTGAAATCTACTTAAGAGTCAAATGCAAGTTTTAAATGAATAAACTGTTTTCTGTGGGAGGTTCTCTAACTGACATAGACCATGTGAGCTACATGGAATTTGATGTATCCACCCCATCGAGAGGACCCAATATACCTTGCCAGGGTATAAAGGCATTACTGTGGCATGATCACTAAAACTGATGCCCAACAGAGGGTACTTAAGACCTACGGAGGCACGTAGTTCTGGGAACTTTTTGGGTACTCTCACCCTGTCCAACTCGGTGCTAATACTACTCCCAAAACATACATATAGCTCATATAATACTAGGCATATCTGATGCCAAAACCGTTCATACTGATGACATATCTGATGTCAAAACTGTTCATAACCAATGACATATCTGATGTCAAAGCTGTTCATAACTGGTGACACATCTAATGCCAAAAGTGTTTGAAAAGCAATAAGACATATCTGATGCCATGCAATTCAAATTCATACTTATATAGACTTCGCATAGCCATAATTTAAAACATGCTTTTCTTGCTAAATTCATACTTAAAGATTTAGGCATGCAATTTCTTAAATACATAGAGGCCATGATATCTAATCATGCCAATTTTCTCTTGAAAACATGCAAATTCATAGTTTCATGCTAGAAATCAACTTTCATGCTTGGGCTTTCAAAACCAATAAGAGAGTCATAATCAATCATGTAAAATCAATAAGAAACCATGAATTTAAACATAGGAACTGATTTCATAAGCTTTCCCTAAATTTAGATCAAAACCCTAATTTCATAGGTTCATACTTCAACATAAGAATTGGGAATTTTGGGCACAAAGGTGAAAGGAACCCATTGTTAAAGACCCACATACCTTGGTGGAAGATTACCCACTTCAATGGAAAAGATTAGGAGACTTGACTTGGAGTTTGGAGACTTTAAGCTTGAGGAAGAACTTTCTCTTTGAGTGAAGAATGAGGACCTTAAGATAGAGTTAGGATAATATGGGTGGAAACCCTCCTAAAAGTAGTCAAAACAATATCACTTAGGAGTTAAAAGGGTGGGAAATGACTAAAATACCCCAGGAATTTAACTTAGAAAAACTGACTTAAAAACCCAGCTTCAGGTTCCACGGGTCTCTCCCACGAATCGTAGAACCAGTCACGACTCATGGAATGGAGTTGTGGTTCCTGAGAAAAAATTCTAGGCTGCTGGATGTTTTCTACGGTTCCACAGGATGACTCGTGGAAGCTTCCACGAGTCGTAGGACCTAGTCGTAGAAATCAGAGAATTGACTGACCTCTGATCAGCTTCCACGAGTCAACAGTATGACCCGTAGAAACTTCTACAAGTCATGAAAGTGACTCATGGTTGTCAGTAATGAGGTCAGTCTATAGGACTGGGATCACGAGTCACTCCCATGACTCGTGGACTTGACCCGTGGTCCCTGGAAGTCTAAAATTTTCTACAAGTCTGAGTTTAAAAGCTGGTTACGTATTTGGGGTGTAACACTTCTGCATAAAGGATGATAGAGGTTATCTAATATATGTTGAGGCTAGAAGACTAGAGGAAGGTTCTAACTTTATGGCTGAGGTGAAGGCTTTGAAGATGGGGCAAGAGTACTGCATTAACCAGAATCACCTTCCAGTAACTCTGGAAACAGACTCTCTGGTGGCTAAGAAGATCCTGGGTGGGATATGGGAAGTACCTTGGAACCTGACTGTGGAGACTAGGAAGATCAAAGAAAGAATAAGGGAGGTGGATGCAAGAGTAGATCATATCTTTAGGGAAGGGAATAGATTGGTATATTTTATCACTAATCAAATTTTCTTTTTTCCAGGCGTAGATATACTCTCATACCAAACAGCACAAGAATTGCCAATCAAAGCAAGAATAATTCTACAGATGGATAGACAAAAAATACCTAACCTACGCATAAAAAAGTTCCAAAATGGAAACTTCTGCTATACAGGGAAGGTAGTGTTACAATACAGATCACATTACAGGCATACAAGCACAAAACCACGGGTCCTATTCAAAATAAAATAGACTCCATTCAGTGAGAGTCTTACCCGGCTTGGCTAGAAAAGAATCCTTGGTAAAGTCTCCTTAGTCAGTGGTATCATCTCCTAGTTGGGCTCAACCTGTCAAGAAGATGAAACTAAGGGAATAATATAGTCAGCCGGAGTGTGTTAGGATGTAAGAAAGGCTATTGGTACTTATCTTGTTCCACAGAACTCAGATCTGTAATCGGAGGAGATGAAGAAGTCTTCAATTGAGCTAATTGCATGGCATTAGTGAGACGTTGTAAATGCCTTTGGTGTAAACACTCAAAACTCCTCCATTCTTCATGATCTGAGTTTCTGCGGATTAAGGTTAGACCACCTTGACTACATCTTCGTTGCCCCAGCTCAAAACATACATACACCATCCTTAACATAAGAACTCCGGTAGCTCGTGTTGATTGTCTCCAGACCGATAAAGACCAGCAAAAGCTATGTTCATCAGTCACCTCAAACCATAATGAGTAGATTAGAACAATAAGAAAATAAGGAGCTAAGAATATAGATTGAACCACTTCATCGATGCCGCCGTCTTGCCGGTCGGAGCTCCTCGTTGGATCTCTTATGACATGGCAGGCGGAACATCGAGGGGTCATCTCTAAATTCTTGGATTCATATCTTCTTCGTAGCTCTAATCTCCTCTTTTCTTTAATTTGAGGGATGACATAGCTGATCCAGCTCCAAGAAGATGATCCAAATAGCTTCCATGGTGATGAACAATGGAGACCCCTTGAGTTTCTAGGATTTTGTCCCATGTCAGCTAACTTTCGTTGTCTTCTTTATTTCCTTTTTCATTTTTCTTTGCATTTCTAGTTCTGGGCCTGCTCTGATTTGGAGTAGGCCCTTTTGTTGTTTTATTCTATTTTGTACAGACTTGTTTTTTAATAAAAGGCCGAAGGCCATCTTTAAAATTTTAAAAAAATAGCTTCCTCTACCACCAGCTCCTTTCATTCTACCTAGTCTCCCTCAATATTTTGTATCATGTTGATAACAAGTCTATTCCTTATTTAATTAACCAGGTTATGCAAAAACCTAGTGTTTTTATCCCTTTCTAAAAACCATTGGATTCCTATTGTCTATCTCCAATACTCCTTCTCATAGGGCAAGTATTGTTTCATCTAAGCTTGAGCCCTATAAAGAACCGTTCTGTTTGTAGCAATAGGGAATTCTTCAAATAGGTCCTTCTTAGTTCTCACAATATCCTCCCTTAAAATAAATTGATTAAATATATAACTATAACATTCCCTATTCCAAGTGGATAGGGTTGTTTTGGTCTTCTTCATTTTTTGCTTCAACCTTGAATACATCAGATCATTAGCAGTGACCCAGCTTACTTTCACCACATTAAGAATAACTTCTTTCATTATCCAAAATTTCAAAAAATTGAAAGGTCTAAGGAACTGCTCAGATTGTTCTGCACAAGATAGTAGTATAGGGGCATGGTTTAATCCAATCCTAGATAAATTTTCAATCTCCACAAATCCAAACCAATTCTGAAAATGTTGGTTAATTATATTTTGTCCAACCTCTTGAATATACATTTTCCATCAGCTCTGTCATTCTACAAAGTAAAAGGGCTACTTTTAAAGTTAACCTCAAATAACTCTCTAGAGTTGAGACAAAAAAGCAAAGCCCTCATATTGTCACGACCCAACTATCTGGCCATGCGGGCACCTACAAAATATAAATCCTCCTTAAAAACTAGCCTAAACAGGTACAAAAGCTCTAAAAGGGAGATACAAAATACGAAAAGCAGACACAACTTTTGTCATGGAAACGAAGGATACAAGCTACTGGAGATCACCACCATACAGTACCTAAGAAACATCAGTGATCCTGCAACCAGACTATACCTAAAAAGGTCTAACAAGAGTAGTATCAGTATAAATGACACATACTGGTAGGTATTATCGATTCGCCCAAATTCATCACTTACCATCATATAAAAAAATCAAGAGAAAATATGCAATATAAGTTACCAAATCCATTCCTTCATCATCCACCTTTTCTACCATGACATAATCATTATGAACCTATACGTTCCATCCCAAGCATTACTACCCTGCTCCGCTGCCAACTCCATCAATTTGGAGTCTCTTCACCTTTCCATCTGGTCAATACATAACACCGGGACTTTCCCAGGTCACACTTAACACTAGGACTTCCGAAGTCACACTTAATACCAATACTTCCCAAGTCACACTAAACACTAAGCCTTCCTAGTCACACTTAACACCAAGACTTCCCAAGTCACACTTAACACTAATTTGACAACTAAGTCCAGACTCGGGCTACCATCCCTTGTTCTGATCAACCAACCTGACCCGACAATCAAAAATATGCCCAACTACAAAGTAATTAGACCGTGTATATTCATGTTACCATTTACAAGTACTCGGGCTGCCCAAAGATCCTTGAGATAATACCTACAGTGTTCAACCTGTGACTCCCGTCCCCACAAAAATAGACCCCATATTTAAGTACAACTACCCAGACACTCATGGGCCATTATGCAATAATCACGATTCAAGAAACAACCCAGTACACTCATAGAGCCATCAACAGAACAATATCAACAAGTGTAAACAAACTCGTACCAGGCATGGTACCCGAGCCAACCAATATAGAATATGTACCAGGCATGGTACCCGAGCTAACTGATATATGTAACCCTTACAAGGCATGGTACCCAAGCCAACAGATATGTACCCCTTACCAGGTTTGGTATCTGAGGCAACTAAATGTCACACACAATCCAATAATCAATAATTTAAGATGAACAAAATTAAACTTGCAAACCAACAAGCAACAAAGCCAAGTTCATTCCACATGATTGACAGACAGATATTTAGACATTCATAATTTCATTCTCTAAACTGTGTAATGCACATACGATACTAAGTGATAGTTACATGAACACATATTGCATTTGGTAAAACAACAACCATCACCTTCTCGACAAACCTTGTCCATAACCCCAACCTTAATAACCCATCTGAAGACTAATTCGCAGTTAACCCTCTAGACACATATAGTCAGTTACATAAATTCTAGACCCCTTCCTTGAAGGTAAGAACCTGTTAGGGAATTCACCCTCTGACATTAAGGACTTTAGACATTTCTTATTCATCCCATTTCCCTTAATTGAAATATCTTCGGGAACCCACTATACCCTAGTAATTTATTCAGTCCCAATAGTACCGGTTCCCTGAACCCACCCAATAATCTAGTGTTCCTTGAATTTAGAATCACGCATAAATGACAACATAATAATTGAATCATATTCCCACAACACTATCATCCCCTCGTCAATCAAATAGCCAAATAATATATTATCCCTCCAGTATCCATGCTTGAAGGCCTAGGCATGATTTCTTCCATCATTCTTCAAGAAAAATATGCAGTAAAATGTAGGTTTATAACTACTCTGTTAAGCCTATCCTACCTGGATGCCAAGCATTAGCTATAGAGTTCTGAATGCTATATTCTAGCTCTGTGAAGGCAATTCTTGATGGAGAATGACCCTGGAATCCATAGTTTTACCCCCTTTTAGCTGGAATCTCACCTCTTCATGGCTCCCAAGATTTGAAGCAGCCTAGAAGAGTTTTTAGAGCAACTCTCATTTGTTTTCCAACTGAGAAGGAAAAGTCGAAAATAATTTTCACATTATCAAGCTATTGCCTCCGTCATATCACTATAGCGGTCAACTGACCGCTATAGCGGTGGCGCTATAGTGGTAACAATTCCCGCTATAGCAAGGTGATGTCACCCTAGATGAATTTCAAAATTTGAAAATGCTGTCATGTCAACCCCTACATAAATTAAAAAGTATTTTAATCATTCTCAAAATCCACAATATGGTGATTTTAGAATAATGACTTGAGAGGTCGTTACACATATTCAGAGGGGTACACTGAAAGGCCCCCAATCGTTTCCTCTTTATTAATTACAACATTAAAATCTTCCCCAACTAGCCATGAGAGATTCATGTTGTTGGCTAACATATATAGATCCTCCTATAGGTCTAGTGTATCTAAGGCACCACATTTGGCATATATAATAGTGGTAATGAGAGACTTATTAAGTTCTTGAAAGAACAGCTTCATAGTGATATGTTGGTCAAAATCCTATAAACTTTCTATTGTCATTATTTTGTCTAAAAAGAACCAAAAGTTACCATTCTGATTATAGTTAGCATATTGCATCTCGAGTCTACTTTTGTATCTATGAATGTATCTAGTTTCTTGAAATGGTCCCATCAAAGTTATCATAAATAAATTATGATGTTTGTAAAGCATTTGGACTCTATGAAAATATGTTGGTTATTAACAGACCTGATATTTTAATAAAGGGTCTTAATCATTGCTTAACATTAGATTTGGTACACCTTTTTTGAAACTACTCTAGTAGTTAAGGGGCATCATCTCCTCCCTTACCCCTTTATTTGATAACGATCTCAATCGAGTGACTAAAATCGATACCGGAAACACGGAATTCAACAACACAAAATAAAGATAGTGGAGAAATTAAGATGAGAATTAGAAGAAATGGAGATGAGAATAGAAGAAAGAAAGGCTAATTGAATCAACAATCAACCAAGGGAGAATAGAACTCAATCAAATGCATGAGAAACCAAATTGAATCCACAAGATGATAACTCGATGATCAATTAAGCAAAGAAGATAACACAAGCAATTCGGGAATCCACCCTACTCACTCATTCTAAACTAATAATTGGAATTGAACCCAATCAATATCCTAACCTAAAATATCAAGTCTATTCAAGACAATTCAATCATCAATAATCTAAGTATGAAAATGGCTAAGGCAACTATTTATAGTTATTGCCTTTACACAAATAGCCTATTACAAAAATAGCCCAAAGGTGACTATTTTCGAAATAACCCATAAGGGCCCTTCTTGATTTGCCCAAATGACATCTTGATTGCCCATGGCCTTGTACATTTGTTACTCCATGGCTTTCTCCGGGCTCCAAGCTATCATCCATATATAAAAACCCCTCCTAATATGCTCCAAGCTAACTATGATTGTATCATCCTCCCCTTCTTCAAAAGGATTCATCCTCGAATCCGAACCTTGCAAAAATATGAGAAGGACAAACAACAAACATATCCTCATAGCATGAGGGTTAGCACATGGGTTACCAGCCATACCAACTTGCCAAGGAGGCACATACTTGAAATACAACCAACTATCCTTTGTATCAAATAAGATCAATGCATTGTAGAGCATACAAAGGATTCGACTGTGAGAATATCATGGAATAAAGAGGGTTCAAACACCCATGAGGATTTACCGGGGTCAAAGATATAAAAGACCCACATAGTTCGGTCACAACAACAAATGGACCAACCCAAGAAACCCCTACCTCTATATAAAACAAATTCCATACGTACATGGACATCATCATATGCAAAGAGGTAGTAGAGAAAGGTGTTACTTAAATGAACTTCATTCAAGGTGTTCCCACATATAGAATCACCCTTTGATCCACAAGCATTAAGGCCTTTCTCAAGAATGGGGTCACACAAGAATGAAGAGGTCATTAGAGAACATACACCCCTTTTCTTTTGACCACTAACCCCTCCAATAGACGTACTATCATCTTTCAAGAAGAGAGCTTCATCTTTGAAAAGTGTGTCATCATACCATAGTGGATTTTCAAACAATTGGTAGCCTTCAAGGGTGGCTACACTTCCAACATTATAAGATACACCACTATCTTCATCATTCATATTAGTCATGTCATCATTGAATAAGGGATTATCCCTAAGTTCATACTCCACCTCAAGAACCATATGACAAAAATTAGAAATAGAATCAACACCCAAGGAATCATCACCTCTAAGTAAAGATCCTACATGACTAACTACATGACCAACTATATCATTACCATTACTAAATTGAGGTTCATTTATCACATCACACAACTCCTCAATTAGTAGGTCATCATTACAAGAAAGTTGGTCAATACCACAATAAAGACTAGTTGGTAGCATATCAAGCTCAACAGAATCACACACATGATTACCATCATTATAGCCAACTAGCATTTGACTACCCTCATTACATGACAATACATTTTCACTCAAGTCACAAGTGCTAACACTAGATGGACTCAAATCGATCTTACTAGAAGAATCAATCAAGTCATCTATAGGATCAACTAGTGTTTGGGCACTCACAACAATGGCATCATCATCATGCAACAAGGTGTCATCAAGATCATCACAAGGTAAAGGCTCTTTAAGCTCACACATATACAAGCTATCACTTACACTCAATTGGCTACTAGCCACACAATGATCTTTTACTTTCAATAAAGTGTATGGTTTGTTACCTCGTAGCTCATATGAATGATTGTCTTCACCTTGGTTTCCAACATTGAAGCACAAATGCTCCTTTGGGAAGCCTTTTAACACCTCTTGATTCTCCACATTTTGAGGTGCTTTGCTAGGCTTGCTTCCAAGAATACCTGCACAAGTATCAAGACAACTAGAGAAACAAGAAAAGTTACATGAATTAGGATAAGATTGTGACAACCCTCTCACATCACTCCACACAACCTCTCTTTTTTCCACTCTAGAGTTGTCACTTATCACACCCTTACTCCTCTCAATCTTTTGTCTCTCAATTTTATTAGAGTTTGGACAAGTGCCAAGTATCCCTTGTGAAGGGTTAGATGATCCCTTCACTTCAAGCTTCCACTTTGGTGCACAAAGAGTAGATGCCTTCACTTTCATGATTAACCCCTTAATGCCATCCTCACAAGAAGTAGCTTGCTTTGCTTCTAATGGAAACTCCTTTGGTTCATCTTCATGAGGAATCATTTTCTTCATCATCTTTTGTAACTCCTCGGGCTTAAGATTGGCAACCCATCGAATGATCTTGTCAACTCCTTTTTGTATGGCATCCCCTAATTCTTTAATTTTTAAAGATTCAAGATCCCTCACTGAAAGGGGCTCATTTGATTTCACTCTACTTTCATGTCCCTTTGATCCTTCCATCCTACCTCCAACACCATTTCCATATTGAGAACAAGACACATTGAAATTAGGATAAGAAGCATGAGACATAGTAGTTCTACAAGTAGGGAATGCACATTTTCTCTTGCTCATTAGATGACTTTCACTTGTACCAACATACCCACTCACACCACTTTGACTAGGATAAGTACCACAAGAAAAGGCATACGAATATTCTCTAGCTCCATCGGTGTTCTCATCACAAGACTCATAAAGTATGTGGGAGGAAGAACTATACCTCAAGTCATTTTCATCCTCATAGTAGGTAGGGTGAGATTCCTCATATTCTCCATCATCATCATAGGAATCATCACAAGGTTCTTCTACCCCACCATTTTCATCATAAGATACTTCTACTCCTTCATGTTCATCATAAGAGCCATAAGCCCCATTCATTTCACATCCATCTCCGAAGTAGTAGTTCTCATCACCATATGGCTCAAAATCATGGCTATTATCATAGCCTCCACAATCCCCATCATCATCATACTCATAGCCTCCATTGCTACAAGCATAGTCTCCCATTTCATCATCATAAGGATCCGAAGCTATAGAGGACATACTTCCTTATAGCTCGTTTTGTACCTACAAAACTAGCAAACAAGTTAGTAATAAAATCCTCACGCCACTCTTTAAGTGAACTCTCAACTCACCTTCTATGGCTTCTTTCGCAAATTGATAGTGTTACTAGTTTTGCTTAATAAATTCAAGGTTATCTATCCTTGTGGAGGAATGGATCTTTGTGACTCTTGAAAGAAGGACGACTCAAATAAAACTAAAAAGGACTTGAATCAAGAAATTATCTACGAAATGAAATGAGAAAAGTTGAAGAAAAAAAACACGAAAGAAAACGAACTCAAAAAAAAACTAAGTAACAAAAGTAGAAAAGTTACTTGTGTTGCTTAATTTGAAGGATCAAAGAAGTGATTTGATGTTTTAAAACTAGTTAACAAGTAATTAAAGATGTTAATTAGTTGTTAAATAGTAGAGAAATAGAAGAAAAATGAGTGTAGAAGAAGAAATTTGAAGTTTGGACACTTAGAAAAATTTTGAGGTCTTAAGAGTTCCAACACTTAGAAAAATTTTGGGGTCCCAAAATTTGAAGCATTCTGTCCAAGTTTGCAAGTGTGCATTTCAGCCCCCAAAACTTTTTCTAAGGGGCAGATTTGGTCCTTTGAATTTCTTTTTTTTTTTTTTTAAATTCCACTTGTGGATCCAACAAACATCTTTGACCACTTTGACTTGGAAAAGTTGGATTAAATGTACCTTTTGGCTTCTTCTTCTTCAAGATGTTCTTGATGAATATCAAAAACACCTAGAACACCAAGAACACACACTAAACACCAACACCTTCAAATCAACTCGGAATTGGCTCAAACTTTAGGATTATCTTCCCCTCGACTTAGGGAACAAACTCCAATAGTTTTTAAGCTCCAATTTCTCCCCAATCAAAAGACCCACTTTTCAAGTTTGCAAGTTTTCAAAACTTCAAAGTCCTTCAATGGCAACTTCACTTCTACAACTCCAAATTGAATATAATTTGAAATCTAGACTCAAAAAACACTAGGGAACAAGAATCTAGTGTCAAAAACAAGAAATCAAACAAGAAAATTTTTGGAATTTTTTTTTTTGTGAACCTAAGACCTAAGAATTGATGGAACAACTCTTAAAATCTAAGCTCTGATACCAAATGATAACGGTCTCAATCGAGTGACTAAAATTGATATCGAAAATACGGAGTTCAACAACACAAAATAAAGATAGTGGAGAAATTAAGATGAGAATTAGAAGAAATTGAGATGAGGATAGAAGAAAGAATGGCTAATTGAATCCACAATCAACCAAGGGAGAAAAGAACTCAATCAAATGCATGAGAAACCAAATTGAATCCACAAGATGATAACTCGATGATCAATTAAGTAAAGAAGATAACACAAGCAATTCGGGAATCCACCCTAATCACTCATTCTAAACTAATAATTGGAATTGAACCCAATCAATATCCTAACCTAAAATATCAAGTCTATTCAAGAAAATTCAATCATCAATGATCTAAGTATGAAAATGGCTAAGGCAACTATTTATAGTTATTGCCTTTACACAAATAGCCTATTACAAAAATAGCCCAAAAGTGACTATTTTCGAAATAACCCATAAGGGCCCTTCTTGATTGCCCAAATGACATCTTGATCGCCCATGGCCTTGTACATTTGTTGCTCCATGGCTTTCTCCGGGCTCCAAGCTATCATCCATATATAAAAGCCCCTCCTAATATGCTCCAACCTAACCATGATTGTATCATCTCCTTCCCTTAGCAATAGATTCTGGAGATAGATCAACATCTCTAGCTACTTGGTCTAAGTTCCCCTAGTTATTATTCTTATATTTTTCTTCTATATACCCATCTTTGTCATCTTTCTCTACATATGTTAGTTAAGTCCCTTGGTGATCATTATGTCATGCAGTTTCTTGATATGGTAATACCCTCTAAAAATTATTAAAGGTTGGATTTTGTATCTAAGGACAATATCCAGAGGACTGCCCTGATGCTTAGAGTCTTGGTCTAGTGAGTATCTTTTTATTTGACCCTAGACTCTTTGTCTGCTATATGGTCTTTCAACTGGCCTGGTGCATCACCCTAGACCTAGTCTTAGCTCTTTGTGCTCGGGTTATCAATAGTGTCAAGAGGATATTCCAAAAAAAGGTCGTCATCTAAAAGTCCTAATGTTCCTATTATAATCTCCATTTTAGCTGGGGATATTGTATCTTATATGTTTGCTGCATCTATTTCCTTCGATTTTTCTGAGTCACTGGAATTTAGAGTAACCCATCCCCTTCTAGATCTATCTTGGTACCATATTTCTATGTTAAGGATAATGTAACTTTATATAGGGTCAGATCCGC